>JACEFZ010025312.1:0-28808 GCA_014155875.1 Cepaea nemoralis
TGGACTTAGCAACGTTTCCACGATAGAAATCTCTAGAACGCGTGGTAAAGTACAGTGATTGTTGTCATTGTACTGTGTGTGCCTCAACAGATCAATTCAGATTTGCAACAATGCATGTTGTTGTTGTTGTTGTTGTTGTTGTTGTTGTTTGTTGTTGTTCATATTTATGTTAGTGGTATATGTTTCCATTTAACAACACCCAGCGCCCCCCCCCCACCCTTTTTTCCCTTATGTAACTCTGCCGAGAAGTATTAAACTAACATTGCTTAGTAAATCAAAACAGTCAACAAATGATGGGCTTGATTGCATCGTCCTGTAAAGGGCATGAGGTTAACTTGAACACTGCCGAGATCAGCTAACATGCATCCAGAGCTGAACTAAAGTATGCATGCTTGTGTGTGAGTGTGTGTGTGTGGGTGTGGGTGTGTGTATGTGTGAGAGAGAGTGAGCGAGAGAAAGAGAGTGGGCGAGAGAGAGAGAAAGAGCGAGAGAGAGAGAGAGTTGTGGGTGGGTAGGATAGGAAGGTAAGAAAGGCATTAGAAAGATAGCTTCATGATGACACGTGCCCGCCTGCCTGCCTGCCTCTCTGTGTGCCTATCTGCCTGGAGCCTATCAGCTTCCCCGCCTAACTGTTTACCTGCCTTCTGTCAGTATGTCTGTATTGGACTACCTGCAGCCTGCCTGCCTGTCTATCTACCTGCCTGCCTGCCAGTTTGTTTATCTTGCTGCCTACCTGTCAGCCTGCCTGCCGTTTTCCTGTCCGCCCATTTAACTGTCTATCTGCGTTTCTGCTCATCTAAATGTCTGCCTTCAGTCTTCTGTAGACGTACTTGAACTTATGTATAAACATATACGCCACTGGTATAATAGTCTGCGCACCTGCCTACCCAAACATTGGCCCCCCTGCCGCGGCATTGTGTCGACCACTACATCTCTGACATAACCCAACAATGTTATATAACAACAGAAGGGAGCAGGCGGAACCAAGCCAATGAACTGACATATACGGGGGAAGTCATCAAATTGTATGCGTGGTAGAGATTAAGAGCAGAATAGACCAAACACAAGCTGCATTTCAGAAGATGAAACATATCTTATATAACAAATAATGTTCATTGATTGCCAGAAAAAGTTAGATAGATAATCGCGGTTCCAACTTCACGGCAAAGGGTCGCCCCATTATGCTCCGTTCCCTTGCCAATGAACATGACACAAAATGCTTCTCACTGTCCCGTGTGAAAAGTGGAACAGACAGGAGTCTCGACAAACCAACAGCCCGAAAGAGTACTGACATGTTAACAGATTCAGTGCTAAACAAAAAGTTCATTTGGACCAAACAAAAATGGATAGCGGAAACTGGGAAGTATAGAAGTGTTACAGTTATGACTTTAAAGTTGTTAATATAGTAGCAGGCATGTAAAATAACGCAATGACAACATTTCGGTGATTATAAGCCCACGGCGGATGCCGGAAGACTCTTAAGACGATTAATCACCCCATGGCAATTAATCAGTTCAACATAACCTATTCTATTGTATGCCAATAATAGTGTAGTGTGAACGAACACACAAGGAAGTGATTCGAGGCCGCGAAGTGGTTTCTGGGACGATTGTTCCGAAAACATTGGGTGACCGGGGTAACTAACAACGATTGTCTGATAGTGCCTAATGAGAGTAGAACATTATACAAAACTATGAACAAGCGACAAACAGCTTTCTTAGGTCATATAATGCAGTGGTTCTCAGCCTTTTTTGGCCCATGCACCACTTCACCATATGTTCAGAATGTCATTCCCTCCCTTTCGTATTTCCTCCCTATAACCGCCCCCCCCCCCCCATACGCAGTGTACGCAAAAATTGAAGCTAAATTTAACACATACTAGAACAAGTCTAGACGCGATTTTTGAGTCTACTTACGTTATAAAACGAATTTCAGAAGGACGAGAAGTACAGAACCGTAAAGTATGGAGGGAAAAACAATATCAAGTAATCAGTTCTAGTATTGATTATGTGGTTATTTCGGGATTTGAAATTTAAATATTGAGCACAACCCACTACTGGCAACGCCGATTGCATTCTGGTATGAACCTAACGCCATCCACGTCAATATGGAAGCACTATACTCGAGTTTCGCCCTCATTTGAGCTCGTCAGTAGTGCATATCCCTGACCGGATCCGGAAACAGTCCCAGATCACGCGTGTGAAGCGGGTGTGTAACCACGTGGCACACACTGGACACACCAAATTATCACAACAGAATATCACATCGCTACCCATCGTAGGCTATGCTCAAGATTGCCCAATCGCCGCGACCGACGTCCGTCAATCGATGGGACCCGAACGTTTAGGACTTCTCACTGGCAAGGAACACCAGGCCTCCTAAATCCAGTGAGCAATAATCAATTGATTATGTGGTTGTTTCGGGATTTGAAATTTAAATATTGAGCACAACCCACTACTGGCAACGCCGATCGCATTCTGGTATGAACCTAAGGCCTATCCACGTCAATATGGAAGCACTATACTCGAGTTTCACCCTCGTTTGAGCTCGTCAGTAGCGCATATCCCTGACCGGATCCGGAAACAGTCCCAGATCACGCGTGTGAAGCGGGTGTGTAACCACGCGGCACACACTGGACACACTGTGTCCCCAGCCCCCGGAAACCCTAAAATTCCCCCACCCTCGGGGGTGAGGGAAGTCCCAACCGATTGAGAACCACTGATATAATGAGAAGAGAGGCATTGCAGAACATGAAGATCACGAGAAAGGTCAGCGGTGGAAGAGGAAGAGACAACGAGGCAGACCCAGAGAAATAATACTGGTGGTCTAAGACATTGGTATGGAGGAATGTCATCAATAGAGTTGCTTCAGAACACCAGGGGAGGTCAGCCTGGCCGAATGAATAATGTCACATGACGTTCTTGATGATAATATCACGAAGGTCTTACGATGATATGTTCGTGATATTGTCGTGTGTGGTCATTGTCTAGGTAACAATACTCCTGGTGTGTCAATGGAGATATCTAACTGTCTTGCAATATAACTCACCCCCGCAGTGCACATTCACCAGTCATTAAACAAGATTCAGTTGGCGCACATAATCCTTTATTACAGAAATAACACGGACAAACGGAACATGTTTATAAATCCAGAACACAATGTAATCCACCGAAGAGATATATATATTCCTCACAACTCTACACGCACACAACAATGCCTTCTCACGGCCTGCTCAATCTCAAATTCATAGACATGTAGTCCAGCTACTATCCACGACTGGATCTCACACAATACGACCCACCCACTGGGTCGGAGCCTCTGCTCACTATCTAACCCACTCTGGGTTTTAGGACTGCCTTCACAGCTCGGAGAATCACACAACACAGTTCTCCGTCGACTACTGGACTACCGACTCCTTCGGTGTCTAAAACTCAACTCCCCAAAACGACCCGACTTGCAGCCGGTCTCAGATTCCTCTCCTCGACTTTCAAGTCTCCTGACTTCACACAACACTCAACTGTCTTTCGCCCCATCCACCCTAGGGGGGGGGGTGTCTGTACTCACCCGTACCATTATTTTTATGGCTGGTTGTTTTTCTCATAGCCAGGTCACTCACCTTACTGTCTTCAGCTGTCCTCTATTATTTCTCATGGTTAGTTGTTTTCCTCGTAGTCTTGCTACAAAGGTCACTCATCTCAATGTCAATGACCCAGGCCTATGTCAAATAAGAACGCTTGTTCTTAAACTTTCGGTGTGCTGATGCCGAGATAGCGTGTTCAACCCCTACACCGGTCAGTTGGAATAAAATGTTGACTTCTCATTCTTGACTTGGGGACGTAAATTATAAGTACCCCAGAGTCGGAGTGGGTTCGCCTGAAGGCGAGGGACACTGGTAATAGGGGAAGCTAATCCACACGCCAGTATCAGTCCAGTGAATTAGACGTAGTAGCACGTCTATGGACTACGATTGAGTTCAAAGCGAGCGAGCGCAAATACAAAAAAGAAGACCAGGGACCGAGGTGTGTGAAGAGACATGAATGCCCGCGTCACTTGGAAAGGCTCTTGATGATTATGAGTAAGATTTGGATCAAGAAGATGAAAGATTCTGACATTCTAGAAGATCTGAACATACAAGAAATGTGGCTCATAAACACCATCATTATCATTTCATCTTGTTCCTCCCGTACATTGCGGTGTCGAGTGAAGCATAAACAGCGTCATTATCATCTCACTTTGTTTCTCTTGTACCTTGCGGTGTCGAGGTGAAGCATAAACAGCGTTATTACCATCTCATCTTGTTCCT
This sequence comes from Cepaea nemoralis, assembly GCA_014155875.1. NCBI lineage: Eukaryota > Metazoa > Mollusca > Gastropoda > Stylommatophora > Helicidae > Cepaea > Cepaea nemoralis. Next base: position 4,304 of record JACEFZ010025312.1, read on the forward strand.
CGTGTCACTTGTGGTGTCGAGGTGAAGCATAAACAGCATAATTATCATCTCATCTCGTTCTTCTTGTCCCTTGCGGTGTCGAGGTGAAGCATAAACAGCGTCATTATCATCTCACTTTGTTTCTCTTGTTAGTTAGTTAGTTAGTTAGTTAGTTAGTCGACAGATCATCCTCATTGCACATCGAACCATTCAGTCCATAAGTGCTCGGATCCCCTCCTCAGCAAATCCCGCAGCTTGTAGCGGCTAACGACGCCAGTTCTGTGTTGGTTTATCAATCTTCTTTGGCTTCCTGCGTAGTGTTCTTGTTTGGCCACCCCTCTTTTAATTTGCTGCTCTAGCAGTCTGGCCATTGTTGTAGATTCACAGTCATCACTTGGTTCTCGCAAAAGTCTTACTTCTCGTAGAGCATTCAGAATATCAGCCTGGTCCATGGCGCGTCCGCCCTCCACAGTAGCCTCACCTGCGAGATTGTCAGCCCGCTCATTTCCTTGTACTCCCGCATGCCCTGGCACGAAGATGAAACTAATCTTTGCCAGCCGAGACCGCTCCAGAGGCTGCAACCATTCTCTTCGGATCGACTTCTCCTCTATCCTCTTGATCATGTTGAGTTGCTAAGGAAACAAGCCCTAGTGAATGTCTGTGTCTCGAGCCATGTTATTGCTTTACTTACTGCCATGACTTCCATGGTCAGGCTACTTGTGGTTTCAGTGAAAGCACCAGAGTCCTCCTTCACAATTCTCCCTCCGGTCCGAGCTGTAAAGGCCCATGAGCTTCTCACATGTCGGACGACCGACCCATCTGTGTAGATGACCGCGTCACTGTCTAGCGAATTCTCGAAAATCAACGCTTGTACTTCAGCCCCCACAGCAGCCGGATTTTCTTGTCTGCATTTCCTATCTAGTTGGATGCAAACTGAAAAGGATGTGCAGAAGTCTGTTGGCACTTGCACCCACTCCTCGCCAGGTTCTAAGTCCTCAAGTGAACACACCTGTTGAAGAATGTCTTCGGCTTGACCCATCCACGACCGTCCTCTTTTAACCTGCTGCCCTTCACCTTCCTAATTTCACTATGCAGTGGATGTTGTGTGTTTGCGTTAACTCTGAGGTAGGCGCGTGCCCTGCAAACTTGTATTCTCTCTTCAATGGTTGGAAAATCAAGAAGGTAGCGCATCGCCCTGCATGCTGTATCTCTTGTACATCCAAGAATAATGCGCATAGCTTCATTCTGTATCCTTTCCATCCTTTCTATCTGCTTATGGCTGAGAGTCAGGATTGCCATTGCATACTCCAAAACAGACATGACCAGCCCCTCGTACAGAAGACATAGATGGCGCTGCTCACAGTTTGCTGCCGCCATCACCCGCATCGCAGCCAAACCCCGCTTGGCCTTTGTTATCACCTGGTCTATGTGCACATTATAAGCAAGGCTTCGATCAAACCGTATCCCTAGGTAATTCATTGCCTGTGTTCTTTCCACCGTCTCTGAACACAGCATTACAGTTGGTGTTGGAGTGTTGACAATATGATTATTCAACGAGAACCAAGTCACTGTTGCCTTTGTTGGGTTTACCATTGCCCCAGCTTCATCACACCAAGTACTTATGCGATTGAGTTCGGTTTGTAGTTCCACAGCAACCTCCTCTCTATCCTTACCCTGACGATACACTAAAACATCATCGGCATACGACAATGTCCTGCCAGGTCCAGTGATCTGCTCACTGGTGATTCTCACTGTGTAGGCGTTGAACAGTACCGGAGATAATGGTGATCCCTGTGGTAGGCCAGAGTATATTGTCGTTTCTCTTGTACCTTGCGTTGTCGAGGTGAAGCATAAACAGCGTTATTATCATCTCATCTTGTTCCTCTTGTACCTTGCGGGGTTGAGGTGAAGCATAAACAGCGTTATTATCATCTCATCTTGTTCCTCTTGTACCTTGCGGGGTTGAGGTGAAGCATAAACAGCGTTATTATCATCTCATCTTGTTCCTCTTGTACCTTGCGGGGTTGAGGTGAAGCATAAACAGCGTTATTATCATCTCATCTTGTTCCTCTTGTACCTTGCGGGGTTGAGGTGAAGCATAAACAGCGTTATTATCATCTCATCTTGTTCCTCTTGTACCTTGCGGGTTGAGGTGAAGCATAAACAGCGTTATTATCATCTCATCTTGTTCCTCTTGTACCTTGCGGGGTTGAGGTGAAGCATAAACAGCGTTATTATCATCTCATCTCGTTCTTCTTGTACCGTGCGGTGTCGAGGTGAAGCATAAACAGCATCATTATCATCTCATCTCATTCCTCTTGTACCTTGCGGTGTCGAGATGAATCATAAACAGCTGGAGAGTACCCGTTTATGGGCTTCATATGTAAAGACTCCCATAGACTCAGTTATTCACTCTGCCATCGTTTACGTGGTCGGCCTCTTCCTCTGCTTCCATGTGGTCTGTACATCAATACTTGTTGTGGTATACGTCAGTTGCTAGACTAGTTATGTGGGTAAACAGAACCATGTCACGGAAACAGGAATACTTTGGCCATACTAAACATCACAGGGGTTTAGACACGACAGTGGTGGGGGAACATGGTTGTCAGAAGAGTTAGGCGTAGTTGGACACGTGCAATTAAAGACACCTCCACCATGAACATACATAAGGCAAGGGATTTGTCCGTGGTGAGTACGATGTTCTGCTAGTACCTGCTTAATAAACACGAACACATCTCTGAGATCGAATTCAAGTTAGTTGCATGTCTTTTACATAACGTTGCAAACAACCCCAGCATATGTGCTGTTTGTGATTTACTAGACAAGGTTAGCTCTGGAGTTGACCATTGTTTTCTTAACGGCCGACACTTTATACCAACGAAATCAACGCAAAATGGTCTGCTTCCAAATCGGCCACAGCTGAGTTAGTACCCTGAGAAGGTATCTCGGGGAACTGTGATAAATGGTTTTACTATCCCATAAAGCATTGCGGTGGTTCTGAGGTCGGATAATCTCTAAACAAGGGTACTGGATAAACTTCAGAACTCTCAGAGAAAGAAAGGCGGGGAGAAAGGCCACTGGCCACCCCACCTCGTTATGCCGTGGTCTAAATATGTGCAGGTCTACACATCACGGCAAACAGCAGTATCCGTCAGGCGATTACGTGTTACCTGTACTAAACAACGTTTGTTCTAATCCAAATCTCCTATAGGGTTTTATTTGCCATTGCTTTCTGAACGAGAACTCAACGTTTAAGGCTAACTTAATGTCGGTATGAGGGTTTAACGGCCTACCTCGCCATCAGAGGACCGGGAGTTTAAGAGCGAGCGCTCTTACCCTTGTGACCAGGTCAGCGTCTCTGATAGGTTTACTTGTATAAAATCCGCCGCTGATCAAGGAAGGCAGCGGGTTTCTGATCGTCAGATATGACCCCACGTTTTCCACGAATGTTTTAGCCTCGTGAACTTCTTCACACTCTCTGAAATGGAGGTAAGAAAGAGGGTGGGGGAGGCGGGGGCCTGGGGGTGGGGGGTGGGGGGGGGGGGGGGTTCAACTTGGGTCATGACTTCTATGTGTCTTTCTCCTGATGTGCATCCGTATTTCGTATATAATGGGCGGAATGGGTAGCTTCTTTAAGCCATTTTTTACAGTAGAAGAAAAGGGATGTTTTCTGTAGCAAAAGTCCACAGACAGGCTACAGGCGACTCCGGCTGTTGACTCCAGTCTTGTAATCTGTTGGTCAAACAAACCTCGCCTCAGACGCCCCATGAACAGGCAGAAATTCAAATTTACCAACTTCTTAACTGCTTAAGAAACGGTTACTTCCTCTCCTGCGGTTAATACGGAAAAGGTGAAAGGTCGAAGCTTACCCACTGGCCTTGAGCCTGTTCAGGAGATGTTCCCACTTGCTGTCACGCGACAAAGCGGAAATGACGCAATTGTAAATGTTGTTAATGAAATATGAGCTATCAAAGTAATTTTATCATATTTATGAATTGATTTATTTGGTTGTTTCGGGATTTGAGGTTTGAAGATGAATGTTGTTAATAAGTTTCTCTCATCTTGGACATCTAATAACAGATGATGACAGAAGTGAAACAGACATCAAGAAGAGAATAGGAATGGCCAAAATGAAATCAGTATTAATATCTAGAGAGATTAACAACGCATTAAAAATAAGAATTAACAAATGTTATGTATATTCAACACTACTACATGGCACATTTAGACAGTCGAATAGAGACCCTGGAGATGTGGAAATACAGAAGAATATGTTGTATTTCATGGAAACAAATACAATCATATACAGAAGGTCTAGAAAAATTGGGAATGAAAAGAAAGAGAGTTGATGAAAGATTTAAAAAAGCGGCAAGTGAAACATTTCGGCAACGTTAGAAGACATAACACTCTTATGAAAACCATACTGGATGGTAAGGCTGAAGGCAAGCGAGCAAGAGGTAGACAGCGATACAAGTGGGAAGATAACATCAAGATGTGGATGAACATCAGTCTGACAGAATGTACAATCAAAGCGAGAAACAGGCAATGTTAGAGATCCATTGCAGCCAACCTTCATTGTGGAGACGGCACCTGATTGATTGATTGATGGATGGATGGATGGATGGATGGATGGATGGATGGATGGATGGATGGATGGATGTTGTGAAAATCCCGGAAGGCCAACGAATGCCTGCAAGAGGCGAATGACACGAAAGCTTTATATAAAAATGTGCGTTGCTAACAACCCCAACATTTATTGGCTGTTTGTTATTTACAACTTAAGGGGGCTGAGTGGTCTCGAGGTATGGTGTCCGCCTCGAGTGCTGGAGGCCCAGGGTTCAAGCCCCAGTGAGAGCCGGGTTTTTTTTCACGTGGACTTCTAGTAATAAAATTTTAATAAAATAGAATTGTGAACCCACGACGATCCGGTATGTCGGAGAATTGTGAAACTGTATCTCAGAGCGTTATTATCATCATCATGTACCACGAAAATAAGCGTGGTTGACCATGTTTTATCATCTCACATCTCACACGATTACCAGAGTCGTAGATCAGCTCTGTGGTCTTGTCTTAACCGTGCCATGTGGCCAAGCTATCTAGATATTTACTTCTCTGCCTTCCCTTTGTTCTTTTCCCCTCATTCTTGCCAGGTGTATACAAGTTCTATAGTTTATTTCTTCTCATAGCGTGCCCAGAAAATTGTTACTGTCTACGTCTAACTTTTCTAATCGGTTTACGGTTTTCATTTGCTTCTTGTAGGTCTTATATATACGGTTACAGTATTATACATAATTATGAAACAAAGATGGAAAACATGCTGGCCAATGAAAAGCTGTCAAATGTAGTGAGAAAAGGGGCGTAGAAATGGTTTATGAAACCAATGCTGTTGTGTGCATGTGATAGAAGAAACCAATGCTGTTGTGTGCATGTGATAGAAGAAACCAATGCTGTTGTGTGCATGTGATAAAAGAAACCAATGCTGTTGTGTGCATGTGATAAAAGAAACCAATGCTGTTGTGTGCATGTGATAAAAGAAACCAATGCTGTTGTGTGCATGTGATAAAAGAAACCAATGCTGTTGTGTGCATGTGATAAAAGAAACCAATGCTGTTGTGTGCATGTGATAAAAATCTGGCAAGCTGAGAAACATATACTGGCACTAGAAGTGTGGTTTCTGTTGTAAATGCAAAGAAGACCATGAACGGAATTAAAAACAAGAGAGAGAGAGAGAGAGAGAGAGAGAGAGAGAGAGAGAGAGAGAGAGAGAGAGAGAGAGAGAGAATGAGAGAGAGAGAGAGCGACTGAAAGAGAGAGAGAGAGAATGAAAGAGAGAGAATGAGAGAGTGAATGAGAGAGATAGACAGAGAAAGACAGGTAGATGGAGAGACAGAGAGAGGCAGAGAGATAGAGATAGAATGAGAGAGACAGATAGAGACAGAGAGAGAAAAAGAGAGAAAGAAAGAAAGAGAGAGAGAAAGAGATAGACAGAGAAAGAAAGAAAGAAAGAAAGAAAGAAAGTGTTATATAGAGAGAATAAGAGAGAGACTGAGACAGAGAGATAGCGAGAGACAGAATAATAGAGAGAATAGAGAGACAGAGAGATAGACACAGAGAGAGAGAGACTGAGACAGAGAGATAGCGAGAGACAGAGAGATAGAGAGAGAGACAGAGAGATAGAAAGTGACAGAGAAATAGAGAGGTAGAGACAGAGATATAGAGAGAGATAGAGAGAGACAGAGAGATAGAGTGAGTGAATGAGAGAGAGAGAGAGACAGACTGAGAGAAAGAGAGAGAAAGAAAAAGAGAAAGAGAGAGACAGAGAGACACACAAAGAGAGAGAGAGAAATAATGAGAAAGAGAAAGAGAGAGAGAGAGACACACACACAGTGAGAGAGAAAGAGAGAGACAGCGAGAAAGAAAAAGAGAGTGAGAGAGTTCTTCAAGAAATAAGTGAAACCCGTAAATTGATGAGAAATTAGACAGCCAAGATTTTTTTTAGGGGCGGATAAGTTACGAGTGTAATTCTCAGTCTCGCAATCCGCGTCCAGCTGTAGTAGCGTTCTGGCGCGACGCTCACCTGCCAGTCCGGTGCTCATGGGTTCGAATCCGCATATAGGCGGATGTCAAAGACTGACCTGGGCTCCCAGGTCGACTCAGTCTAACATCGGTACCACAAAATGTCTAGGAAAGTAAAAACCACCAGCCGTGATACTGACCACAGCACGCACCGAGTGCCCATATTGGTCTATAAAATATGGGTCAATTTCAACATTCCATTCCGCCCCGATGCGGAACGAACTCTAGTCCGCCGTCCGGCAGGCGAGTGTCTGGCCACTAAGCCACAACAAATTATGCAGACGTGAAAGAATGATGACGCTCCTGTAACATTCAGCCGTAAACTCCTGGTGTCACCTTGACGCCACAAAGGTCACCTGTCAACAACGCCATACCCCGACAGACAGAATTATTAAATAAACGTGCGTGACTGTTTCAACAGTTAGTTGTATGTCTTCCTCTGCTACAGGTGCAATGTCTGGAGCATCCTTGTGGATCATGATACTTCAGGCCTCTCTGTTATCTGATGTTTTAACTGATTAAGTGTCATGGGATGATAAATTGCCTTATTCAAACTTCCCGTAACTGCCATGGGCTTATAAATCAAACTATAGTTAAAATATCAATATCAGTAGTTTTCCCTTTACAATCCTCTTTAATTTGGTATATAATACAAGATGTCTGCTACCATATTAACAATATTTACATAACCGTGACGGACCCCTACCTACCATTGTTTGCCATTCATTTTTGTTTGGTCCGAACTTACTTTTTTGTTTTGCACTGAATCTGTTATTGAAACGGTTGTAGCCTGTGTTATTTATATGTGTAGATCCTAGAATCTTTACGTTCTTGTTCGCCTATTGTTAGCTCAGAAACAGAGCACCAGATCACACAATCACATTCATTAATACATTCAGTACCGAAGGATAATATATCGCCAAATGTGAACTCCCATTTGGACAGAAGGGCGGCATATCGCAATACTATGTTACTGTTCAGTGAATAGAAATTTACATTATAATACAGGTTGTATTTTTAACGACTGTGCAGTTTTTGAAAATGTTGCCGTTCCAAGTTTTATATTTACCTTCTTTGTTGCATGAACTCCATAGAATGTGAATACAAAACTTGGAACGGCAAATATTTTCAAAAACTGCAAAGGCATTAAAAATACACCCTATACTTGTTCACTTGATTGTGCATCATGGTTGGTGAAAACCTTCTGTTTGTTTGGCACTGGATCAGTTAAAAACGAGGAAGCGAACTGTCGGGGAAAGACTCCCATTTGCGGAAAACACTGGCCCAGTTGCATGATAGCGTAAGCAAGTGTGACACTGTTGTCATTCTAGGGAAACCCCATGAATATAATTTGGGGAACTCTTTGAGGCCACTAAGACAGTTCATAAATAAACACACATGTACTGTTTGGTGGTCATAGAATTAGGGGAAATAATTAGAGACTAGAGGACGCACTAGATACCATAAACATTGAAAGTTATAATTAACGACCGGAATTAGAACCTGTCCCATTCAAATGATGACAGCGCCACACTGCCACTACTTCCACGCATGAAATGGAGGTGACATGTTTGAATCCTGGTCGATAACTATAGCTTTCAATTTTTTTTTTCTGTTGGCTACCCTCTAGTCTTTAATTAATTTCCCTACTTCTATGAGCCACCAATAATACGTGTGTGTTTATGTATGCACTAAGAAATCACCATGGCTTTATTTGCCTATAACATATGCAAGTCTCACACAGTTATCACTTTGACAAACTGTTGCATCTCCTGGAATAATTTCAACCTTCTACAATCATCCTTTTTTACCTCTTTTGCCTATCATTTTCCCAACATGAGGATAATTTCTCTAACCCACCTCTTCTTTTGATAAATTATATTTTTCTTCTGCTTATGGTTTTTATTACGTTGGTGAAGCGGTTAACGCGTTATATTGACAATAGCATGAGCCAGGTTAGAAAAGAGTTCGATGACAGCTCTCGTCGTTCGCTACGGGAAGGTACGTTAGTTACATATCCTTCACGGGACATCGTATTAACCCCAGCATTTGTTTTTGCTGTTTCTGATTGCTTTCCAAGTTTGCGTTCAGTAGTTTGCCATTGATTTCTTCTTCTACGTTCATCCGGGGAGTTTTTTTCTGACGTGATTGCTTTGTGCCTGTTTACAGCAGAGCTGCGTTCTTGCGCCGTTAGGCCGAAACATCCGATTTCTGCGGGCGGGCATTTGTTGGCCGGGTTAGCCTGCCCTGGTGCCATTGCTTTAAAAACCCAAGGGGTGTGATGATGAGGGTTTGCTACAATGTTATTTGTTGGCCAGTTTTTAATAGAGTCAGTGCCAAACCAAAAAGTAGGTTTGGACCAAATAAAAAATGGATGGGCGTAAAATGGAAGAAAGGGGTCGTTACTGTTATGACAAAAAGTTTTTTAATATGGTAGCGGACATCTTGTATGAGGAGTGGCTGGCCGAGTGGTTAGGACGCCAGATTCTCCTTCGGGAGACCCGGGTTCGAATCCTCGGTAAGGTGTGGGGTTTTTTCTGTCGGGGGCAAAACGAAAATCCTAACCTGCACAGTTCTCGGCGACTGCACTAGCCAGGCGGCCTTAATTCCTCAGGCTCAAATACCCCTCTGCCATACACCGCAAGGTACTATATTGGCAGAAAATGACATGACAGTTCGGACTTGTTGTATTATATATCATATTAAAGGGGGTTACTACTATCACCCATACAAAAACATCCAAATATAGCCATGCCCGCAAAACGACAAACAATAAATAACATATTCACACCAACCCCATGCTACCCAAACTCAAACTTGGGCAATATCCTAATCAACTTTCGCAACATCAACATTGTGAGATGAGATGCTTGAGGAGAGTTGCCAACTTAACAATCCGAGACCGAGTAAGAAATGCTGTTATCAGACAGACAGTGGGATCAACAAACACCATGTGCCACATTTATTGAAAGACAGAAGATCAAGTGGTTTGGCCATCTCTATAGAATGCATCACAAACAACTACCATCCTGGCCTTACATCAAAGACCTCTCCCGACGAAGGAAAGAGGACAACCAGAAAAAAAAAATGGATTAAACGACATCAAAGCATTGTACAATCACAGGGAATGACACTATCCATACCCTCCATCGGGCGCTGGAGTGCAAATTTTTCCCCCCCACGACGCTTAAAGGGCAAAAGTGGAAGCTGATGATAATGATGATAGGTAAAAGGGAAAACTATTGTATTATATTTTAACTCTAGTTTGATTGACAATGCATTGTTTACCCATTACTAACCACCTTCTGATGAAAATAAATAATTAGTCGAACACTGTAAAGATGAACTGGCAATAAATATAATTATATTTTTCAAATCTTCTTGCAGGACAACCTTTGGCGAAACTGAATCAAAGCACGATGTGGTATAGAGAAACAAACATTTGACTGGCTCAAAGGCGCGATCACCACATGCAGCATTCAAATGTGGTGGACAAGATTTGTTAGCAACAATCCGCATTCTCCCGGTAGATGGTCATAACATGCGCGTCCCACAATTCTCTTGAGGCAATCAAAATGTCAGCACTGAGGACATTATAGTTCCATTCATAGTCCTTGCATACTTTATAACTCTCTTGTATAATAGTTCGATCCCTTGATGTGAAGTGAGATCAAATATCGCACAGTTTAAAGAATTACAAATATTCTGAATGAACAAAGCTTTGTGTACGGCCTAATTTGCTGGATTCGTTCCAGTTTCTTTAATTAATAAGCAGACATTAATCTGTTGCTGTTAATGAATTCCTTGTGGTGTAAAACGTTTTGGCCGACCTCACGACTTTGAATGAACAAACCAATTGCCAGCTTGGTCGTAAACTCTGGCTTTTACCTCTAAAAAGACAAAAAAGAAGGCAGAAAATACATTACCGTTATAAAAGAACATTTTCAACTGTGGATACAAAAGAAATCGAAACTGTTATCATCAGTTGGTGTGTGTATGTACCAACAGCAAGATCCGTGGTGTGTATGTGTTTATCCTGACAAGGATAGCCCTGATTGTGTCATCTCTGGCTGGCATTGTGGAAGTTGTGGGCAAGTCTTTGGCATCGGGAGTACGACAAGATGGTGAATCTATGTAGCTGTGTCCTGGTGGTTGCCACAATAACCTCAACACTGCCCTTTTCTTCTGCGCAGGGTAAGTGTTTATTGCTCATTTCTTGTCCGTACCTATCCACATCCCTATCTACATACCAGCCTATCTACCTACCTTCCTACATACCTGCCTGCATACCAACCTGCCTAGCTTCCCCCCCCCCCCCCCCCACTTGCTTGTCTACCTAATTGGCTACAAACAATCGCGCCAACATGTCTACATACAAATCTGCCTACATACCTATCTACATATTGGCCTACCTAATTGATTCCCTACACGCCTGCCTGCCTACATGCTTACCTATCCACCTACCAACCTATTGACCTACATACCAACCAAACCTCCAGATAGGTCGTCTCCCGATATGGAGACCTAAAGATTGGTCTGGCGCCAACGATTTTACCTCGTCGAGTTTACTGTCTATGAAAACAATCATGGTGAATGCTTTAGTTCTAGATCTTAATGATAACGCCAGGGTTAAATGATTAGTTGATTGCCTGGTTCTGAATACGCTGAAAGGTTGAGTTTAAACTGATGAACGCCTTACCTCAGCATCAGCATACCGGATGTTTAAGAACGGACACGTTTATCCATTCGGCCATGCTGACCTTCACTGAGTTATATTATATGTATCATATGAAGTTAATGAATTAATAATTATGTGGCTGAAATACTAAGTGCACCGTCACTGATAGTGTTCGAATGTGGAGCAGGTTATTGCCGTTTTGACAGGTTGTAAACTGGACTGAGCCACGGTATTATTCATATATTCACTTCATGTTATATATAACTCTGCAGTATGCATCTGACGAGATGAAGTGAAATGCGCCAGGCAATAAATCATGCAATCTATTGTTTATGGCGTCTGTGTTTAAATTCCCTAAGGTAATACACTGTTTTGAATGTCCCGCTGTTATATGTAGTAGTAGTAGTAGTAGTAGTAGTAGTAGTATAATAGTAGTAGTAGTAGTAGTAGTAGTAGTAGTAGTAGTAGTAGTAGTAGTAGTAGTAGCGTAACGGGTGTATTTTTAATGACTGCAGTGTTTGAAAATATTGCCGGTTCAAGTTTTGTATTCACCCTCTGTAAAATTCGTGCAACATAATAGGTAAATACAAAACTTGGACCGGCAAAATTTTCAAACACTGCGCAGTCCTTTAAAATACACCATATAGTAGTGGCTTAGATATTTAACGCATTTAAATTGTCTCTTCTAAAGACAGCGTAGTTGAATCGCTCCCCACGCCGGTCATTTGGACTTAAATGTTCACTGCCCGTGCAGAAAGCAGTTAAAAACTACGGAATGTAACCTTGCCTAGTCAATCACAAAACAACCTATAGGGACTGGGTGTAGTTGCAAAACCCTGCAAAGTTCATGTAATTTTAAAGAACTGCGACTTATACATATTGCAATGCGACATGCACTCTAACTGCTCAGCCATTATCCGCTGAACAACACCCACAGACCATGTTGTGGCAGGTCCAACAGCTGACTAGTCAGGCCGTAGAAGTTTCTGTCGTGTGTGCTTTTCGCATAGTTGTCCCCGAGACATTTATCTATCCAATTAACCGTTGTTTGAAAGGTGAAATATGCTGCGTTGTTGTCCTTGTTCTACGGTCTCCAGCAACATGCCAAAAATTGTTGCCTCTACCAGAAACTCAATTTTGTATTCTGTTTGTTTATGGCTTGGGTTGTCTGTGTGTGTTATTATTTATACAGTAAGCTCATCACTCAGTGATCTGCCTCATCACCTTAGCACCTACCAACTTTAGCAACTGATTATGTGGTTGTTTCGGGATTTGAAATTTTAATATTGAGCACAACCCACTACTGGCAACGCCGATCGCATTCCGGTATGAACCTAAGGCCTATCCACTATCTCAGTTTAGCAACTGAGTTGAGTTGGGTCAAGAACCGACATCACTGCACTCAGGACATTCCCATACGTGCTCAGTCCCCTCGTTCAACAGCCAGCGAAGAGTCATACTACTAATCGTTCCCACCGCTATCTGATTAAATGTTCTCCTGGTCTCCCCTTTCAGTTTTGAGATTCTTCCAGAACCCCTGCCAATCCCCCGCAATCTCATTCTTTCCACATATGGGTTCTCAATCTGTTCCTCCGCCTTCTCCACCTGGTCCCAGAAGCTCACGACCACCCCTCCCCCCCCCCCCCCCCCCCCTTTGTCTATAGGCAAGATATCACCAAGAGATGAATTCCCTGCTAGCCTATCAGCCTGTTCATTCCCCCGTACACCCGCATGGCCAGGGCAAAATATCCATACAATTCTCACAATCTGTGACCTCTGAAGCGACGAGAGCCGTGCCACACGAAACATTCCTTTCTTCACCTTGCTAAGCATATTCATTGAATCCGTACATATATATAGTATATATGATTATAGGGACAACGGCATGCCCATGACAACGGACAGGGAGAAAGGGGAATCCTTCCTGGGGAGATTTATAATACAGACAGATAACAACGACAGAGACATCAAGGATGCAGTTATTTAAAGAGTACATCTAGCAGGTTTCATCAGGGACGATAACTATGAGGAAGTCATACAGACAGAAGCTATAAAATATATATTGAAAAAAAAAAAAAAAACAAATGACACTGCGCCAGGACGTGACAAAGTCAGGTCCATCCATATGGATCTGAGCGAATGAGATTAGGAGGCGATGACTGTCACTGTCATTTACTGCCAATATTGTACCCTGCGGTGAATGGCAGGGGGGTCTTGAACCTGAGGAATTAAGGCCGCCTGGCTAGTGCAATCGCCGCGAACTGTGCAGGTTAGAGTTTTCTCTTTGCCCCCAACAGAAAAAAATCCACACCTTACCGAGGATTCTAACCAGGGTCTCCCGAAGGAGATCAATCTGAACATTAGGACAGCATCAGTTCCTCAAGAGTGGGTGCACGGCTGTTTGATTCCACTTCTCAAAACTGGTAGTAGTCGAAGTAGTAGTAGTAGTAGTAGTAGTAGTAGTAGTAGTAGTAGTAGTAGTAGTAGTAGTAGTAGTCTAAATACTGGACCTTGTACTCACGACAGGAAAGAAAGTTGAATTCCTTTCATATGAGATGCCTGAGACATATTCTGGGCATATTGTGGAAAGACCATATAACAAACAAACACGTGCTTGAAAGATTGGATATTACCACAGTGCACACCCTCCTCAAGCAGAGACGCCTCCAATGGCTGGGCTATGTATCTCGAATGGAGGATGAACGTATTCCCAAAGATCTCCTATACGGAGAACTAGCCACAGGGAAGAGGCCAACCGGAAGACCCCAAATGCGATATAGGGATGTGAGTAGTGATGTTTGGAACTCGTCCACATATATTTTTGGATGCGGGGATTGCTAGCTATAGATTTTAGGTTTTTTGAGTGGGGTAAAATTTTTTTGGCGGTGGCTGCCTGGTATGGTGGGAACGAAAAATCTGTGGGTTGTTTTCTGTGAAAGTAATTAAGGTAGCGGGCGTCAAAGTATTCGGTTGGTGGGTTGTTTCTGTGAAAGTAATTAGTGTGAGTACGGTTGAAGGGTGTGAAGGGGAAACGTTATATATTTTGGTTAGAAAGGAACGGAGTATATGAATGTGTTAGTATGAGTGGTGAGATAGTGAAAGATAAACTGTCAAGAGCGGTGTGTATATGGCCAAATAAGACAGTAGTATTTAGGTGGGGATGGTGGGGCAGAGGTGTAATGAAAGCGAGGGTTCCAACCACATTTACGCTCGTAGTAATTCTTGATCGTTGGTCGGGGTGTGACGGAACGGGGTAAAATCGGTACCAAGTGTGTTGGAGAGGGTGGTATATTCACCGAAATCTTATAAAGTAGTAATGGGTATGGTGGTAAGGGGTATTAGTGGTCGATATATCGGTGGTCATAAATAAGATAAGAGGGTATAATCTGAAAAAACTAAGAGTCTGGGCTTAGTAATATAGTGAGGGGGTCGTAGTTCTGAGTGGTTGATGTCCGGTGTAATGGTGATGGTTGTCGATCGGGCCCGCAGAACACTGAAGAGGACTATCATCGCGTGACAATACGGTTCCAGGTGATTGGACTGGTCCTCTAGAATATATATCATCGTAAACGTCTACACGAGCCTCATTGTCTATAACAAATACAAAAACACATACAAACACAAAGACAACCATACAAGTATACATACAGATACCACAAAGACATCAACCATACAATCAGGAACGCCTATACTTCTACATTCAGACACATAAGTATAACGAAACAAACTGACACCCATAAAAAAACACACCGATAGTCAAACACAAGCGCACACACACACACAAGTACACAAAAACGAGGGTCACACAAACTAACATACCGGAACATGAAAGAGCGTTAATATTTACCATGAGATTGGGATGGGTAGAATGGATTCTCATATGATAAACTCACCCACGGGGCGTGAGCACATGAAAAAGAGAGCTCAGGGACCACAAGGTCTGTTTTTACTTGCTCTCTTTTCGCTGGTGGTATTTCGTTACCTCAAAGGTACAGAATGTAAAATAACACAAAAGTCACCTACACGCCGTGTAAAAACACGAACAATACACAATGCTTTTAACACACAAGTTTAAAAAAAAAACAGATGTGCATGTTATCACGTGCTTTTGGTAGTGTACGGCAAATTAGATGTGCTTCCCACAGAAGTCGGATGTGTCGGCCTAACGGCGCAAGAACGCAGCTCTGCTGTAAACAGGCACAACGCAGTCACATCCGAAAAAAAATCCGGATGAACGAAGAAGAAGAAGAAGATGTGCTTGAACATCTACAAATTGGTGGGGGAAGAAAAACATAGAAAACAAAACTATCATAAGGATTGATAACGAAATAGGCCACAGTCAGTCTATTAAGACAGGGATGTTTTTTTCCCTTGTACACCAGAAACATATGAAGAGATCATTGAAGTACGTAACATCAATAGATATGCAGTCTTGATTGTAGACAATGGTCAGGACCATACACTCAAATACAACCGCGCACACAACGACACAAAAACAATGAAGAAAACAAACAGACAAACACAAACGTGCACACATTCAAATACACCCAAGACCAAGGAGGGTCACACAAACTAACATACCAGACCGTGAAAGAGAGTTAAAACAGTACTATGAGACCGGCTTATCGTATCTAAGCATTCCAAGTGTGTTAGAACAAACCACATAGGGTCCATACCAACTCTTAATGAGAAAAACAGCCAACCGTGTACGGCCACTACTACCACAAACCCCGCTGATTCCATAGTAGAGGGCGGTAGTGAAAGTCTGGAAAGCTTATCAGTCTTCTTCATCTCGTGAGAAATCGAGATTCTACCAACAGATAGGTGGAAGGCCGTTGCCTACGAGACTATGATAATGAGAATAACAGGCAGACGTGTGCGGCCATTACTACCAAATTTTCCCCTGTACACCAGAAATATATGAAAAGATCATTGAAGGACGTAACATCAATAGATATGCAGTCTTGCTTGTAGACAATGAACAGAACCATGCAGAAACAAATACGTACATATACAGAAATAAACAGACACGCGTATAAAGACAGAATCATACAGACAGACAGACACACACAGAACCATACAGAAACAAATACGTACATATACAGAAACAAACAGACATGCGTATCTATACAGAATCATACAGACAGACACGCATACAGACACACACAGTACGATTGCCTGGGACCATCAACATGCATGTTTCAGGGCTATGGTCAGGAATTTCTTAATGAGAAAAACACGCGGTGGTAGCAATAAACCCTTGGTATGAATGTTTGCGTCATGATTTTATTGGTTGTTTCAAGTGGCTTTTTTTCTTCTTTTCCGAGAGACAGCAACAGTGACACACACACACACACACACATATATATATATATATATATATATATATATATATATATATATATATATATATATATATATATATATATATATATATAGAGAGAGAGAGAGAGAGAGAGAGAGAGAGAGAAGAAAAACCATACAATGGAACAAAAACATAATAAAATAGAGAAACAAATAATAACATTTTCAAATGGCTTTTATTGGTATACAACGTTTACAACTGGACAGGTCTTGACATGAATAACCACTTGGGTGTAGATATCTTGTTCGTTGTAGACACAAAGGGAGCAGAGAGACTTGATTATTGTAGAAAGATGTCTGGGCTTTCAGAGGCTTGTCTTGACTGTCGGTAGATTGATATAGATGGAGTGTTGTTGTTCGTGTGTCTTGAGAAACTGTCACCGCTTTCAAACTGTTGTCTAGTTGTCTGGGTATATCAACAGGTCTTGCCATGAATAACCACTTGGGTGTAGACATCTTGACCGTTGTAGACACAAAAAGACGAGTGGTCGTCTCAGTTTATAACGACGAATTTATCTAGTTTTAAACAGTTCTGGACTTGTCTTTTTAACCACGGAGTAACCAATCGAAACACGAGACGATCGTTCACGTGTTGTCTGTGTCCAAATGGTTGCAGGATACGTGACATGCTCGAGCCGCGACATTTCATCAATAAGAAATACAACGCATACAGACCACAAGTACTGTTATTAATGTTTTGTAGCATACGGGTATTGTACACTGGTGATCTGTCCGAGTTTCGTTGTATAAAACGGATAATGTCGGCGTGTAATGGTGGCAAGCCAAACGAATTCATAATTTAAATATTCATCCATTGGCCACGTTAGCTTATGGGGCACCCATCGAATTCACCATTTCTGGTGTCGGTGAAGATTACATTGATTTGTTTAATACATTTCTTCACGTGAGAGCCAAAGTTACACTGCCCAATGGCGACGACCTACCAAACACAGCCGAAGTCGGTCCTATAAATTATTATTTGCATAGTTTGTTTTCTCAAGTAGACGTGTCCCTGAACGACACTCTTATTTCACCGAGTGAAAATTCGTATCCGTACCGGGCCTACTTGGAAGCTCTTCTGAATTATGGTGAAGAGGCCAAAAAGAGTCATCTGACGTCCGCTCTATACTATCAAGATACTCCTTTGCACATGACAGACACAAAGGGTGATAACAATAAAGGGCTAGCCAAAAGAAGATCTTTAGCCAGCTATAGTGTGCCTCTGGATATGATGGGGCGCCTACATTCCGACATTTTCAATCAGGACAGGTACATATTGAATGGCGTCGATATTAAAATCAAACTAACCCCATCAAAATCCGTCTTTAATTTGATTGCCACGGATGTAAATGGTGGGTACAAAAGTGTCATTACTTACGCCACCCTCTTGGTGAGGAAAGCTAAGTTAAATCCAGCTATCTCTCTGGCCCATGAAAAAGCCTTATTGAGATCCAATGCCAAGTATCCGTTTAAAAGGGTCGTGGTAAAAACCTTTTCTATCCCTAAAGGTATGTTTTCCCACACACAAGATAACCTTTTCCTCAGCCAGACACCGACCCGGGTGGTGATCGATTTAGTGAATGCTTCCTGTTTCAATGGTGAGCTGAATACGAACCCCTTCATATTCAATCATTATCAGTTAAACTATTTGAGTCTGATGGTAGATGGGCGTAGTGTCACAGGCAAACCCTTAACCATGAATTATACCACGAGTCAGTACATGCGAGCTTTCCATGGTACCAATTTGGCTCTTGGTCTGATCGGTAAGGGTATTGTTTATATGGTTTTGATCTGACTCCCAGTATATTAGACGGAGAACAGTTTGAATTGGCGAAATCTGGCCCACTGTCAGTAGAACTAAAGTTTGACGTTATAACGACTGCACCTCTACAAGTCGTCGTATACGCCGAACTCGACTCGGTCCTAGAAGTTTCCAAGACGAGACAAGTGCTAACAGATTACATAGCATAATGGATACCCAACAACTAAGACAATTACTCATGTCTGATCTGCTTGTTCGACGCCTTCCACTAGTCAACGTATGCGCTAGAGATCATTTGCCTAGACACATTAATAGAACACAGTCAGCTGCTTTGATCGTCAATACTGACACCAGTGCTTACTCTGGGTCACATTGGATCGCCCTATATTTTAATGGGCTAGGTCAGTTTGAATATTTCGATTCGTTTAGCTTGCCACCATTACACGCCGACATTATCCGTTTTATACAACGAAACTCTGACAGATCACCAGTGTACAATACCCGTATGCTACAAAACATTAATAACAGTACTTGTGGTCTGTATGTGTTGTATTTCTTATTGATGAAATGTCGCGGCTCGAGAATGTCACGTATCCTGCAACCATTTGGACACAGACAACACGTGAACGATCGTCTCGTGTTTCGATTGGTTACTCCGTGGTTAAAAAAGACAAGTCCAGAACTGTTTAAAACTAGATAAATTCGTCGTTATAAACTGAGACGACCACTCGTCTTTTTGTGTCTACAACGATCAAGATGTCTACACCCAAGTGGTTATTCATGGCAAGACCTGTTGATATACCCAGACAACTAGACAACAGTTTGAAAGCGGTGACAGTTTCTCAAGACACACGAACAACGACACTCCATCTATATCAATCTACCGACAGTCAAGACAAGCCTCTGAAAGCCCAGACATCTTTCTACAATAATCAAGTCCCTCTGCTCCCTTTGTGTCTACAACGATCAAGATATCTACACCCAAGTGGTTATTCATGTCAAGACCTGTCCAGTTTTAAACGTTGTATACCAATAAAAGCCATTTGAAAATGTTATTATTTGTTTCTCTATTTTATTATGTTTTTGTTCCATTGTATGGTTTTTCTTCTCTCTCTCTCTCTCTCTCTCTCTCTCTCTCTCTCTCTCTCTCTCTCTATATATATATATATATATATATATATATATATATATATATATATATATATATATATATATATATATATATATGTCACTGTTGCTGTCTCTCGGAAAAGAAGAAGAAAAAAGCCACTTGAAACAACCAATAAAATCTTGATGCAAACATTCATACCACGGGTTTATTGCTACCACCGCGTGTTTTTCTCATTAAGAAATTCCTGACCATAGCCCTGAAACATACGTGTTGATGGTCCCAGGCAATCGTACTGTGTGTGTCTGTATGCGTGTCTGTCTGTATGATTCTGTATAGATACGCATGTCTGTTTGTTTCTGTATATGTACGTATTTGTTTCTGTATGGTTCTGTTCATTGTCTACAAGCAAGACTGCATATCTATTGATGTTACGTCCTTCAGTGATCTTTTCATATATTTCTGGTGTACAGGGGAAAATTTGGTAGTAATGGCCGTAAACGTCTGCCTGTTATTCTCATTATCATAGTCTCGTAGGCAACGGCCTTCCACCTATCTGTTGGTAGAATCTCGATTTCTCACGAGATGAAGAAGACTGATTAGCTTTCCAGACTTTCACTGGTGCCATCTACTCTGGAATCAGCGGGGTTTGTGGTAGTAGTGACCGTACACGGATTGGCTGTTTTTCTCATTAAGAGTTGGTATGGACCCTGTGTGGTTTGTTCTAACACACTTTTGGAATCCTTAAATACGATAAGCCGGTCACATAGTACAGTTTTAACTCTCTTTCACGGTCTGGTATGTTAGTTTGTGTGACCCTCCTTGGTCTTGGGTGTATTTGAATGTGTGCACGTTTGTGTTTGTCTGTTTGTTTGCTTCATTGTTTCTGTGTCGTTGTGTGCACGGTTGTATTTGAGTGTATGGTCCTGATCATTGTCTACAATCAAGACTGCATATATATTGATGTTACGTACTTCAATGATCTTTTCATATATTTCTGGTGTACAAGGGAAAAAACATCCCTGTCTTAATAGGCTGACTGTGGCCTATTTCGTTATCAATCCTTATGATAGTTTTGTTTTCTTTGTTTTTCTTCCCCCACCAATTTGTAGATTTTCAAGCACATCTAATTTGCCGTACACTACCAAAAGCACGTGATAACATGCACATCTGTTTTTTTTTAACTTGTGTGTTAAAAGCATTGTGTATTGTTCGTGTTTTTACACGGCGTGTATGTGACTTTTGTGTTATTTTACATTCTGTACCTTTGAGGTAACGAAATACCATCAGCGAAAAGAGAGCAAGTAAAAACAGACCTTGTGGTCCCTGAGCTCTCTTTTTCCTGTGCTCGCGTGCGCGCGCCCCGTGGGCTAGTTTATCATATGAGAAACCATTCTACCCGTCCCAATCTCATGGTAAATATTAACGCTCTTTCATGTTCCGGTATGTTAGTTTGTGTGATCCTCGTTTTTGTGTACTTGTGTGTGTGTGCGCTTGTGTTTGACTATCAGTGTGTTTTTGTATGGGTGTCAGTTTGTTTCGTTATACTTATGTGTCTGAATGTAGAAGTATAGGCGTTCCTGATTGTATGGTTGATGTCTTTGTGGTATCTGTATGTATACTTGTATGGTTGTCTTTGTATGTGTTTTTGTATTTGTTATAGACAATGAGGCTCGTGTAGACGATTACGATGATATATTGCCTAGAGGACCAGTCCAACCACCTGGAACCGTATTGACACGCGATGATAGTCCTCTTCAGTGTTCTGCGTGCCCGATCGACAAGCATCACCATTACACCGGACATCAACCACTCAGAACTACGACCCCCTCACTATATTACTAAGCCCAGACTCTTAGTTTTTTTCAGATTATACCCTCTTATCTTATTTATGACCACCGATATATCGACCACTAATACCCCTTACCACCATAGTCATTACTACTTTATAAGATTTCGGTGAATATACCACCCTTTAGTTTCACTATCACACTTAACATTTAACACACTTGGTACCGATTTTACCCCGTTCCGTCACACCCCGACCAACCATCAAGAATTACTACGAGCGTAAATGTGGTTGGAACCCTCGCTTTCACTACACCTCAGCCCCACCATCCCCACCTAAACACTACTGTCTTATTTGGCCATATACACACCGCTCTTGACAGTTTATCTTTCACTATCTCACCACTCATACTAACACATTCATATACTCCGTTCCTTTCTAACCAAAATATATAACGTTTCCCCTTCACACCCTTCAACCGTACTCACACTAATTACTTTCACAGAAACAACCCACCAACCGAATACTTTGACGCCCGCTACCTTAATTACTTTCACAGAAAACAACCCACAGATGTTTCGTTCCCACCATACCAGGCAGCCACCGCCAAAAAAATTTTACCCCACTCAAACAACCTAAAATCTATAGCCCGCCATCCCCGCATCCAAAATATATGTGGACGAGTTCCAAACATCACTACTGATGTGTGCAAACAAGATATGAAAACCCTTAGCATAGATCCAGATACGTGGGAAAGAGTTGCAACAGACAGATGTTCCTGGAGAAGAGATGTACGGAACGTACTGGTGCTCTTAGAATGCAATCAGATCCAACAAACTGAAGATAGGCGGCACAGGCATAAAATGCAGTCAACTACTGCGGGACCTGCCTCGTCTTACAGATGCGGAAACTGTGACAGAGATTGTCATTCTCGCATAGGACTATATCAGTGGTTCTCAACCTTTTTTGGCCCGTGCCCCCCTTCACCATATTTTCAGAACGTCATTCCCCCCTTTCGTATTTCCTACCTAAAAATTCCCCCCCCCCCCTCCCGCCCCTACACAGTATACGTATTAATGGAAGCATATACTAAAACAAGTCTAGACGTCCACATAAAACGTGATTTGTGGGTCTCCATCCATCCATCATGTGCCATGCCGGTAAGCGTGGGCGGTCATGTTCTGCCATCTCACTCGATCACCAGAGTCGTGGATCAGCTCCGTGTTTCTGTCTCGACCATGCCACAAGGCCAAGCCATCCAGGTACTTGCTTCTAGGTCTTCCCCTTGGTCTGTTCCCCTCGATCTTACCAGTTGTCACCAAATTCTCCAATCCATTTCTTCTCATAACATGCCCAAAAAATTTTGACTGTCTACGTCTAATTTCTCTAATCAATTTACGATCTTCATTTGTTTCTTGAAGGACTTGTTCATTGGTCTTTCTGGCTGTCCATGGTATTCTTTGCATTTTCCTCAGAAACCACATCTCTACAGACATCAGATGTTTTTCAGCCTGACTGCTCATTGTCCACGCTTCACATCCATATAAAAGTACAGGTTCAATGTAGCATCTCAACACTCTTTTTCTCGTTTCAATTGACATCTTTTTATTGGTCAATATGTTTTTCATCTTGCTAAAGGCTACTTTTGCCATGGCGATTCTTGTTCTAATCTCTTCAAGGCATCTCCCATCAGATGTTATTACTGTTCCGAGATAATTGTACCTGCTCACTTGTTGAAGAATATTCCCATTTACTTGTATATTACATTGTGGTATTTCGTCCTTCCTAGTGACGACCATAATCTGTGTCTTTTTACAATTTAATTCTAACCCTAGTTGTTCACTAACAATCGCATCTACTAAATTTTGCAGGTCCTGTTCATTGTCTGCAATCAAGACTGTATCATCTGCATATCTAATGTTATTGATGCATCGTCCCCCAATGTTGATTCCTTCCATATCTTCAATATTTCTGAAAATACTTTCACTGTACAGGGAAAACAGATCTGGAGACATTACACATCCCTGTCTCACACCCCTTTTAATAGGCTGATATTGGCTTACTTCATTATCAACTCTTATGGCAGCTTATTGTTTCCAATATATGTTTTTTACAAGTCTAAGATCTCTTCCATCAATTTGTAGATCTTCAAGCATCCTTATCATGTTGACATGTCTCACTTTATCAAAAGCCTTTGTGTAGTCAATAAAGCAAAGGTGTAGATCTTTGTTTACTTCTATAGAACGTTCGATTATGTTTCTCAGTATATACACAGCATTTACTGTACCCTTGCCTTCCACAAACCCACATTGTTCTTCTCCTATTTCAGGTTGTATTTTCCTCCTAACTCTTTGCATGATAATTCTTAGCAAAATCTTCGTGATGTGACTCATTATACTAATTGTTCGATGTTGATCACATTCCAAGACTCCTGATTTCTTTGGGATTGCAATAAATACAGAATTACATAACTCCTGAGGTATATTTCCAGTATCATATATTGTATTAAGCAGACTGGTAACTTTATCTATTCCATATTCTTCTAAAGCATTAATCATTTCTGTTGTGACGCTGTCTGAACCAGATTTCATATGGTTAAGCGCATTCTGAACCTCCATCTTTAAAATTGCTGGTCCTTCATTATTATTTTGGACATCATACTGTTCGTCTCTGTTATCGTCATAAAGGTTTTTCACATAATCTGACCATTCATGTAAGATCTGGTCTTTTTCTATTATGACTCTTCCATCTTTTGTCTTTAGGCAGCCTGCTGATGTACGTGTTCTTTGATTAGTAAGCTCCTGAATTCTTTTGTGCATTAGTTTCGCATTGTTACTGTTGTGTTGTTTTTCAATTTCTCTGCAATTTTTCTCAAGCCATGTTTCTTTTGCCTCCTTACATAAGGTTCTCACTTTTCTGTGAATTTCTTCATATTTGGCAGGATTATTATTGTTCTGTCTTCTTGTTTCCATTAGTTGTAAAATTTCTTCAGTCATCCATGTCTTACGGCCCACTTTCTTTACTTTTGGAATAGTTTTTTTCTGCTGCGCAACTGATTGAATTCTTCATCGTTTCCCATTGATCATCTACATCTTGAAACAGGATCTCTAGATCAGACAATATATCAAATTTGTTCTTTACTTCTATGTTAAAATTATCTTGTATTTCTTTGTCAGTTTTTAATTTGCACAAGTCATATTTAGGGTTTCCTGCTGTATACTTGACTTTCTTTAACTTTATCTTGCCAAT
>JACEFZ010025313.1:0-62441 GCA_014155875.1 Cepaea nemoralis
CTTTTTTGACTAAATTTCTAATTAGTAAAAACTGCGGTTGTAATTTTAGAAACTAACAATGTTGCAATTTAATCATTGAATATGGCCTGAAAAAGGGTTGGTATTATTTGCATGTAATGGTGGTGGTGGCCAACGGTAAGTTTGGCCACTTATATTCTGGTTCTCTGGCTTGCACAGTGAGTGTTAACCTTGTTTGATAGGGATCATAAGTGATGTGGTAAGTATGCTTCACAATGAGTCATCACACAGGTTGGCGCATCTAAAGCTTGGCGCTAAAGGGTGTCAAATCTGTGAAATATATACAGTGAAGCAAGTGACTCTTCTGTCGCGACATCTGTAAGCATCAGCCCTGGATTGTTCCAGATGGCCAATAACATCTCATACAAATTGCAGAAACAAAATAGAAAGCTATCTGTCCCTGCTCCCTATCATTCCCTTCCTGGGATAAATAGTAAAACACTGACCTTAGGAAACAGCTCAATAAAATCATTCTATGCTTTCGTGTGAGTGAATATAATAATTATTCAGAAATATTAAACATATAATCATATTACATAAAATTTTATATTATTACAATAGATAATTGAAAAGTAATCTACGGTAATATGAAGTGAAGATATATATATATATATATATATATATATATATATATATATATATATATATATATATATATATATATATTATATATATCTTCATCTTCATATCTACCTGTAGATTACTTTGCAATTATCGTATTGTAATAATATAAATATTATATGTATTATATGATTATATGTTTAATTATTACTGAATAATTATTATATTCACTCACACGAAAGCATAGAATGATTTTATTGAGCTGTTTCCTAAGGTCAGTGTTTTACTATTTATCCTAGGATAGGGAATGATAGGGAGCAGGGACAGATAGCTCATGCTATTTTGTTTCTGCAATTTGTATGAGATGTTATTGGCCATCTGGAACAATCCAGGGCTGATGCTTACAGATGTCGCGACAGAAGAGTCACTTGCTCTCACTGTATATATTTCACAGATTTGACACCTTCAGCGCCAAGCTTTAGATGCGCCAACCTGTGTGACTGACTCATTGTGAAGCATCACTTACCACATCACTTATGATCCATATCAAACAAGGTTAACACTCACTGTGCAAGCCAGAGAACCAGAATATAAGTGGCCAAACTTACCGTTGGCCACCACCACCATCTACATGCAAATAATACCAACCTTTGTCAGGCCATATTCAATGATTAAATTGCAACATTGTTAGTTTCTAAAATTACAACCGCTAGTTTTTACCTAATTAGTAACTTTAGTCATAGTAGAGTGAGAAGTTACGAAAGTTTGTCTCTGTTATATATTTTACTCTGTCTTTCTCCGTGTCGGTGAGAGTGATTAGAGTTTTGGGGGCTCGAGCTTTTTATTTCAGGCACGTAACTAGACAACCTTGGCAGACTGTCTTTCTCATACAAGTATAGTTGTACGCCATTCCTGTCTGCCTGAACACTGTCGGAAGTTTAGACTTGTTCTGGGACCTTTACTCCGTCTAGAATTACGAGCTATTCAGTCTTGTCTTCTCCAGTGACTTATTTTTCTATTCTTAGAAAGTCTATCCGCAGCAACTTTGATAGAATCCTTATCATCGTAGCTGACGCTACGCTACACGTGGTTGGTTATCGTCCGGGATAGATTGTTCAAACTTTTAATCTTCGTTCACTAGAGATTCTAGTAAGGTGTTGCCTCACAGTAGATCTCAATAGTAAACTATACTAATTAAAACTATCGAAATTAATAGTGACAAGAGGTAGTATAATATAGCATAACTAAACCCTAGATAGCCAATATAAGATAAGATACTATAATATAACATACTAGAATAAAGTATAACATAACATAACATAACATAAGTTAACCTGGTCCCAAAATGTTAGGGCCAAAATCATAAGTGAGTGTGGGCTGACGGGTAAGTCCCTGTGTTGTATCGTCAGTTGTGTATGTGCATACTGTCAGTGAATTTATTACTTGCATAATTTCACGACAGGCCACTTAGTGGTGAGTAAGTGTATTTCAGGGTGCTTCACATTATCCCAACTGTGTTACCAAGTAATATGTCTTTCGAAAAGCCACCTACTAAGGAGGAAATGCGAGAAGAAGAAACGTTGTTAGGGTATGAAGGTGTCGAATCGGGCAAGTATGTAAAAGAAGGAGAACGAGAGTGGAGAAGAGAACAAAGGGACATCATCAAGGAAAGAGAGAAGGAAGAACGGGAGGAAAGAATGAAATTAAAAATCCAGATGGCAGAAATTGAATCCAGAGAGAAGATGCGACAGGTTGAATTGGACAACCAGTTGAAGCAAGCAGAAATGGACAAGGAGTTGAAGTTAGCGGAGCAGTTATGACAGCATGAATTGGAACTCAGGAGATTGGAGTTGCAAAATCCGGATGCTTCCAGGTACAGTAGTGCTAGTTCTCCCCATCACAGTAGTGAAATTTCTTCAGGACCGTCTCTCGCCCAAGGATCCATGAGCTTCCCACTGGCCCACTTCAACCCGAAGGAGGATCAGATGGATGAATACCTTGATCGTTTTGTCATCATATGTGAAGCGTACAATCTGCCTAAAGAGAAATATAATATCAAACTCTTGTAACAGTACAGCAAAGGGACGATGGACTATCAACAACTCCAAGACGGTTCCAGTTCTAGGTTGCTTTATTCAGAATAAAGCCAGATGTTACTCAGTTAAATCGTACGTCCATCTCTTCTTAGTCCCCGATGTTCACTCACTCCTAACAACCAACTACGTCACGACTTGAGCATCCTTCTTCCCATTCCACCTTGATGCTCAAGCGTGCTGTAGTTTTGCCCACCCCATATACACTTACTGCTACACCTTCCTATGTATTCTAAAGACTTTTCCCCTTAAAAAGTCTTTACTCCCAATCCCCCTACTCTATTCCCTCTCTTTCCTTACTTCCCACAGCTCCTCTAATCTTCCCCAAACCAACTTTATTTTAAGTAAAACGATCTATTCGTAACTCTTTCCCCTGCCATATATCAACCCACTTCTTCTTCGTTTCTGGCCCTTCAAAAAAACATAACATATTTACATATCTTTAATAACATTTAAACCTCAACTTTATACAATACATCATAACACATCTTCTTAAATACTTCTTCTCCTCTTCATAAGCAATCCGCTTAAAGTTTCAAACGCTGTACTCTTCTGATACCAAATCCCTATTGTCATCACCAACCCTACTAATTCTCCACTTTCAATCAACCTGAAATCACTCTCACACGATAGAAAGACAAAGAATCGGTGCGCACCGGAGATTCAAAGAAGAAGTAGAACTCTTCCAGACAAAAACCACACTCAACTAAATCACACACTCCTTTACCCCCCTATGTCATTTGAGACTTTATGTAATAAAGTCTAAAACAATTATATCTTCTACCGTACCACTTATTATGGTAACCGTTTACGCTGCTATCTACAGCATCAAACATCAACCACCGAAAATATTATTCACTTCCAATTGTCTATATATTACAGACACTACTACTTTTATGTCTCTGAACCTTACTTCAACCTCTCATTGTAATGTCAACCACAAAACATATCCCGAGGACACAATTAAAAAGGTCTATTATCCCTTAAGACCTCCCCCAACATTATACACATCACCTCACATAACTAATCTTCTCCTATACCTCACTCAGAATTCTCTCGCCGAAAATTTCAGCGACCCCTTACTGTCCATTTATTATGGGCATATCAACCAAAACCTCCACTTATCAATTTATGCCGTTATCAACAGCAACCATATACTACCCCTGAACTCCTGTCTGTGACTGCTTGCAATCAACTTTATCTCAGTCCATATATCACGGACCCTCAAAGACCCCATGTTATTATGTCTTCACTATGTTCATTTCTCACACTTACAACCCTTTACTATTGTACTGCTATCCACAGTGTCTAATCAAACATGGATTCAATTCATGTTTACTATTTGTCTGGGGTAATCTTCTTATTCTACAAACCAGCAATCCCGTGTATATCATGGCTTTTCTGACCCCATGGAAACTATGTTCAAAACTTTCCCCTCATTTACCCCACTGCTATATTCATTACTCTTTTCTTCCCCCATATGGCTTCCAATCCATCAATGCTGACTTTAGTGTAACTCTAAACTTTCCCATAACCATCCCCGGTATATGTTTCCACTACTTCATAACCATATCAACCTCATTATGCTGATTATCACAGCAATCTAATATACCCATGAACACATTATTCACAAAGATGATGTGTCTCACTACTAGTCCACAGTAGTTTATTATTATTTTCTGAACGAAGGGTCCTAATTAAAGCCCCATGTATTGTCTTTATTCTAGACAAAACCATGTAAATTAAACATAACTTAATTAACTACTATTTAACATACAAAACAGCGAAATAAAATCACAACAGGATATCATACCCCCCCCCCCCCCCAATTTTTATAACATCATTTATGTTTCCCCTCATATCAATTAAAGGTATGAACTCATTCAAAGAAAAACAAATATTAAAATAATACAACATACATCCTAATCTATTGTTACCTAATACTACTGGTCTCTTTTACGGACCAGTAGTTTGTACGCAAAAGTCTAAGAACACAATAATCCTATTCTAAAATAATAACAATCATTTTACAGGACCAAATCAAGCAAAAAAAAAATAAAAAATTTTATGTATGAGGCATTGAAAGCTCAATTTCAATAAAAACAACTGTCTTCTCGCTAAAGAGAAGGTTTTCAAAAAAAAATAATTCACATAGAATTAACTACTTAAAGTGGCCAAGCATTAATGTCAAAATACGCATACACACACACACACACACACACACACACACACACACACACACACACACATATATATATATATATATATATATATATATATATATATATATATATATATATATATATATATATATATATATATATATATATATATATATATATATATGTTATCTACAGACTAATACTTAACTTAAAACAATATCTGTTCTCCCCACACAAAAATCATTAATCAACAATGACCGTACTATCATTGATTCTCTCCCCTCACAATTTTCTATCTTTTTCCAGCCTAACTCCTAACACATCATAATATCTGGAATATCATCTTAAACAAGCACTGTAAACTACAGGTCACTCACTTTATCTATTACTAATGTGCGATTATCCCAATGTCATCTCAATGTACCAGCCGTCATCTATCTACTAATTAACCTGTGGCTCGGCACACCAATTGTTTCCCTTGGATTTGTTCCAAGTATTACTACAACTACTTAATCATTAGTTAGTTAGTTAGTTAGTTAGTTATAGTTCCAACCTCACAGCAACGGGTCGTCCCCATTATGCTCCGTTCCTGTGCCAGTGAATATCGCACAAAATGCTCCCCACTGCCCAATGTGAAAAGTGGAAAAGACAGGAGTCTCGACAAACAACAGCCCGCACAGATACACTGTGCATAATGCCGCTGCCAGAATGTCAACACAATAGTCCCCCACGAAACACCCAGTTCGTCTCTGATGGAATCGGCAGTCATTTTCCCATCTGGATGTTTCCTAGATGTTCACCCACACAGTCCACGAAAATACAGTTCATTGTCGATGGCAGTGGCAGTCAACCAGAAGCCCAGCAGCCATGCATTTCTGCATAAGGCAAAAACAGGTCAATCTGGGACATAGCCATCTACCATCGCTCCGAACATGTTATCTACGGTATCTCCACCCTCCTACGTCCAACAAAACTTTGTCTATTTACTATAGACCTCTCACCAATACATCTACTTACTGTACCAATAACTAATTCAACTTTTAAGTTTCTCGTCTATCCGACGCAATTAACATTTCCTTCTCCTGTGTCAGTACTTTCTATATCTCACCACCACTACTCTAAGCTATCCTCAAGTCTCTCCTATCCTTCTCACATCGTGACGATAGTCAAACTAGTCACACTTATCGGAACACCTTTTCTAACATTCTTTTATCTAATCTTGTTTACCTCCGTATCTTTCACTCCTCTTCCTATTTATCGGGATTCTTTCAGAACAGCAACCCACGCCACTTATAATTGACAACGGACATCACTTTCCTCATTTCTCAGTATTAGGCATTCCTGCTTCGACATGTCCCTGTCATCAATACTAAACATGTTTTATGAAACATCATTCAGAATGTTAACTCTCTTTCCGTCAACCTGTCATACAACTTCCATAATTTCCTTCCAAGATCACCCATTCCAAACAAAAGACATCACAATTCTCTAATCACGTTCTTTCTATCTCTCAATTTTCGCATACTCTATGTTCCACGTTTTATCAACGTCACTTATCAACCACTCTTCGCATATTCACACGGACAGTGATACACAACCTCGCTCTCATCTCACGACTACTCTCGCATCTCGACAACCTAACGTGTCTATACTATTACTTCAAAAAAAAAAAAAAAACTATTTAGACGCCAATTCAACATTCCAGCAATCACTCACCACAATCTAAGCGTATCGACCTCCTCTACACACATTGACACAAGATATATCAGCGCCACTATTACATTTTATCTATGTACTTCACTTAGGCGACGTCTTCAAA
Organism: Cepaea nemoralis; assembly: GCA_014155875.1. Lineage (NCBI taxonomy): Eukaryota > Metazoa > Mollusca > Gastropoda > Stylommatophora > Helicidae > Cepaea > Cepaea nemoralis. The sequence continues at coordinate 6,654 of JACEFZ010025313.1, forward strand.
CCTCACTCCTTCTTCACTCACCGCGACGAATACCTGTTTGTCTAGAATTATACTCACATACTAACTAAACGCCTCGTACATGCATGCTGTACTTCTCACTTTCCATCAGCCTATCCATTCTCCACACAACAACTTTCTCAGACTTAATCAGCTCTTTTTTTTCACAAGCATGACGTAACTCGTATTCTTCAAGCATCAACTTCTACAGTCTTTTACTCTTAATATTCTCGCGTTGAACTGGCTATTTTACACACATGATACCCAATTCCTCCTCAACCTATATCTCCTCACCAGACACTCTCGGTTCACCTGTCAACAATACTATACTTTCTTCTCAAACCAACAAGCAAAACTATCTCAGACATCACGTCATAGCTCTGAGTCGAACCATTTCTAGTACGAACATTCATACTTAGTTTATCTCTCACCCTCTACTAATTCTGTGCTGAATCTACTCTACTTTAATCACACCAGTTATACATCACTCAACGTGATTAATTCTCTGTAACTATCCATTCCGGACAAAGGAGTATTTTTACCTTGTTTACTCTCCCTACATCACAACCAAACACACGATATCCTGTATTACGTATCCACGTAGAATATCATTTGCCGTAACTCTCTATCCTCAACAACACCATCGCCTACCCTGTACCATGTGATGCTACACCAAAAAATTCATCTGCCTATTTTAGACAACCCATATATCTATATGCTCAAACCGCAATTCTTCTCATAAGCCAAAACTATTCCATATGTCCTTCGTCACCCGAAGAACTTTAACAGTTATAGAGTGTGTCCAAGTTAAATATTTCATTGTCTCTCAATACATTAGTACGTCTTTCTCTAATTATGTCATCTTCACTATCTGTTGTTAACCTGTTGTTAAAGTACTCAGGTCTTAAGGTCATAAGGTCTTCTATTTTTCTTAAGTCACTTTCTGTCGTTGACTAAATTCCCGCTATCTGTCTACTATTCTTCTTCTTCTTAAATGATTTCTTTCTATTTCCTTTATTTGCGTCGGTCTGCTCACTGTTTCCTGTATACCTTACGTAACGTTTGCACCTCCCCATCTCGTCTTCAGATGACACACTGATAATAGTTCCTTCATCAGACTCATAATAATTTACCGCAGACACGTCGACCCTATTCCCATAGTCGCCTTTAGAACGTCTGACTTTCTTTCTCTTTCTTGGTATTCGTCTCTTAGCCTTCCCTACTTTCTTGTCATATAAACTGGTATTTAGTTCTAAAGAGTCACCAACCAAACCTCTGTCCGTTTGTCCACCAGGAACTATACCGTATGAGGGAACATCACGCTTCGAGTTGGGATCTGCTCGTAGTGCAATTCTCTCATTCTCCGAATCATCAGTATTTATAGCTGTTTCAGCCTCACCGTATTTACTATAATATGCGGCGGTAGAAATATCTTCTCCGTAACCTGAGCTCTCACACCTAATATTTCTACACCATTTGGGGATAAATTTCATATCTATACCTGAGGAACTTGACATGGCAGTACCTCTATTAACTATCAAACTACTATTTCTTTCTTCAATACTTTTCCTCTTTGGTTTCCTTTCGTCTTTGATTCTCGTCTGTTTCTCTTTCTCAATTTCAACCGTCTCTCCCTTAGTCAAGTGAGTTGGTTTTGACTGAGTCTCTATTAAGTCAGTTTGACTTCCCTTTGTTATCCTGCTGGCTGGTTGTACCTGGACCTTTTTCTCTACTGTATCTACCTGAGTCTGCGTACTATTTTCTATCGTATTACCTGCCTGCGTCTGTGTCTCTCGGTTTATTTTCTTTACTAATATCGTCGTCTTCTTTTCCTGTTCAATCCTAATATTGGCAAGTACTTTAGGAGTCATTGAATTCTTATCTTTGTGTTCTACTCTGTCCTTCGATCCTGACTTCAAATATTGTCTTTGTCTCTTTTCAAACCAGTTGTTACGTCTTTTTCTAGCGGTTGCACTGTGAGAGGGCCAGCCCCATGATTTCTTTGAAAGGTTTCTCTCACGCCCATTTTTGTATTTATAACAACTATACCAGTCCGAGCTTTCACCATTACGTCTGTTCTCACCGTCTTTTACCCCACATACATCAGGTCTTGGTTCATAATAGCCATATTGTCTTCTGTCTTTATCAAGCAGTGGCTGTCTCCTGTTATTCTTTCCTACTCTATTGTAGTCTACCTCAAATCTATAAGGGTCTTGTCTAGTCGTTCTGTTCTTCAACGTTTCCACAAAATTCTCTACTTCATTAACTGCTATCTTTAACTCTCCCAACCATGTACTAATACGTTGTAATTCTACATGTAGGTAATTCATATTAACTTCTTTATAATTTCAATCAACTTGACACAATATTCCTACTTCTTCTTCTGCATATTCCTTGGTCTTGAGCTCAGCTGAAATACTAAGAAAAGAAGACTGTTTCTCTATTGTGCCGTGATGAGTCTGCCAAGCTGAAATGTTTACACTTATTCAAGCAAAAAAAAAAAACAATCAATACTCATTAATATACAGTCTTAAATTACCCAAAGGATGTTATCGTCCTCCTGAAACTCAATAATTTTCTATCTAATATCAAAATTTATTTATATTACCCCTTTTCTTGTTGAACTAAACGTCTCTTCCCTTGTATGCCGAGATTGAGAAGCACAGTACTCGAGTACTTGAACCAATATCGACATAGCGGCTTCAGTAAGGATCAAAAATGCTCGACTGGGCTCGATAGGCTCGACTGGGCTCGATAGGCTCGACTGGGCTCGATAGGCTCGACTGGGCTCGATAGGATTCCTCAGGAACAACAACGACGTCGATAAGACAGTGAAAAACGATTGAACGTATCAGCCACCCAGGGACGGGCTCTTGAAACAGGGCAAGGAACGATAGAATGTATCAGCCACCCAGGGACGGGCTCTTGAAACACGGCAAGGAACGATAGAATATATCAGCCACCCAGGGACGGGCTCTTAAAACACGGCAAGGAACGATTGTGATCAGAGGACAGCACTGGCCAGCCCTCTGAAATCAGCAATGAACAATAGTCAGCTTCTCAAAACAACCGACAGTGTAGAGCAGCGGCTGACTGATTTGACAAAGCGGCTCTCTCACACAACGGAGTCCGGAGATGACTTGACAACGGCTCGATTGTCTCGACAACGATCTGAGAACGGCCTGGGCTTCACCACCAGTAACGCTCGAAAACGATTTGAGAGCGGACTTCACCACCGCATGAAGACATTAAAGGTTGATCTGTTCCGGTGCCAGTTTAGGTCGAGCATTTTGGAAAACTCCCTGAAGTCCGTTCAGCAACAATCTGACGACGTGCTAATGTTTCAAAGGCACCGCATTTTCCCCACAAACGCTGTATAAGGTAGTAGCTGCATCAAATATAGTGGCCTAGTACATAGCGGTACCGCGACAATTGAAGTTATTCGTCCTGGTCTGGGCAACAATTCTGTACTGTAACAGTACAGCAAAGGGACGATGGACTATCAACAACTCCAAGACGGTTCCAGTTCTAGGTTGCTTTATTCAGAATCAAGTCAGATGTTACTCAGTTAAATCGTACGTCCATCTCTTCTTAGTCCCCGATGTTCACTCACTCCTAACAACCAACTACGTCACGACTTGAGCATCCTTCTTCCCATTCCACCTTGATGCTCAAGCGTGCTGTAGTTTTGCCCACCCCATATACACTTACTGCTACACTCTCCCAAGGACTCCGCGGCCCGGCGTTTGACGTATTTACAAAGCTTCCGGCTGGTCTTGAGCGGGACTTTGATACCCTCAAAAATGCTCTCTTACAAAGATTTGAATTAACCTCTGAAGCCTACAAGCTGAAGTTCCGTACAGCCAAAAGATCTCAGGGAGAATCATTTGCGCAGTTTGCCTCACGACAACACACGTATTTTACGAAGTGGGTAGGACTGAGCAAATTTGATTCTACCTATGAGGGGCTACAGGAAATGATGCTTGCAGATCAATTCAAAGAGGGTCTCCCGAAAGCGCTCCACATGTTCATAGCTGAAAATGGTGGAGTTAGATTAGAAGAGATAATTTCACTAGCTGAAAGGTATTTAACTGCACATGGTGAGGCAGGTACTGCTAACCCTAGTCATACGGATAAGACCCAAAATAATCCTTCCACGAAGAATCAGGGTTATCAAAACAATAACTCTGGAGGTAAGGACAACAGGTGGCACACTGGTAGTCCACACCAAAATCCAGGTCATTACAACAGTAAATAGTCATCTCAACCTCAACAACCTACAGGTAATAGAGGGGGGGGGGGAATCAATATTGTAAAAATTGCCGAACAAACGACCACCATACGAGTTCTTGCAAAAACAAAACCCCTGTCCATTACACGGCTTGCTTGACGTTGGTGGATAAGAACCACCAATGGAGGACCCCTGATGATAATCAAAGACCTTCTGTAGTTGAGACAGTTACTGTAAATGGGAGACAGGTACCGTGTTTATATGACACGGGTCTGGAGAGTGACGCGGCCATTGCAGCTCACTTGGTGAAACCTGGACAATTGACTGACCACACTATTGAGTTAAGAGGTGCTACTCTTAGCTCTGAACCAAAACATGTTAAAGTTGCTAGGGTGAAGGTGACATCCACATATGTCACCGGAACAGTTTCTGCTGTTGTGCTAGAGGACCCAGTATATCCCTTTATGTTAGGACGAAAATATGTATATTTGGGTGAACCTAAGTCCACAACTTATACATGTGCTATGCAGACCCAGAATCAGGGCATTGCTTTGAGTGAACCCGAAATTCTTAACCATCCATTATCTCGGGAGATTAGGGCTGCCCAAGCAGCATGTCCCACTTTACAATCCTGCTTTGGCAAACTGCCAAAATCTAGAAATCCACCGGTAGCTGGTGATTTCTACGAAAAGGATAAACTGTTATTCCGTAGGGCGGGAACTATGGATCACGTCCACGAGCAGTTTGTGGTACCAAAAAGGTACCGTAACCATGTCTTACAAATGGTACACTCCATTTCGGACAGTGGGCATATGGGGATGAAAGCAACCATCCAAAGGCTTTCTTGTTCCTATTTCTGGCCGGGGATGCCCCGGAATATCAAACGATATGTCAGGTCATGTAAAGAGTGCCATCTAGTTCCACCGACTCATGGTGGAACTCCACCTAAGATAGGTGATCAAGTATTGGTATTATCATCCAAGGGGGATAATCCTTTAGATATGGATTGGCAGGGGCCATTCCTTATTACAGATAAGGTGTCTCGCTCCCATTACAAATTAGACATTCAGGGTAATCCGGAAGTCTTTCCCATGTATTTAATTAGGAAACATGTAGAAAGATTAAATGATCCACCGGTGCATCTGATGGCATTATTGGTGGCAACTGTGGTCGAAGGGAGAGATAACTCAGAGATGGAGTATCCCTTGACGCCTCAGGAGACAGTGAATGATGTCTCTATCAACCTGGATTCGGAGACGTCTGAATCAGGGAAGATGAGACGAATTTCCAGAGTCTCATGCGCCTATGCGAACAGATAAGCCCGGATGGATTAAAGGTGCCACAGTAAACACGATGATAAACCGTATTGACCCAGTCCGACAAAATCATTTACCTGTTGCTGTACCAACCAGAAACCCTTATTCCTTTAAGGGAGAACACTCTCTGGGAATTCAGAATAGAGAAGAGGGGTGGGGACGATCAGGTCATCATAGGTTTCCATGGAAACGACATCAAGGGAGGAGGTTTCTTAGAAGATGTCTAAGAAACGAAGAAGCAGGGTTTGAGTAGGCATGGCTCTACTGACGAAGAGGGGGAGACTGGTTCATATGTCCCAGGGTTGTTGGAGTAAGTGCCAACAAAATCTGATGGGTGTGCTGGCTGGAGTACAGTACGAATTCTCGAACTTTACTTTCAACGGTGGGCATATGTGATGAAGTCTCCAGCTTCCCCATCCTCTTTTGCTTCAATTGGGGTAGATTCTCTTAAAAACCCTTATGTAATTATAGAAGAATCTATATTCGTTATTATTCTTATATATCTATGTGTAGATAGTACCTGTCTATAGTTTAAATCAACTCCTATTTAATGTTATGAATGCAATATGAAGGAATACGTTACATTAGTATAGGAGGAGAGGCTTAATTTACAAAGTAGTGTACCCAGCCAAATCTACAAATTTGGCTACGACTATTTCACACTTTGGTCGGAAATTGTAACGGAAACGAACTCCCTGGCACGACCACTTCCGGTCAGGGGCGAGATAGCGAGGCTCGGCCTTTCGCAATCCAGACGTCGGTGTAGAAACATATGCTAGTCACTAGGCTCTTAGAAAATATTTATGAAATGTTTAGAGTTTTATCTTTGGCGCGTATTACGGCCATAAATATATTTAGATATATTAAAGATATTCCTAGAGCAATTTTCGTACCCGACAAGTGCGGTCAGAAGATTAGAAGGGTAACGTATTGCTATTTGTATCAAATATATTGTCGTGTGCGCCCGATATTTCCGTGTGTAGTTAAAGTTGGAAACCGCCGATAATAGGTTATTTTACCGACTAAACGTGACCGCGTAGCTTATACTTCGTACGGGTAGTTGCTAAACACGCAGGGAAAAGGTTATAACGTAACTGCGTAGGAAATTACCTTTACAGGAGATTTAGAGCGATGTAGACGATTTGAGATAGTTGTAAACTTGATAAAGTCGTATAGAACGCATTTTCGATTAGTCCGTATATAGCAGTAGACTAGGCCATACTAATCGAGCCGTTAGTTTAGTAAATACATGAGGCATTTCATAGTGGTGATATTTCGAGGATGTGATAGTATTGCAAAGAATTAGAGTTAATAAATAAATATTCGATGCCGCGAAAATAGGAGTTAGTTAGTTAGTTATCAGTTGGGGTATCTTCGTTGCACTCCGGACATGTCCATAGGTGCTCAGATCCTCCCCCAGCATATGCATCAGCGTCCGGTGGCTAATAGTGTCAGTTCTGTGTTGGTTGACGAGGCGCTTTGTTTTCCCGATGTACCTCTCGCGTCTGGCTGTGCCGATTCTTACTCCCAGGTCTTTCATCCTGGAAAGCGATGTGGAATCACTGGCGTCAAAATCCTCTGTTCTCGCCATATCTTTAAGGGCGTTAATAACATCCGGCACGATCCATGGGCTGGCCATCTACAGGGGGTGCAGAGCCAGCCAATTTATCAGCTAGTTCATTTCCCTCGACTCCCGCATGTCCCGGGACGAAGATGAAGGTGACTTTGCAGGACAACAGACTTCCGCAGCGACTCAGTCCACTGTCTACGTACAGATCCAGCTTCGACCTTCTGAATCATGCTCATTGAATCACTTAGTACACACACGTTGGTATAATGCTGTGATTCCAGCCATATGAACGCCTGTGTAACTGCCATCACCTCCATCGTCATGCTGCTCGTGGTCATAGAGTGGGCACCACTGGATTCTTGAACGGTTCGGCTCGCTGAACGGGCTGTAAATGCCCACGCACTTCTCTGCTGCTTTACAACAGATCCATCTGTATAGATGAGCACTTCGGGGCTATCTGAGTGATCATAGATGAGCGCGTTAACCTCTGCATTGACAGCGGCAGGGTTCTGCTCTCTGCACCGTCTGTCGAGTGTGATAATGCAGGAGAAGGTACACTTAAAAGCTGGAGGCACCGGCACCCATTCATTGCCGGGGTTGATACTGGTAAGACTGCAGACCTGTCCGACGACATCTTCCGCCCGACCCATCCATGATTTGCCCCTCTTTAGCATGTCACCCTTTTCTCTGAATACAGCGTCATGCAGAGGGTGCTGCTCATCTGCACTTATTTTTAAGTATGCACGAGCTCTCCAGATCTTGATCCTGTGTTCCATTGTCGGGAAGTCAAGGAGGTATCTCATTGCTACACAGCTGGTGTCTCTCGTGCAGCCCAAAATGATGCGCATGGCTTCGTTTTGTACCTTTTCAAGTCTTCCAATCTGTGTAGGGCTGACAGTGAGGATGGCCAGGGCATACTCGATGCGTGAAAGCACAAGTCCTTGGAACAGAAGTAATAGCAGTCTTTCCTCGATATTGGCAGTCGCCATGACTCTCATTGCTGCCAAACCTTTTCGAGCCTTCGTTATGACATAATCGACATGATCTCTGAAGGACAGGCTACGATCAAGCCTCACGCCAAGATATGTCATTGACTGGGTTCTACTCAGAATGCTCCCATCCATTCTTACTGCCGGCATTTCTGTCTTCACAATATGGTTGTTTAGTGAGAACCATGTAACCTTTGCAGGGTTGACAAGGGCATCGGCATCAGCACACCATGAGGAAATTCGATCTAGTTCGCCCTGCATATAGTTGGCAACCGCCTGTCTATCTCGACCCTGTCGATACACGAGGATGTCGTCAACGAATGATAGAGTCCTACCCCTCCCATCCAACTGTTGTTCAGTGATCGGCACCGTATACACGTTGAATAGTACTGGTGACAGTGGTGAACCCTGCGGCAATCCTGGACATATCGTTATCGGCTCAGAAGACCAACTCCCGCATCTTAGCACCACCTTCCTTTGGAGTAGAACTGCAGCTATCCATCGTACAAGGTGAGGGTGCACTTTCAGTCTGAGGAGGGTTTGCATCAAGTGCTCGAAAGATACTCTGTTATATGCGTCCTCTAAGTCTATGGCGGCCGCACATGTCTCTTCTCTGACCTGAAATCCTTCGTAAACATCTTGAGCAAAGACCGCCGCATTCAGCCATGACTCTTTGTTGCGTCTGTATCCTCCAAGTGTGGGCGGGAAGCAGCCGAGCTGTTCCAAGTCCCAAGCAAGTCTGTGTGCTACAATTTATAGGAAATCTTACTAAACACGTGTACGAATGTCAAATACTAGCGTGGTAGATCCTAGGCATTTTCATTAATTCGTATCAGTGATTTCTCACCAATTCGCAGTTCTGTTCTTGCCTGCCACTCCATTAACTTTCAGTCTATCACATTCTATTATGATAATTACCTAAATTGTGTGTATTTTAAAATATACGTTACATAAAATCATTATTAAATATATGCTAGGAATATAGCCTCAGAATGTGAACATAAATATCTATAATATGTAATCTGTTTGATAGATTGTATATGTATCTTCATATCTACCTGTAGATTACTTTGCAATTATCGTATTGTAATAATATAAATATTATATGTATTATATGTGTCAGAATCTCGAACCGAGATGCAGGAACATCGTTACGTCCGCCAGGCGAATAGTCCCCAACCGGGATGCAGGAACATCGTTACGCCCGCCAGGCGAGTATTAGTTACCTGCCCGCAGGTTGCTGGCTGACGCGATAGCCAGCGGTCAGGCAAGGACAAAGCAAGGCGCACGCGGTCCTCGTGACGTCAATCAACAGAGGGCAAGCGCTTTGCGAGAAACAGACAGACAGCTTCGGTACTCGGACCAGACAGGACGTGTGGGTAGAGAAAGGCTTTGTGTTCTGTGCCCGAAAGTCGAGTGCTTGTACATCTTGTGAGATAGACTGTAAACCTGTGGGTTGTCTGTACGTGTATTGATGCATTGTATATGTATTGTAATGATCATCACATGCCAAACTAGATCGTATTGCATGTGACTTGTAAATAAATCCATTGAACTTCGTGTCGTTGTGTCTCAAGTCCAATCATGTTGTACTTGTACTTGTCTCACATGTGTTAGGTATAACGAGCCAGGTTTAAGACCCTGACATGTGTGAACGTGGTGGCATCGTCCGGCTTTAAATGAACGTGGTTTAATTAATTAAGATTTGAACCTAGATTTGTGAACGTTAGGACTTGTGTCCAGCTTTAATGTACATTTAAATGTGAACGTAAAGGCTCATCCTTATATATTATTAGATTGTTTGAATATGGAGGCTAGATGTGAACGTAAAGTACATACATTTGTTTGATCCTGTAAACGTGTAAAACATCAGTGATTGTGTAACTTGTCGCCATTTTGACCTTGTCGACATTGTGAAGTTGTCGCCATTGTGACCTTGTCGCCATCTTGTAAACTTGATGTCTATGTCCTTACTAAATGTCAGCTTGATGTAAGTGATGTGTCATCAATGTTGTAGAGTGTTGAGATATAGTTAGATTGTCTTTGTGAAGTTGGTTGTGGAAAGCAGAAAGTTTCGGAAAGAAAGTGACTTGTGGTTTTGAAAAAAAAATTGTTGACTGACGACATTACGACCTACAATTACACTCAACGCCATACAAACCTAATCAAAACTTAGTGACAAGCATACACACCACATCAGATAGACGCTAATTTATTTCCTCCAAAAACAAAGCAGGTTTTCTGTGCCATCTGAAACCCTTGCCCGTAGAGGTCATTTGTGTTTTGAAGTAGCGACCCTACAGTTCCTAGCCCTGGTTTGAACCGTTCTTCACCGCATCCAGTACACTTGAGTATATTTTTCTTTCTATATACTTTCGGATGCAAATTTGGGCACAAATTGTAAGTTGAACACAATTGTAAATTTTTCACATTACTAACACCGTGTAACTAATTGTGTGCCTCACAACTCATTTGCATTTAAATTCTCCATCATGTCTTCATTGAATGATTTCATCGAGATGGGTTTAAAGTTAAAGTTAACTGGTGATGAGTTAACAAAGTGGAGTGAAAGAAAATACTCTGAATACCTCCTAGTACAGGAGAAAGCTAATGAACGCGATGAAAGAGCAGCTGAAAGAGCTGCCAAGCAAGTAGAGGCAGAAACAGCCTTAAAGCAAGCAGAAGCAGAACTATCTGCAAAAACAAAACAGGCAGAGTTAGATAATGAATTGAGGAAGGCTGAAATCTCAGCGCAGAGTAAAAGAGAAGAGCTTGAGTTACAATTAAAAATTAAACAACTTGAAACTGATACTGCCATAGACAAAGAGTCTAAGAAATCTGAGAGACTGGAGAAAGAAAACCAGTACAAAAAGTATCAAGGTATTGTAAGAAATTATACCTCAGGTGACTGCATTGCAGCCTTCACCCAGAATTTTGAAACCTTAATGGACCATTACCAGGTCCCACTTTCTGAATGGAATATTATTTATATGAGAAGTTTGTCAGGGGAGCCTCTGAAAGTCATAGAGACTATCCCCAAAGACCTCAGAAAAGACTACCATTATCTAAAATCAAAGATTATGGCACATTTTATGCTAGATGAGGCAGGTTATAGAGAACAATTCACCAAGTTGAGTCCAAAACCGACTCAAACGTTCTCTGACTACCTCTGCTTAGTCTGAGACATATTTACCAAATGGACTTCAGCAGCTAAAATAGATAAAGATTATCAAAAATTAAAAGATCTTATCATCAGGGATAAAGTCATCTCATCCCTTCCATCAGCATTTTCAAAATTTTTGCAAGAGAATGAATGTATGAGTGTAGATCAGATTGAGAAACGTGGTTCGGCTTATTATACAGCCAATAAACATTGTTTTGCTAGTGAAGCTACTGATACAAACTTTGTAGCATCGGCTAACTATGAAAAACCCCGATCAGAACCCCATAATAGGCAAAAACCATATAAGCCTTCTTCGGAGAAATATAATCATTGTAGATATTGTAACTGTTCACACCACCAAGGGGAGATGTGTGACAAGAACCCAGCATATCTTACATATCTACTGAACATCATAAATAGCCAAGATAAGGAACGTAAATCCTTCAGAAATGCACGTAAATGTTTCCTCTGTAAGGCGTACGGGCATTATCGTCATGCTTGTAAAGGAAGGCAAATGTCCAAGAAAGCAAATGCCGCCATATTTGATAGTTCATCGTCAGATGAAGAACAATCAGAGAAACACCCTGTGAACTCAGCACAGGCTTTTGACATGTTTAACGCAAATAAATGTACTGTTTGTAATACCTTTTATGAAGATGGCATTTTGACATGCGGCCACTCCATTCCTATTGCCAATGAAGAAGCTAATTTGGTAATAGATTCCAAAGGCAGAATAAACATCCACCAGGGATATGTGAATGGTAAGCCTGCTACAGTCCTTCGGGACACCGGCAGTTCACTTATTGGACTAAAGAGAAAGTTCATAATGTCTACAGACTATACAGGCAGGCACGTAACATGCCGAACATTCTCCGGAAATATTGAAAAATACCCATTAGCATGGGCATATATTCAGACACCTTTCCTCACTGGGAAAGTAAAATGCGCAGCATTAACTAACCCTGTGTGTGATATTATCATTGGAAATTTACCAGAGGTGAATGATATGCCTCATGATATAACATCTGTTTGCATTGATTGTCGTGAGGGTTTAATGTAGTCACAGGAGATCTCCATGACTATATGTTGTGACTTGTGTTTTGTGAATGTGTTTGTTTGCTGATGAAGGCTAGTCGCCGCAACTTCCTGTATGTGACATAATTCTGTTATGTAAAGCTGCACTACTTTGTGTCATTTTGTTTACTCTAATCAAGATGAATATAGTTTAGTTTAATACAACAATATAATTTCACTAAATTTTACGCGTTTGGCCATTTAGAGTAACTCTCAGCATTTGTATTAACTTCCGCCATTCTTGGGAAAATGGCGGCGTCCTGGACATGGAACTGCACCAATCTCTTGCAATTTGTTGATGTTGAATTGTTGAATATTGATCTACAACATTCCCGATGGGTGTGACATATTCTATGGACTAAACAGTAGGTAGTGGGATCACATGTCTCTGGTAAACACAATCTTGGATAGAGCTGACATGGCGACACGATAATTGTACTTGAATATGTAATAATCATAGTTCTTAAATATTTCTTTAATTTTCCACAAACCTTGTTCATTAAAACACTCTGATCACAAGATATATCTTTGTCAAAACCTATGCAAACTTTTCACACAGGGACACATTTTTTTAGTAGACAGTTCCATCATGCCATTACCTGAAATTAAAACGGGAGTGATGTATGGAGTCATCTCGCCATGATGGTCATGGATGGGTCAAGCCGAAGACATTCTTCAACAGGTGTGTTCACTTGAGGACTTAGAACCTGGCGAGGAGTGGGTGCGAGTGCCAAGACTTCTGCACATCCTTTTCAGTTTGCATCCAACTAGATAGAAAATGCAGACAAGAAAATCAGGCTGCTGTTGAGGCTGAAGTACAAGCGTTGATTTTCGAGAATTCGCTAGACGGTGACGCGGTCATCTACACAGATGGGTCGGTCGTCCGACATGTGAGAAGCTCATGGGCCTTTACAGCTCGGGCCGGAGGGAGAATTGTGAAGGAGGACTCTGGTGCTTTCACTGAAACCACAAGTAGCCTGACCATGGAAGTCATGGCAGTAAGTAAAGCAATAACATGGCTCGAGACACAGACATTCACTAGGGCTTGTTTCCTTAGCGACTTAATGAACATGATCAAGAGGATAGAGGAGGGGTCGATCCGAAGAGAATGGTTGCTTCCTCTGAAGCGGTCTCGGCTGGCAAAGCTTAGTTTCATCTTCGTGCCAGGGCATGCGGGAGTACAAGGAAATGAGCGGTCTGACAAGCTCGCAGGTGAGGCTACTGTGGAGGGCGGACGCGCCATGGACCAGGCTGACATTCTGAATGCTCTATGAGAAGTGAGACTTTTGCAAGAACCAAGTGATGACTGTGAATCTACAACAATGGCCAGACTGCGAGAGCAGCAAATTAAAAGAGGGGTGGCCAAACAAGAACACTACGCAGGAAGCCAAAGAAGATTGATAAACCAACACAGAACTGGCGTCGTTAGCCGCTACACGCTGCGGGATTTGCTGAGGAGGGGATCCGAGCACTTATGGACTGAATGGTTCGATGTGCAACGAGGATGATCTGTCGATTAACTAACTAACTAACTAGAGCTGACAGTATGATGAAGAATAATTGAAAGGCAAGTTAGGGCATAGTTTCTTCATATCACGGGTCAATTTGACTTCATTGTGTACGTCACGATAGTTTAGTTTAGTTTAGTCTTTGGATCAACATCACGGCTCACGGTTTAACCCATAAGTGCTCCATTTTCCTCCTATCTCAAACCTGAGTCTGGAGAAACTCATCTCAATGCACGAACTCCGTTGCATCGGCGAGGATCCTGAAATACTTTGGGTAGATTTTTAACTCGAAATTTTGCCCGAGCAGCGCCGTTAGGCTACTCTTTTTCGATTTCCAACTGCCAAGGGATTTTTTACGTGCGCAACAATACACACGAGCGTCCGATCTCACTACCCAGAGACCAGGATAAATTTTATTACCGGAAGTCTAGGTGGATTTTGTAAAATAAATCCCTGTCCTCACCGGGGCCTGAACCCGGGACCTCCAGCACTCGAGGCGGACACCACGTCACGATAATTGTACTTGAATATGTAATAATCATAGTTCTTTAATTTTTCTTTAAATTTCCACAAACCTTGTTTATTAAAACACTCTGATCACAGGATATATCTTTGTCAAAACCTAGGCAAACTTTTCACACAGGGACACATTGTTTTAGTAGACAGTTCCATCATGCCATTACCTGAAATTAAAACGAAAGTGATGTATGGAGTCATCTCGCCATGATCCATCTTGTCCCGGAAAATGCTATCTAATCACCATGCATTCTTTCGACGTCATTCTTTCATTCAAATCTCACGTGACAATAACAACGTCATCCTGGGTTTTCCAGGAAAGGTTTGCCTAATATTCCATGCACAGCGATTGGTTGAAATCATCGTGACCTTTAATATAAATAAGATTATATTTCATACTTATTGTAATTAATTTTTTTTTTGGGTGTTGTTGATAGAATTGCATCAATTATATATGTATTTTTGAATTCTGCATACAATTTTACTTTTAAATATATCTGGAAAGTTTCATCGCTGTACTAGCTTTAATTGTGGATGAAAAAGAACATTTTCTGTGAAGGCGTGCCTTTGTGAATGGGGAAGCGCATGGCCATGTGCCATGGCGACTGCATGCGCATATCGATCGGAATGGTATGTACACTTTCACTTTTCAACACTCCGTCAGTTATTAGTTATCAGTTGGGGTATCTTCGCTGCACTCCGGACATGTCCATGGGTGCTCAGATCCTCCCCCAGCATATGCATCAGCGTCCGGTGGCTAATAGTGCCAGTTCTGTGTTGGTTGACGAGGCGCTTTGTTTTCCCGATGTACCTCTCGCGTCTTACTCCCAAGTCTTTCATCCTGGACAGCGATGTGGAATCACTGACGTCAAAGTCCTCTGTTCTCGCCATATCTTTAAGGACGTTAATAACATCGGCACGATCCATGGGCTGGCCTTCTACAGGGGGTGCAGAGCCAGCCAGTTTATCAGCTCGTTCATTTCCCTCGACTCCTGCATGTCCCGGGATGAAGATGAAGGTGACTTTACGGACAACAGACTTCCGCAGCGACTCAGTCCACTGTCTACGTACAGATCCAGCTTCGACCTTCTGAATCATGCTCATTGAATCACTTAGTACACACACGTTGGTATAATGCTGTGATTCCAGCCATATGAACGCCTGTGTAACTGCCATCACCTCCATCGTCATGCTGCTCGTGGTCATAGAGTGGGCACCACTGGATTCTTGAACGGTTCGGCCCGCTGAACGGGCTGTAAATGCCCACGCACTTCTCTGCTGCTTTACAACAGATCCATCTGTATAGATGAGCACTTCGGGGCTATCTGAGTGATCATAGATGAGCGCGTTAACCTCTGCATTGACAGCGGCAGGGTTCTGCTCTCTGCACCATCTGTCAAGTGTGATAATGCAGGAGAAAGTGCACTTAAAAGCTGGAGGCACCGGCACCCATTCCTTGCCGGGGTTGATACTGGTAGGACTGCAGACCTGTCTGACGACATCTTCCACCCGACCCATCCATGACTTGCCCCTCTTTAGCCTGTCATCCTTTTCTCTGCATATAGCGTCATGCAGAGGGTGCTGCTCATCTGCACTTATTTTTAAGTATGCACGAGCTCTCCAGATCTTGATCCTGTGTTCCATTGTCGGGAAGTCAAGGAGGTATCTCATTGCTACACAGCTGGTGTCTCTCGTGCAGCCCACAACACTCAAAACAACACTCAAAACAACACTCAAAACATGCAATTTAACCTACTAAAGTTAAAGAGAACACAAGTTTAAAGATTATTGATAATTTATTTGTATACTCGTACTATTTTTTAATCAATTAACATGATGGAACATGCTTTTGAAGTCAGTTTTCATAATCCACCTATGACTCGTTTGTTTGAGGCAACACTCGCACAGGGAAAAAAATGGAAATGGCATGCTGAACCGTAATTAATCTTTTTTCCTGGCGCTTTCAATAGAAAACTATCAATTGTAGATGGATCTTCGAATTCTGCATCAAATTTTTCAGAAATTTGGAAAGTTTCATTGCTAAACTTGCTTTAATTGTGGTTGAAAAACAGGCGAAGATGTTATGATCATGATGAGTGCCTTAGTGAATGGGAAACCCAAAACGGCGGCTTGACTATATAAATAATCTTTGCGGAACAATCATTGTGTCCTTATCAGCATAGTTGTAAGCATTCCGCCTGTCACTCGGGAGACCGGGGTTCTATTCCCGGCTGGATACTTTTTTTTTATTTTTAATTTTCACAAAATTATTAGGTGATATAGTAGAAACTATTAAACATTACGAACTAAAATATTATATAGAACTAAGAAACTGGAAGTTTGTGAATAAAGTGTGCTCTATGGATCTGTGCGAGCTGCTGACTGCCGGGGAGTGCATCCCACAGAGGCAGCGGAATGATCGCGTATCGGAATCGATGGATCCAATAGATTGATTGATTGATTATTGGATCCAATAGATGTCTTTGTTTAATGTAAATTTCAATTGCCATATAAAATATCGTCCCTGAATTAGTATAATTTCATCATAGTGGTTGAAAAACAGATTTTCTGCGAAGATGTGACTTTGTGAATTGGAAACCCACGGGTCATGACGGCCGCGTATATCGATTGCGCTACACTTTGTAACACTCAAAATGTGCAATTTGTTCTGCTAAAGTTAAAGTGAATACAATTTTAAAGATTAATGATAATTTATTTGTATACTTGTACTATTTTTTAATCATTTAACATGACGGAACATATTTTTTAAGTCAGTTATTATATGACTGTTTGAGACCATCTCGCACGCACAGACCGATGATGGTGGTAATGGACACACTGAAGAGCGACAATATCGGGTGAGGAGCATGAGAAATCACAACCCGTCTCACCTTCACAAAAATGTGAATATCTTAACTTAGAATTGACATACACGCATCATTGAGGTACCATTAGATTTGGAATTTCAAGGCCTATCTACTGTGGTGGTCTCATTAGTAAATACTCAAATTTAAAAGTACTTGAATATGTAATAATATTAGTTCTTAAATTTTTCTTAAATTTTCTACAAATCTTGTTCATTAAAACACTCTGATCACTGGATATATCTTTGTCGAAACCTAGGCAAACTTTTCACACGAGGACACATTTAGGCACTCTTCCGAACGACGGTCCCTAATTGAAATTATTTAGTGTAAAAAGCATCCCTTCCTTACACAATCTGATATAATAAAAAAAAAATACGAACTAGGAACTAAAATATAGAACTGAGGAAATGGAAATACGTACCAATAAAATTTCAGTTACATGTGGAAATTGTGGCACTAAAGTTGTAAACACTCGGAAAACATGTTCTAAACTCTTGTATCAGTATATCCGCAGGGGAAAAAATTATACATATGGGAACGAGCATTGAATATGTTGTCAATCACTTCCGGTTCAGTGTGTCACGGACTGCTAGACTGATCGATGGATACAATAAATGTGTCTGGGCCAGGAGAGCCCTCACTGTCATCGGTAGCACAAGAGTCACAAGATATGGATATAAACTCTGACAACAGTGAGGGCCCTGCAGACACAGAAACATTTTTTGTATCCATCGATCGGTCTAGCAGTCCGCCACACACTCAAACGTTAATCGGTCTAGTGTCTAGCAGACGACGATACTCTCAAGCGTTAGTAATTGACAACACATCGCCCCGGAAATGACCTTATGTGGCCTTATAAGGGATGCATTTTACACTAAATAATTTGGGACCGTTGTTCAGAAGAGTGCCCACATTTAAATTAGCAGGTTTCATCGTGATTTTCAAATTGAGTATTTATAGCAGGTATGATCATGATTTTCAATTTGAGTATTTACTAATGAGACCACCACAGTAGACAGGCCTTGAAAAGCCAAAACGTACGGCACCTCAATGATGTCTCTATGTCAATTCTAAGCAGAGATATTAATATTTGAGTGTAGATGTCCCGGCTAAATAATTGACATGAATCCCGTCACTTTAGAGCTCTTCAATGTGGTTTGGTGGCCCATTATCTCTGCGCTGCCAGTCCGTGCGAGATTGTTTCAAACGGGTCGTATACGCATATGAAAACTTACTTCAAATATATGTTCTGCCATGTTAAATGATAAAACAATAGTAAAAGTATACAAATAAATTACTAATAATCTTTAAACTTGTATTCTCTTTAACTTTAGTAGTTTAAATTGCACGTTCTGAGCCTAGTTTGATTGATAATCGTGCCGGCCACCGTCTTGAATTTCCATTCACAAAGACAAAACATGTCAGCAGAAATAATTTTTTCTTCCCCCATCATTGACAATCAATGATGAAACTTTCCACATATATGTAAAGAGGGGTGGAAAATTTGAATGTATGTCTAAAATTATTGTTCAATTTAATACACAAGCTGTAGAAAATAAAATTACTTACGTTTTGCCAAATAATTAAATTTATTTAAAAGTCATGATAATTTCAACCAATCGCTTTGCATAGAATGTTAGACTAACCTTTTCTGCAGAACCTAAGATGGCGCCTGTTATTGTCACATGATATCTGAATGAATGACGTCAAACGCATGAATGGTCTTTACATAGCCATTTTTTGTTTGACGCAATGGATCATTCCGGGGTGGCATGGTATATCATTTCCCGTTTCATTTTGGTTTGCGGCACGATCGAACTGCCTACTGATAATTTCCTTTGATTTATCTGATCAGGAAAGGTGGTGTGGAAGGAAACTGAATACCTCATGCAATGATATCATGACCTAGAGTAGGTCTACACCTGACAGCCCAGTGCCAGTATCTGGTGTGTCCCCAGGAGTCTCCATGGCCAAGTGGTCCCGCTGTCTGTCTCACGCTCTGAAGGTCCAAGGTTCACTCTCCAGACTGTGCTGTTCAGACCATGAGCGCAGGTTGTTTGGGAGACCCCTGGGGACATCGCTGAAGTCGTGGAATTTGTCCATAAAATCTCCGTAAAAATCATATGATGATGGCTGTATAACTGATGAGCTAGACACACAAGTGAGAGCAATTCTCATCCCATCAGCACGGAAAAAGTGTCCCAGTGGCACGAAATGGAATATTGCTTGGATAGCAAATCCATTACGTGGAAAGTCCGAGTCGAAAGCTCACTGTGTGGATGTCATCTGCAAACTGCATTCTTCTGGTTTCTGGAAGAACAGCCTATGGTGAACGCAAGGCCCAATATACGGAAGTGAGGCAAAGCAGCCATGTGCAGGACGTGACGATTCCTTGGGTGAGTCCAGTACTAGAGCGCTGTGTGTCAGCTCTGCAAGTATGGAAGCCTCCTTGGATGGCGGGGAATGCCCATGGTCTGCCCCTGCCTTCCCTTGAGGGTTGACCAGGAGGTCTTTGGCTGTTCTATATGGGCCAGCTGGGATGGGGGATAACACCACAACAGTGAGAGTCAAACGTCCTAAGAAACCCCCGGGAAGGTTAACCCGGTCAGCAAATGCCCGCAGAAGTCGGATGTGTCAGCCTAACGGCGCAAGAATGCAGCTCTGCTGTAAACAGGCACAATGCAATCACGTCCGAAAAAAAAACTCCGGACGAAGGCAGAAGAAGAAGAATATCCCATCAGCACTAAACATCATGTCTAATTGGTTTTAAAGTTTACTAGACACAGATATTCATCATCATCATCAAGTGCCGTGCTGGCTGGCGTAGGCGTTCATGGCTCTCCACAGATCTCGGTCCTTGGTGTTCTGGATCAAATCTGCTGATGATATTCCTCCATGCCACCGTCTCAATCCGTCCAGCATCATTTCTCTTGGTCTGCCTCTGCCTCTCTTCCCCTCAATCTTTCCAGTTGTCACTACGTTCTCCAATGCTTCTCTTCTCATCACATGACCAAAGAAAGCTGTTTGTCTCTTTCTTATTGTTGTATATAGTGTTCTAGTTTCATTAGCCTCTTTCAGGCAATCGCTGTTAGTTACACTGGCAGTCAAAGGAATTCGCAACATTCGTCTTAAAAACCACATCTCTGTTGCTTCTAAGTTCTTCCTAATTTGTTCATTTACATTCCAAGATTCACTGCCATACAGCAAAACTGGTTCAGTATAGCATTTTGCACTCTCTTACATTCATTGATAGCGACTTATTGCATAAGATACTCTTCATTTTCTGAAATGCGGCTTTTGCCTGCCCTATTCTGCTCTTAATCTCTGTTGTACATCTTCCATCCGATGTTATAAGTGCCCCTCATTCATTCATTCAGTAGCATGTCCTTTGCAGAACCTCGCTCCCATAACAACCTTCCGGAAAACTTCTCGATCATAAGCACGATGTCCCGCGTCTGATACACACATCTGGAGATCATCCGCCACATCCCGCACCCATCTTCTCTTTGGTCTTCCTCTTCCTCTCTTCCCAGGCATATACCCCTCCATTATTGTTCTCTCCAAACTTTTGTGACGTTTCAAGTGACCAAAATATTTCAATTTTCTTTGTTTTATCGTCTTTAATAGCCAACCTTCTTCAATATTCAATTCTTGAAGTATGGATGCATTTGTTCTTTTCTTTACCCAAGATATTCTTAGAACTCGTCTATAACATTTATATTCAAAGGCATTTATGCGCTGTTCAGCTTGTTTAGTAAGTGTCCATGTCTCACAGGCGTATGTTGCAATAGGAAAGATGCATGCTCTTAAAAATCTAATTTTTGTAGTTCTGTCTGTCCCACTTCATAATTTATTCAGTTGTTTTAGTCTTTGAAGAGCAATTGATATTCACCGTTTAATTTCTGTCATTGTGTCACCATTGTTGGTAATCAGTGACCCAAGATATTCAAAATTTTCCACCACCTCCAATTTTTCCCCATTAACATATATTTCTTTCTCCATAGTAGTTTTGTCTGTATGCATTATCTTTGTTTTTGCTATGTTAAGATATAAGTTGTGATTTTCACTATTCAATTGGGTTGAGGCTATTAGGTTTTCTATGCCATTCTGTGTTGTGGATAGCAATACTGTATCATCAGCATATCGAATCTCTGGTATGTCATGACCGCTGATATTTAGGGCTTCATATAGCTCCCTGTTTATATCATCTCTTACATGACACATGTCACACAAATAGGGTGACAGTACGCAGCCCTGACGGACTCCTTGTTTAATTTATAACCAATCTGATGTCTCGCCATCTGTTTCTAACTGCTGCTTGTTGGTCTAGATAGAGCATTTTTGTGAGTTATACTACATGTGATGGAAAGCCCATATTCCTCATGATTTCCCAAAGTTTCTGATGCTGTACACAGTCAAATGCCTTTGAATAATCCACAAAACAT
This sequence comes from Cepaea nemoralis, assembly GCA_014155875.1. Classification (NCBI taxonomy): domain Eukaryota; kingdom Metazoa; phylum Mollusca; class Gastropoda; order Stylommatophora; family Helicidae; genus Cepaea; species Cepaea nemoralis. The sequence continues at coordinate 28,330 of JACEFZ010025313.1, forward strand.
GAGAATAGGTTTACATTAAATTCTTTGCACTTCTCTATTATTAATCGCATGTTGAATATGTGATCTCTTGTTCCTCTTCCTTGTCTAAATCCAGCTTGAACCACGTTAATCTCTTCTTCCATTTTCTTACTAAGTCTTCCCTTTATGACTTTTAGTAGAATTTTACTTGAATGACTGATCAGGGTAACAGTTCTATAGTTGGTGCATAATTTCAGGTTGCCCTTTTTTGGTATTGGAATGAAGATAGTTCTCTTCCAATCTTTTGGCCATATACCATACTTCCAAATCTTTGTACATAATGCATGATATATGTGTATGCTTTCTTTTCCTCCCGCTTTAATTAGTTCAGCTGGTATCTCATCACATCCAGGTGATTTACCATTCTTCAGTTTCTTTATAGCCCAAGCAATTTCATCTAATGAGGGTTCAGGTTCTGTCTCTGCTGTCATTGGCTCATGTATCTCATTCATATCCTCACTGTCACTCATATTATACATTCCACTGCAGTACTCCTGCCATCTTTCTATAATTTGTCTAGATTCTGTTAAGGTATTTCCCATCTTGTCACAGATAACATTCAATTGAGGTTGAACATTTCTTGTCAATAACTTCATTTCTTTGAACATTTCATAATCTCTTCCAGTCTTATGATATTGCTCTATTCTGGTACAGCAATCTTGTATATATTGATTTTTGTCCTTTCTTGTGTTCTTTCTTATTTCTCGAGTTAAAGATTTATACATCATCTTGCTGTTATCAGATTCATCTCCTTTCTGTTTCAGCTCCCTTCGTTATTTTATTAATTCTAACGTTTCTGATGTCATCCATGGCTTAAGTTGCATTTTCTTGGTCGGAATTAGATCTGTGGCTGCAGTTATCAAGATATATATATATATATAAGATATATCATAAGTGCCCCTAGGTATTTAAAATTATCCACTTGGTTGAGAATTTCCCCTTCTATTTCTATGTCACATTTTGGTGTCCCCATTTTCTTTGATATCACGATTGTTACTGTTTTCTTGATATTCAAGGAGAGTCCTTTCTGTGCACTCTCTGATACTACAATGTCCAATAATTGTTGTAGGTCTGTTGCATTTAGAGCTGTACCGGATTCAAATTGTTGAAATCCGGCTGGAGCCGGATTTGGTTGGATTTATGAAGTGAGATCCGGCCGGAGCCGGATTTACAAATAAAAAAATAAAAATAAAATAACGTACTACATCACTTGACTTAGATGAGTGGAGTCACTCGACTGTTCATTACTGCAGTTCATTACTATAGACATGACAATGATGACATATACTCATATTACATCATTTAAATATAAAATAATTACATTTACATTAGAATAAGTAATTAAGTAATATTAAGTTCCATAAGTTCAAGATGAAACATAATACATAAGCACATAATGCTAATTTAGTAATTTTAATTTTTAGTTTTCAGTTTCAGTTTTTAGTTTTCACATTGTTTTCAGTTGGCAAATTGGCAGCTCAGTTACAACTCACAACAACAGTAAATTGAACAGATTGAATTTATTGAAATACATTCATTCAGTAATGTCACTATTTCAGTCAGTCAGTCTTCATTATGGCTGTGAAGTTGAACTCTCAGAGTCAAGAAGGGATGAGTTGTATTTCAGGAAAATCAACGTCTCCGCATTTTGTGGTAAAAGGCTACTACGGTGGTCAGTGATAATGTCTCCTGCAGTACTGAACAGCCTTTCCGATGGCACACTTGTAGGTGGTGGTGCAAGAAATGTGAGTGTTTTCACTAGGGCTGTACCGGATTCAAATTTTTGAAACCCGGCCGGAGCCGGATTTATGAATTGAGATCTGGCCGGAGCCGAAGCCGGATTTGTAAAAATGGCCGGATTCCGGATTTGCCGGAGCCGAAATCCGGTACACCCCTAGTTGTTCCGGTACACCCCACCGGTTCTCAACCGGTGTGGAATTCCCCCCAGGGGGGAATTTTAGGGTTTCAGGGGGAGGGGGGGGGGAAATTAAGATTATTTCTAGATTGCGTTAATACAAGAACCGATTGCTTGTTATTGTTTTTCCCTTCATACTCACAGTTCTGTACGTATCACCCTTCTGAAATTCATTTTATAACATAAGTAGATCCACAAATCATGTTTTATGTAGATGTCTAGACTTGTTTTAGTATGTGTTATTAAATTTAGCTTCAGTTATTACATATACTGTATAGGGGCAGAGGGAAATTTTTAGGGAGGAAATACATAGGAGGGAGGGGGAAATGACATTATAAAAATATGGTGGGGGGGGGGGGGGGATAATGTCCTAAAAATATGGTGAGGGGGGGGGGGCGCACGGGCCAAAAAAAGTTGAGAACCACTGCTCTAAACTGTGTTGAGTACTCTATGACCTGACATAGGAATATGGCACTCTGAGTAGAGCGTTCACGATGAAAACTGCATTTTGTGTGGTCCTGAAGCTAGGATGAGTCTGCCAATATGTGATTTTAATCCCCCCCTCCCCCCGCCCCCTGTAGAAACCCTAAAATTCCCCCTGGTTGAGAACCTCTGATTTAAGACATTTAAGACAAGTCTTTGCAATTCATAATCCCGCATACCGCTTTGGAAACACAGCTGCGGATGATTCGAAGTTCCTGACGGAAAACTTTCCATAAATATCTGAATGTATAAATATTCTTTCCATCTGTATCATGTCATTAACACTATCATGTTTGTTATTTGTTTGTAGTCTGTTGCCTGATGTCTACTGTTGATAACCAAGTGTTTCTTTAATGTAATTAAATTTTTTTTGCCTGTGTGTTTCAGAAATACATCCACTTTGTGAAAGTTATCCTACCATCTCCATACAAGAGAATTGACAACTGGGAATGTAGGATAACATCGAACTTGTGAAACTATCACACATATTATGTGAGGACAGAAGTGACAGATTCAGAAAATTATTGGCAAGACAGGTTGTGTCATCATACAAAAAATGAAAATGACAGCATCAAGATTGTCTGAGAATTGTTGTAAGGCATTGGGAATCAATGACAATTGTCATATTGCAATACAAACAGATGATCCACCATTCACATTTGATACTTGTAATCCAAGTGTGAATGTAAACAGACACAAGAGAACAAATATAGCACAGAAACTTCACACGTCTGGTCCATCTTGTACTGTAAATCCACATCTGAAGTGCCACAAAACAATATGTAAACGAAAGAAATCTTACAAATGTGATTATTGTGATGCAGCATTTACTCAATCTGGCCATCTGACGCATCACAGGAGAACACATACAGGAGAGAAACCCTACAAGTGTGATGACTGTGGTGCATCTTTTATTCAATATAGCAACTTAAAGAACCACTTGAGAACACATACAGGAGAGAAACCCTTCAAGTGTGATGAATGTGGTGCATCTTTTACTCATGCTAACATTTTAAAGTCCCACATGATAATCCATACAGGATAGAAACCTTACAAGTGTGATGAATGTGGTGCATCTTTTGCGCAAGCTACCAGTGTCAAGATTCACGTGAGAATACATACAGGAGAGAAACTTTACAAGTGTGATGAATGTGGTGCATCTTTTGCGCAAGCTACCAGTGTCAAGATTCACGTGAGAATACATACAGGAGATAAACCTTACAAATGCGATGAATGTGGTGGATCTTTTACTACTGCCGGCAAGCTGACGTGCCATAAGGTTATACATACAGGTGAGAAACATCCTTACAGGTGTGATAAATGTGGTGCATTGTTTACTCAAATATATCATTTTAACCGCCACGTGAGAACACACACTATAGTGAAACCTTACACGTGTGATTATTGTAATGCATCTTTTATTGAATTTACAAGACTGAAGCAGCACATGAGAACACATACAGAAGAATAACTTTACAAGTGTGGCCTCCTTTACTCTAGCTGCATATCTGAAGTGTCACAAGAAAAGACATGAGAGAAACCATACAAGTGTTATTATTGTAGTGCATCTTTTATTGAATTTACAAATGTGAAGTACCACATGAGAGCATGTACAGGAAAGAGACCAAACCATTGTGGTGCATCATTTTGTAGATATGACAATCTGAAGTGCCACATGAGTACACATATGGAGAGAAACCTTACAAGTGTGTTGAATGTTGTGCATCTTTTCCAGAGCTGAAAATTTGAAGTGCTGTAAGAGAAAACATACAGAAAAGAAACTGTACAAGTGTGATGACCATAATGCATCATTTATTGAAGCAAGTAACTGAAGTGAGAACACATACAAGAGAGACATCTTACAAGTGTGATGACCATAGTGCATCATTTATTGAAGCAAGTAACTGAAGTGAGAACACATACAAGAGAGACATCTCACAAGTGTGATCACAATAGTACATCATTTATTGAAGCAAGTAACTGAAGTGAGAACACATACAGGAGAGACATCTTACAAGTGTGATCATTGTGATGCACATTTTACTTTACTTTCACATCTGAATTGTAACACATGCCCACAAAAGATTTTACACTTTACAATTGTTATTATATTATTATATTATATCAAGCCAGCTAGAGAGGCAAGGTATTTTCCCACCTACCCTGGGAGGGTACCGTCCAAAAAGAGAAACCTGGACCAATGCAGCAGTTTTTTCCCACGATGTCTATGACATAGTTCTCTTTGAATAATCATATTGTCAAAACTCCAACATCAACTGTAAATCTGTGTCCAGAGACTGGAAAGAATGCAGGCAATGAACTACTTGGGGATATGTTTTGATCGAAGCCTTGCTTATAATAAGCGCATAGACCAGGTGATAACAAAGGCCAAGCGGAGTATGGCTGCGATGCAGGTGATGGAGGCAGGAAAATATGGGCAGCGCCATCTATGTCTTCTATACGAGGGGCTGGTCATGTCTGTTTTGGAGTATGCGATGGCAATCCTGATTCTCAGCCATAAGCAGATGGAAAGGATACAGAATGAAGCTATGCGCATTATTCTTGGATGTACCAGAGATACAGCATGCACTGTGCCTTCTTGACTTTCCAACCATTAAAGACAGAATACAAATTTGCAGAGCATGTGCCTACCTCAGAGTTAATGGAAACACAAAACAGTTATCAGTTATCAGTCGGGGTATCTTCATTGCACTCTGGACAGGTCCATAGGTGCTCAGATCCTCCCTCCAGCATATGTATCAGCGTTCGGTAGCTAATAGTGCCAGATCTGTCTTTTTGTCAGCTCGTTCATTTCCCTCGACTCCTGCATGTCCCGGGACGAAGATGAAGGTGACTTTACGGACAAAAGACTTCAGCAGTGACTCAATCCATTGTCTACACACAGATCCTGCATCGACCTTCCGAATCATGCTCATTGAGTCACTTAGTACACACATGTTGGTATAATGCTGTGATTCTAGTCATATGAAAGCCTGTGTTACTGCCATCACCTTAATCGTCATGCTGCTCATGGTCATAGAAACACACAACATCCACTGTGTAGTGAAATTATGAAGGTAAAGGGCAGCAGGTTAAAAAGAGGAAGGTTGTGGATGGGTCAAGCCGGACATTCTTCAACAGGTGTGTTTACTTGAGGACTTAGAACCTGGCGAGGAGTGGGTACAAGTGCCAACAAATTTCTGTACGTCCTTTTCAGTTTGCATCCAACTAGATAGAAAATGCAGACAAGAAAATCCGGCTGCTGTGGAGGTGGAAGTACAAGCGTTGATTTTCGAGAATTCGTTAGACAGTGATGCTGTCATCTACACAGATGGGTCGGTCGTCTGACATGTGAGAAGCTCATGGGCCTTTACGGCCCAGGCCAGAGGGAGAAATGTGATAGAGGACACTGGTGCATTTGTTGAGACCGACAAGTAGCCTGACTATGGAAGTCATGGCAGTAAGTAAGCAATGATATGGCTCGAAACACAGACATTCACTAGGGCTAGTTAGTTAGTTAGTCACGGTTCCAACTTCACAGCAACGGGTCGTCCCCATTATGCTCCGTTCCTGTGCCAGTGAATATCACATAAAATGCTCCCCACTGCCCAATGTGAAAAGTGGAAAATACAGGAGTCTCGACAAACAACAGCCCGCACAGATACACTGTGCATAATAACGCCACCAGAATGTCAACACAATAGTCCTAGATGTTCACCCACACAAACACCGGTCAACTCTGGGACATAGCCATCTGCCATCGCTCCGAACATGCAGTCACGTTCCCAAAAAATCTCTTTCTATCATCTTTTGATTTCATTGTAATGTATTTGATCAAGCTATATATATTCATTTATTATCTGTCTTAGATATGTTGTGTTTATATTCTCTGAGTCGCTATTTATTTGTATTATTTGTCGGATCATTTGTATTGTTTTTCCATGTACCAGATGCATAATGCCTTGTTGAGCTAAAACGCACTTGTACATATCTTTCATTCAAGTAATCTATATATATATATATAAGACAATGTTTGTTTGTTTGTTTGTCCTTTATGCGTTCCCGAACAGTCTATCCGATTGAGATGAAATTTTGTACAGATGTTCTCACTCCAGCGGAGCCAACTGACATAGTTTGTGAGCTTAAAATCAACAATGTTTCCTCTAGCATGAAAGAAAAAGGCATTACGAGCTTCAGAAACAGGCCCGCCTGTGGCCCGCCATATTGCTCCAAGGGAACTCACTCTCTGATTAAACCAGAAATTAGTTATGAACAGTAATGTTTCTTTGTGTGTGTGTGCCCTTTATGCGTTCCCGAACGGTCCATCCGATTGAGATGAAATATTGTTCAGATATTGTTCTCACTCCCACGGATCCAACTGAAATACGAGCAATGGGAACGGGAACGGGAGCATCAGAAACAGATGAGGAACGAGAGGAGGGGCCGAACGCGTACTCTGTGCGCTTAGAGAAATGTATTTGAATTCAATGAGACGCTCCCCGCCAAGAACTGGGCGAAGCCGGGCCGGGTCGTCTAGTTATATATATATATATATATATATATATATATATATATATATATATATATATATATATATATATATATATATATATATATATATATATATATATATATATATATATATATATATATATATATATATCATGAAATACGCTACATAAATCAAATCAAATCAACTTTATTAGGGTCACAAATTGGGCGCGCAGGCCCGTCTTACATTCAGGCCCTTCCAATCACTCGTCTTTCGTTCATCAAGAGCATTATACATTTACATTGGAAGAAAAATAAACATTGTGAAATGAATGTTGTAAACATAAACAAGGCAAATTACCATGTTATGAGGCCCATCTGCCACCTACCCATACATCACCCCACCCACACACACACACACCACCTACCTACACACACACGCACACCAAGGGACACATACATACCCCACCAACTGACCCATCCCCCTCCCGCACATCCCCACCACAACTCCCTCACCTGATCCCCAACCAAAACACACTCGCCACCCACAAACATTCCCCCACCAACCCACACATCCCACGCCCACCCACATACACATCCTAACCCACACATCCTCTCCCCACCCACACCTCAAACCACACATCCCCCCAGCCACATCTCCATCGACCTACATATTCCCCACCCACGCACACAATCCCCCACCAACCCACACATCGCACATCCATTCACACATCCCCATACCATACACACACATCCCCACCAACTGGCATGATCCCTACCCCCCCCCTCCCACACACACACACATCTCCCTAACCACCCATACATCCCCAATCCACTCACACACACCTCACCACCCACACATACATCTTCCACCCACCACACATGCCTTAACCTAATCCCCCACTCGCGCATCACATACATCCCCTACCACACAATATTCCCAACCCACGCACCGCACACACACATATCCCTCACCAACACATCCCACACCAACATACCACCACACATCCCCACTTACACACCACACACATATCCCCCACCACATACCACACAATATTCCCAACCACACCCACACAGATACCCTTACCCATCCACCCCACGTACCCCCACTCACACACCACAAAAATCCCCCACCCACACACACATACCTCACCCACACAATATCCCCAACCAACACACCACACACCTCTCCCCACCCATAAACGCATTCCCTACCCGTCCACCAACACACACTCACTCACGCACACATCCTCTACTACGCATCCACACACCCCCAACCAAACATCTCTCGATCACAATACCCCTACCCACACACATCCTCCACCCACTCAAGCATCCCACCCCAACACATACATCTCCCTCACCCACCTACACATCCCTAAGCCACTCACACACCCCCACCCACACATTCCCCATCCGCGCACACATCTCCCATCCACACACCCCCACATACTTCCCCCAACAACCACACATCCCCTACTCACCCACACATATACCCCACCCATACACACATTCCCCTCACCCATCACACACATCCCCCACACCACACACTATCCCCCACCCACACACATATCCTCACCCATACCACCACAACATACCCCCTACCCACACACCATGCACACATCCCCCACCAATACACCGCACACATATCTCAAACCCACACACCATACACTTCTCCCCACCTGCCCTTGCATCCCCAATCCACACACACAATCCCCTACCCACACAACCCCGCTACCCACACATATTTCCTCAAACCACCCACACATCTCCACCCACATAAACACACATCCCCCGCATCCGTCCCATACACATATCCTCCACCCATACACACATCCCCACACCCCTACTTTCACCCCCACACATCCATCCACACATCCCACCAACACCCACAAATATCACTACCCACCAAAACCCACACACCACAACCCATCCAAACGCATACCCCCACCCACACATCCCCCACCCACACATATCCCCACACTCACACACATCCTCCACACACACTCACACCTCCTCACATCTAGACACATACAAAATGTCTCACGTTAGCATTGAAACTAGTTTGAACAAACTCCCACACTTTACTCACACACATACACTGACACTTGTCATGAGCAGTCTCATAAAAATGTTAAACATGGAGAAAAATGTGTACATAAAAAGTATGTGACGTAAAAATAGTGATGCTCCCACACACAGAGATACACACAGAGAAGGCACACACGCACACACACACACACATTCACTCTCACGCTCACTCATTCTGTCTCTCATTCACACTCACTGACTCTCTCACTCAAACTACAGTAATGAAAATGAGTTTATATTATGCATGATAAAATCAAATGGTATTTAACTGATAATATGACAGATGAGAATACACACACATATGGATTCGCATGTTACATAACATGCGTGTTACATGACATGCATCTGCTCAGCTCTCTCTCTCTCTCTCTCTCTCTCTCTCTCTCTCTCTCTCTCTCTCTCTCTCTCTCTCTCTCTCTCTCTGTATTCTTTCGTATACACACACTCACACGCATGCGCGCGCTCACACACACACGCTAACACATCAACTCTCCCATTGTCTCACTCTCACATACAATCCTTCACACATACACTCACTCTCTCAATCACACTCTCTCACACATACACATACACATGAACGCATACACGCATGCACACACTCCCTCACTCACTCTCACACATACACGTACGAATGCATGCACTGACACATTCCTCCACCATTTCTTGCTCAATCACTCTCCACACACACGCATGCACAAGTACACACACACATTCACTCTCTCCCTCTCTCTGACACCTCTCTCTCTCTCTCTCTCTCTCTCTCCTCTCTCTCTCTCTCTCTCTCTCTCTCTCTCTCTCTCTCTCTCCCACACGCACACACATATATAGTGAACAATTATAGTTAAACAATTATAATGAACAATTTAAAAAAAAAACAAAAAAAAAAAAAAAAAACTGCAGACACTAGCCATAACTGGAGCACCGCTCGAACTCCGCATAGGCACGTTACCTATAGTTAATGTGACTGAACATAAAACACTAGGTCTTTTAATTGACAGCCATTTGAACTGGAGCTCTCATGTTCACGCTCTTACCAAGAAAATAGCACAGAAAGTTTACCAACTTGCTAAAATTCAGCACTTCCTGGACGAAAGCACACGAAAACTATTCTATACATGCTATATCCAATCACATCTCGATTACTGTTCCACAGTTTGGGATGGTTGCCCTAAATCTAATTTAAAATGACTATGTTCTCTACAAAACCGCGCTATTCGACTAGTTTCTGGCATAAAGCACGTTGAAAGTAATAATTTGTACAGTCATCTAAGACTTCTCCACTTCAAAAGCGCTTCCTTTTCAACAAAGCCAAATTAGTGAATAAAATTATATCTCAAAATACCCCAGAGTATCTTCTGCCGCTGATTCAATCTAATGCAATGAACAGCAAGCGCCTAAATTTGTTACATGTCTCAAAGCCTAGATTGGACCTATACAAAACATGTTTCGCCTATTCTGGTGCTCACTTATGGAATGATCTGCCTCCAGATCTGAAAACTCCAATGAGTCCCTACACATTTAACCGAAAACTCTTTCAATACTTAATCCATACCGACTATATGCCACCATAATTCATTTACTGGTATAATTGTTCAGTATAATTGTTCATTATAATTGTTTAACTATAATTGTTCACTATATATGTGTGCTTTTTTTCTGAAATGTGTATGGATTAAAATGTAATGAAAATGTTCACTATATATGTGTGTGCATGTGAGAGCGAGAGAGAGAGAGAGAGAGAGGAGGAAGAGAGAGAGAGAGAGAGATGAGAGAAGAGAGAGAGAGAGAGAGAGAGAGAAAGTGGTGTCAGAGAGAGGGAGAAAGTGAATGTGTGTGGTGCACGTGCATGCGTGTGTGTGGAGAGAGTGATTGAGTGAGAAATGGTGGGGGGAATGTGTCAGTGCATGCATTCGTACATGTATGTGTGAGAGTGAAGTGAGGGAGTGTGTGCGTGCGTGCATGCGTTCATGCTTACGTGTATGTGTGATTGAGAGAGAGTGTGTGTGTGTGAAGGATTGCGTGTGAGAGAGTGAGACAGTGGGAGAGTTGATGTGTTAGTGTGTGTGTGTGTGAGTGCGCGCATGCGTGTGAGTGTGTGTATATGAAAGAATACAGAGAGAGAGAAAGAGAGAGAGAGAGAGAGAGAGAGAGAGAGAGAGAGAGAGAGAGAGAGAGAGAGAGAGCTGAGCAGATGCATGTCATGTAACACGCATGTTATGTAACACGCGAATCCATATGTTTGTGTATTCTCATCTGTCATATTATCAGTTAAATGCCACTTGATTTTATCATGTATAATATAAACTTATGTTCATTACTGTAGTTTGAGTGAGAGAGTCAGTGAGTGTGAATGAGAGACAGAATGAGTGAGCGGGAGAGTGAATGAGTGAGCGGGAGAGTGAATGAGTGAGCGCGAGAGTGAATGAGTGAGCATGAGAGTGAATGAGTGAGCATGGAGGGGGCGGGGAACAATACGAGGCCCGGAATAGACATCAACTACCGTATGGATGGAAAGTTATTCAATCTCAGAAGGCTGAAAGCTAAAACCAAACTTACCAGCGACACCGTCAGAGAGCTCCTGTTTGCTGATGATTGCGCTCTTTACGCCAACTCAGAGGCGGACATGCAACATAATGTTTTAGCTTTCTCACATGTCTGTGCCAACTTTGGGCTCAATATCAATTTGGAGAAGACTGTAGTTATGTACCAGCCAGCTCCAGGGAATAATCACACTGTACCGAATATCAAAGTGAATGGTCATAGTCTAAGTGTTGTGGACAAATTCACCTATCTTGGCAGCACTGTGTCACAAGCTGTCACAATTGATGACGAAGTGAATGCAAGAATCTCCAAGGCCAGTGCGGCCTTTGGCAGACTGTACAAGAATGTATGGGACAGAAATGAAATAAGCCTGCAAACAAAGCTGAAAGTTTACAAAACAGTTGTATTATCCACATTGCTATATGCTTGTGAAACCTGGACTGTTTATCAGCGACACGCTAGGAAATTAAACCACTTCCGCACATTCTACCTTAGGAAGTTACTGATGATTAAACGGCAAGACAAGATCCCAGACACTGAAGTTCTAGAAAGAGCGTCCATGCCCAGTATCCACACTCTACTAATGAAGATTCGCTGGGCTGGTCACTTGACTCGCATGCCAGATCACAGGCTCCCTAAACGAATTTTTTTACAGCGAGTTGCGTTGTGGTAAACGCTCCCAAGGCGGCCAGAGGAAACGTTTTAAAGACACTGAAAATCTCACTGAATGCTTTTGGAATTCATCATGACACCTGGGAGACTGCAGCCAGAGACCGAAATTCGTGGCGTGCATCATTACGCAAAGGTGCAGTCACTTGTGAGGCAACCAGGACTACAAGAGCTGTGAAGAAAAGACAGAACAGAAAGACCAAGCAGGAAATCCTCCTCCAGAAACGTCAATCATTCTTTGTCCACATTGTCAAAGAACATTTCGAGCCAAAATAGGCCTGACCAGCCATCTTAGAACTCACGGCTCCATACCTTCAACCCCACTGGATGAAATGAATGGTCATCATCATTCTTGATGGACAAACAACAATAGGGAAAGCTAATTGGCATGCAAACATCAGTCCAGTGCACTAAGTAGTAACATGTGTATGGACTATGCTTGTGTTCATAGTGAGCGAACACAAATAATTAGCAGGCTTTCTAAGAACATGCCCTATCTGGTGACAACGACTTGTATTTCTATTGTCATACTTTGGCGTTTGTCTCAAACAAAAAGATAAATCCTTCCAGCTGAAATATACAACAAACATATTCCCACATTAATCTCAGGCTTGAAGAATGTATATTTTGCTTTAGTTTATGTTGGAAGCTCGTCGGTAGGCGTCCAGTGGGTTTGCATGTATCACCAGATGCCGGGAGGGCGCTCTATAGCGATGCTACTCTTGGCCTGCGTGTGCGTGAATAGTCCGTCTGTCCGATAGATGTCTGGATGATCCTGCAGTAGTCATATTTTTTTTAAATGTTGCATATCCCTTACAGGACGTTGCAGTCAACATCAGCATTTTTCAGCTGCTGTTGATGTACTAGACAAGATTACGCTCAGTAGTTTGCCATTGTTTTCTGAGCGACCGGCTCAAATACACCTAAGTTACCGACGCAGAGCGAACTACCACCAATTCTCACACAAGTCACGTTACTCACGAGAGTATACGGGATTACGGAGAAAGTCGTGTAACCCCTAGACCAGGGAGCCGAGTAGTCATATTCTTGTCTCAAAGATGCATGCACGTATAAGTTCACACTGTCTCACAGTGAAACCGAGAATGGCCCCTTAAATCAGTCGAGGTTCCTTAGATGACACTATCCTACTTGGATAACTGTAGCAATTCTAGAGCTAATGCATGCTTACCTACAGATCCAGACACTTTATTTAAGCCCTCAGCTGCGGGATATGGCTGAACGCCTCTAAGTCAAATTCCACGGATGTGAGGGTCTGGCGGTCACTCACCTCCTGCTCTCGGTGGTTTGATGCTGAGCCGCCAGCATCTACAGTCCACCTTGTTCCAGGCGTACTTGTTATCCTTTCCTCTGGAGCAAACAAGGCAAGGCCGAGAGAGGGAACATGCTGCATGGGCAACACATGTTCTTTGAATCCATGCCCAGGCATTGTGCGATGGAGTTCTCGCCTAATTCCATTCCACATACTTTCGTCTGTAAAAACGGCAAGGTGCCACTCACATGTTGTGTGTGTGTGTGTGTGGGGGGGGGGGGGAATGGATTGAAAATGAAGTAACTAAATTGATTCAGAATGTGGCATACTGAATAGTAGCAGCTCAGATAGTATAAAATATAAAAACCTAATAATCGAAGATGAAATTGCAGAGGATGAAGGAATAGTTGGTCTTAGATAGCAATATTTGGTTGAATCATTCTTAATGTCCTTAGATTATATCTTAAATAGGATAGATCACAGACTTGAGATTGTTTGCTTGCTTGCTTGCTTGCTTGCTTGTGTTCGCTGGCTGTGAACTCCAGCGTTAAGTCCTGTATGTCGGATGAAGGCATCCTGGTGTCCAACATCAATGTGATGTCATACAGGACCTGAGGTTTGCGTGAGTATCCATTGTCCCATGTCTGGCTTATTGGTGTGCAGACTGGTGGTTCCTCGCCGTACAGGCAGACACTCTCCGACTTCGGAGGAATCAACGATCCTACTGACTTTAGCCAGAATCCCGAAGGGACCTGTTGCCCAGGACGCTCGACGAGGACGTGTCAATAGGTCTTGGCCAGTATATAATCCAGCCCTGGTGCCTTGGAAACACCTCTGCGTCCCTGAGATTGTTTTAAATTGTGGCTTTCAAATTTTGTGTTTTCATCTTAGAGCATATTGTTAACACAGATATTGTGTGCTAATTATAATGCTTTTAAAGCCGCGTCCTCAGACATAATTGACAATCAAAATAAAATCGTGCAAATGTTACCTTCATTTTAAGATGTACAAAAAAGTAAATCACTATGATTAACGCAAATTCAAATCAAATCAAATCAAATCAACTTTATTAGGGTCACAAATTGGGCGCTCAGGCCCGTCTTACATTCGGCCCTTCCAATCACTCGTCTTTTGTTCATCAAGAGCATTATACATTTACATAGGAAGAAAAATAAACATTGTGAAATGAATGTTGTAAACATAAACAAGGCTAATTACCATGTTATTTCTTCTTCTTCTTTCGTTCGCTTGAAATATGTCTATAACTGCAATGCTGTCTCTTGCATGAATTGAACTGTTTTTTTTTTCAGTTCACACAGTGGTCCATAGAGTTTATCTTCCACTGTCGTCTCTCTAGGCCAGAAGGTTTGCCTAGATATGTTATATTTTGGGCAGTCTTGGAGTATGTGCTCTGCTGTCTGCGACGCCAATCCACATGTGCACATGGCTGTTTCACCAATCTTGAATTTTGTATACATGTGGTTGCGTAATCTATTGTGTCCTGTTCTGAGGCGCAGAATAATGACTTGTTCTGGTCTGTCCATAATGTGGTAGTCATCTTGAGCAGGTTTTGGTGGCTTTCTGACTGATTTGATCATTCTTTTCTTTTGGTGGTATGTAACGGGCACATCAGGCTGTTCCTCTTTGGCTCCTTCCTTAGCCAATTGATCAGCTCTGTCGTTTCCGGGTACTCCACAGTGGGATGGTATCCACTGTATGGTGACTTTATGCTGACTGCTAAGTTCAGAAAGTAGTGTCCTTAGTACTGGCAATTTCCCAGAGAGGAGCGCCTCGAGTACTGATTTTGCATCTGTTAGTAGCACCACAGGTTGAGTACCATTGCTGTTATTTAGTAATTTCTCTGTTGCTATCTTGATTGCCTCAATTTCGGCATCATAGTTATGGCAGTACTTTCCTGTCGGTACTCTGGCTGTGTCCCTAGTATTATTTGGGTATTCTATGTACACTCCCGCTCCTCCATTTCGAACAGCATTTTGTGCTGACCCATCTGTGTAGACTCGGATCCAGAGGTCCTGTGGGTATTCTTCATCAAGGAAGCTGAGAGTGGCTGTTCTGCGCTGCACACTGTTCTGTTCTTCCTTGTCAAATATTCCTCTCACTTTTGTCTGGATTTGTAACGATAGTCTATGCTCATCTTTCCATGGAGTTCGCTCTGGAATAGTTGTTAGGGGGATACCAACTGTGGGCAGATCAGTGGTTTCTCTGCAGAGTCGTTTGGCCTGGTGGATAAAACTACTTCTTTTCAACCGCCCCATAGCTAGGTTTTCAAATCTGTTCTTCATAGGGTGGCCTGGCAAGCTGAGGAACTTTTCTGCTTGTATTAGCGTTTTCGTATCTCTGCGCTCACTCAGTGCCTGTGTCCTCCCCATCTTCTCCATTTCCACTATAGGGGTTGATCTCATCCCTCCTGTGGTGACTCTAAGTGCTTGATTTTGCACCTTGTCCAGCTCTTGTAGTGTGGTATTTGATGCTGAACACCACGCAGTTGACCCATATTCCAGGTGTGGTCGTATGCTCTGTTGGTAAACTTTGCTAAGTATTTTCGTACTGGCTCCCCATGTGGTTCCACTTAGCTTTCTCAGGATGGCTATTTTCCTTCTGGCTTTTGCTACTGCTTTGTTGATGTGCTTTCTCCATGTCAGCTTGCCATCAAATGTTACTCCAAGGTATGTTGGTTCTTTATCTTCTCTTAGGGGTGTTCCATTTATCTGGATGATCCCTGCCTTTTGTTTTGGAGAGAGGGTAAATAGGGTTGTGCTGCACTTGTCAGTGTTTATGCTGACACACCATCTATTTGCCCATGCAGCAAATGTATCTACAGCTCTTTGTAGCAATCTGGTGGCCACTGATGCATATTCATTTGTGCTCCATAGAACCAGGTCATCGGCGTACATTGCCGCTTTAATTCCATGCGGTAGGTGAGCAACAAGATCATTGATGAAGATTAGAAAAAGTGTGGGGGACAAGACTCCGCCCTGGGGGACACCGTGACGCAGTAGTACTTTCTTGCTCTTGAGTCCGTCTATCTGTACTCGGGCTCTTCTGTTGTGCAAGTATGCTTTCACCCATTTGTACATTCTTCCATTGACTTTGCAGTTTCTCAGTTTCTTCATCAGACCTTCTTTCCAGACTTTGTCAAAGGCTTTCTTCAGATCTATCCATGCCGCAAGCACCAGCTTCTTCTCTTGGAATGCATCCTCAATTTCTTGAGAGAGGTAGGTTGTCTGATCTTCCGTAGAGTAGCACTGCCTAAAGCCAGCCTGCTGTGGCACAAGGATGTTTTTACTTTCAATGTACCACTGCAGTCTGTGATTGATGATGCGCTCCAGTGTTTTGCAGAGACAGCTGGTGAGGCTAATTGGTCTGTAGCTAGAGGCAATGGAACCATCTTTCCCTGATTTTAGGAGGGGTATCATGATTGCTTCTCTCCAGGCTTGTGGAACACTGCCTAAGGTCCAGCTGTTATTGAAGATCTGCAACAGCTTTGTTTTGGCCTCTGTTCCTAGGTTCCTGATCATTTCATTGGAGATACCATCAGCTCCTGGTGACTTTCTCATTTTCAGTTTTGATATGGCTAGCTCCAGTTCGCTGATTGTGATGGGTGCCTCCAGAACCTCATGTACTATTTCCTTCTGTCCTGTATGTTGTCGTTTCTCTCGAATCTCTTGTTGTTTCTCTGGACTAATTTTGATATTGCTATCTTGTGCGAACGAGTCCGCAAAATGGTCAGCTGCTTGCTTTCTTGTTAAGATTTTTCCATCTTTATGTAGTGCAATTTTTGAGTTTCTCCCTGTGCCCTCGTCATTAAGCTGTTTTATTAGCTTCCACAATTTCCTTGTGTCTCTTTCAAAGTTCAGAGACTCTGTTTTCTCCTGCCAGCTTTTCCGTCTAGCCTGCAGCTTGGCCCTTTGAAATTTGGCTTTTGCATGCTGGAATTTATTGTGGTGCTCTTGGCTGGGTGTGGCCTCTGCTTGCTTTCTACACACTTCAACATCATTATGCAACTGTTCCAGTTCACTACTCCAGTAGGGTTTATATTGTTTACGGGCTCCTCTTGGTACTGTTTCTCGCGCTGCCTGTAGTATGCATTTCCCAAACTCTTCAACTGCTTTATTTATGTCTTTCTCAGTGTTCAGGTTTCTAACCAGTATGCTGGTGCGATGCTTGTACATTGCCCAGTCTGCTTTCTTGTAGTTCCACCTCGAGAGGGTGCTGCTTTCACTTACAAGCTCATTTTCTACGGTTAGAAAGACTGGCCGATGGTCACTGCCACCAAGTTGTTTCCCAACAGTTCGTGTAATGTTCCACTCCAGGTCTGGTGAATGAAAAGCCAGGTCAGGTGTAGTTGTAGTGTGCCATGATCTCGAGTAGAAAGTATGTGGGTCGGACGGCTTGTTAATCAACATGAATCTATTCTCATCCTGCCAGTCTTCCAGTCTCTCTCCTCTCTGGTCCATGTGATCATAGCCCCAGCTCTGCGAGTGGCTGTTGAAATCGCCACACACAATCATTTTTTCTTTTAGTGGTAGAGTGTCCAGTGCCTGTGGGCGGTCACTTGGACAGTAGTAATTGATCAGATGTAGATCTGTATTACCTGTCTTAAGTTTAAGTGTCTGATACTCAGCCCCTTCCATGTAGACTTTGATTTGGGAAGCCATGATGTTATTTCTTACAAGGGTCAGTATCCCGCCTTTTCGCCTGTTCTTTCGATCAGATCGGTAACACTGGTAGCCTCTGATTTTGAAGGCTATATTTTCATTGAGGTGAGTTTCTTGCAAGCAACATATGCTTACTTTTTCTTGGTCCAAGATTTTTTCTAATTCTATTTTTTTTGTTGCTGACTCCCTCCGCATTCCAGTGCATTATTTTAAGTCTTCGTTTAGTATGGCCAGTCGTCCTATTCTCATGTCCCCTGGCTCCACAGGACATCTGAGAAGGACCTCCAGTAGTTGGGGTTGGACCCTTTTCGAGACATACGGGCCCGGCACTGCACCTGCCTGGGGGTCCAAAGCAGGGCGAGCACCATAACGATTAGCAGTAGTCGATATATTCCATTTGCGTGATTGCGTGGCATCCTGATTTCTGTGGTGCGCCTCTTGGCTGGTTGCCTCCGTCTTCAGCACCTTTCTTTGCTAGAGCAGACTGTGGTCTCACTCGAGTTTAGGTGTGTTGTTGTTTGTCCATCAAGAATGATGATGACCATTCATTTCATCCAGTGGGGTTGAAGGTGTGGAGCCGTGGGTTCTAAGATGGCTGATAAGGCCTATTTTGGCTCGAAATGTTCTTTGACAATGTGGACAAAGAATGCTTGACGTCTCTGGAGGAGGATTTCCTGCAGTGGTTTTTCTGTCCTGCCTTTTCTTCACAGCTCTTGCAGTCCTGGTTGCCTCACATATAACTGCACCTTTGCGCAATGATGCACGCCACGAATTTCGGTCTCTGGCTGCAGCCTCCCAGGTGTCATGATGAATTCCAAAAGCATTCAGTGAAATTTTCAGAGTGTCTTTAAAACGTTTCCTCTGGCCACCTTGGGAGCGTTTACCACAACGCAGTTCGCTGTAAAAAATTCGTTTAGGGAGCCTGTGATCTGGCATGCGAGTCAAGTGACCAGCCCAGCGAATCTGATTCTTCATCAGTAGAGTGTGGATACTGGGTATGGATGCTCTTTCTAGGACTTCAGTGTCTGGAATCTTGTCTTGCCATTTAATCTTCAGTAGCTTCCTTAGGCAGACTGTGTGGAAGTGGTTTAATTTCCTAGCGTGTCGCTGATAAACAGTCCAGGTTTCACAAGCATATAGCAGTGTGGATAGTACAACTGCTTTGTAGACTTTTAGCTTTGTTTGCAGGCTTATTCCAGTTCTGTCCCATACATTCTTGTACAGTCTGCCAAAGGCTGCACTGGCCTTGGAGATTCTTGCATTTACTTCGTCATCGATTGTGGCAGCTTGTGACACGGTGCTGCCAAGATAGGTAAATTTGTCCACAACACTTAGTCTATGATCATTCACTTTGATATTCGGCACAGTGTGATTATTCCCTGGAGCTGGCTGGTACATAACTACAGTCTTCTCCAAGTTGATATTGAGCCCAAAGTTGGCACAGGCATGTGAGAAAGCTGAAACATTATGTTGCATGTCCGCCTCTGAGTTGGCGTATAGAGCGCAATCATCAGCAAACAGGAGCTCTCTGACGGTGCCACTGTCAATTTTGGTTTTAGCTTTCAGCCTTCTGAGATTGAATAACTTTCCATCCATACGGTAGTTGATGTCTATTCCAATGTCGTCGTTCTCGAAGGCATTCATCAACATGGCTGAAAACATGAGGCTGAACAGTGTTGGTGCCAGGACACATCCTTGCTTCACTCCATTGGTGACAGGAAAGGGTTCAGACAGCTCACCATTTTCCTGTACTCTTGCCTGCATGCCGTCATGAAATAGCCGCACTATTTGGACAAACTTTCGTGGACAGCCATATTTTGCCATAATCTTCCACAGTCCTTCTCTGCTGACTGTATCAAAAGCCTTGGTGAGGTCAATGAAAGTGGAGAACATTTCGCAGTTCTGTTCCTGACATTTCTCTTGCAGCTGCCTTGCAGCGAAAATCATGTCAACAGTTCCACGTTCTTTTCTGAAGCCACATTGACTCTCAGGAAGAAGACCTTGATCGAGATGGGCTGTGAGGCGATTGAGAAGAATTCTGGCGAGTATCTTCCCTGCAATTGAAAGCAAGGAGATGCCTCGGTGGTTGTCACAGGATTGGCGGTTTCCTTTACGTTTGTAAAGGTGGACTATTGACGCGTCCTTAAAATCTTGTGGCATGGTCTCGTTCATCCATATGTTTGTGAAGACTCGGTGAAGCTGCTCTGTTAGGACCGGCCCACCTGCCTTGTATATCTCTGCTGGGATGGAGTCAGGACCAGGTGCCTTGCCGCTGGAGAGTTGCTGGATGGCTTTGTTTATTTCCACTATGGTTGGCAGGTCATCAAGAGTCTCATTGGTGGGAACTTGAGGAAGGCAATTGATGGTTTCATCATCGAAGAAGGAAGTTGCATTTAAGATTTTGCTGAAATGCTCTGCCCAGCGTTGGAGGATTTCTTTCTTATCGGTGACCAATGTTCCCCCGTCTGCACTGAGGAGGGGAACTATGCCTGGTGATGAAGGACCATAGACCGCTTTCAGTGAGTCGTAGAAGTTTTTCATATCGTGTCTGCCAGCAAAGCCCTGAATTTCATCAGCTTTGCTGCTCAGCCAGGAGTCCCGCATGTGCCGAAGTTTCTGCTGCACTACTCTCTGAATGTTCTTGAAAGCATCTTTTTTTGATGTTGACTTTGGGTCATTCAAATGTGCCTTGAGGAGAAGATGTTTCTCTGCCAGCAATTGGTTGATGTCTTGGGAATTTTCATCAAACCAGTCTTTATGCTTTCGGGGGGCTGGACCCAGGATTTCCATAGCAGTGTTGTAAATCGTGTCCTTTAGGGCTCTCCATTCTGTTTCTGTATCCTGTTTTGCTTCAGCACTGGGCTTGAGGCGGTCTTCCAGCATATTTTCAAACGACTGCTGCATTTTCTTGCTGTTTAGGCGGGTGACATTTAGCTTTGTTTGCATTTTTGCCCCTTGAGGACGCCGTGGTGGCCTGATGTGGATGTTCATTTTCGAGACAATGAGACGATGGTCTGTCCAACATTCGGCACCACACATGGATTTTGTCACTCGAACGTCTTGTCTGTCACTCCTCCTGACGATTACATAGTCAATGAGGTGCCAGTGTTTCGAGCGAGGGTGCATCCACGATGTCCTATTTCTCATGGGGAGACGGAAAATTGTGTTCGTAATCAGGAGATCATGTTCGGCACATGTCTGAAGGAGGCGGAGTCCATTGGTGTTACAATTTCCGACTCCATGCTTTCCAATAATGCCACTCCAAGAGGTGGTGTCCGTGCCTACTCTGGCATTGAAATCCCCAAGGAGTATAAGTTTGTCTCCTTTGGGAACAGATGTTAATACATTGTGCAGGTCCTCATAGAACTTATTCTTGACATCATCTTCGTTGGTCATAGTTGGTGCGTAGACACTCACAATGGTTGCGTGCTTCCTTCCATTCAGCAGAGGCAACTTCATGGTCATGAGCCTGTCGTTTACAGCCTTTGGAAATCCAGCTAATTTGCCGACCAGGGCCGACTTAATGGCAAATCCCACACCGGATTGGCGTCTTTCCTCGCTTTTCCTTCCACTCCAGAAAAATGTGTAGCCGGCACCAATTTCACAGATTTGGCCTTCTTCTGCAAGTCGTGTCTCGCTCAAGGCTGCAATGTCGATGTTGTACCTGCCCAGCTCTCTCCCAATCAGTGCTGTTCGTCTCTCTGGACCTGACGCGCCGTCTCTGTCAAGTAGGGTGCGTACATTCCAAGTTCCAATTGTTAAGGGAATATGGTTTACTTTTTAGCTTTGCTTGTTTTATCTTTCTTTGTATGTCGACCGCAGTTTAGGGTACCCACCAACCGCGGCTAGCTGGTTAGGTAGTGATGAAGCAGACAATGTTTAGGGCACCTTTTCTAGCCCCTTCCTCATGCTATGGAGGTGAGCAGTGTGTTCCTATAGAGGGCTGCTCAGTCGCTCAGGGGGCTGCCGAATCCCACTGCTGCTCCGGTCAGTAGAAGACGACCATATGGCCTGAGCCGCCTGTGTGCAGGTCTGCGACTACGGCTGCCAGCGTACCCACGCCTGCCGCTTTGCCGCTCGCCCATCGCCACAGGGCTTGAAGGTGATATGTGACGTTGGATGAAGAATGACTTGCGCGATGACTTGGATTAAAGTGAGGAAGAGTTGCGCAATTCGTCGACCTCACTCTCTCGCCTGAGTCCATCTGAGTCCAGTGGCAAGACAAGTCGAGACGATTGGAGACGAATACAGGTGCAGTGGATGACCAGGGCGCTCTACGTGCCTTGCCGTGCTCATTACGTTCCACAACGCTTTGCAGGTAAACGCCGTCTTGCCCGTTGAATCAGGAATGATTTCTTCCGCGCAGTCTGCCGAATCCTGTCTTCACATGCTGGGTAGGCATACCCTAGTTTACCTCTTGGTTTGACACCAAATCGGATACCCATGCCTGGTTTAGCCAGCCTCTCACAGCTGTTGCCCGGGGGGTGGCCGCTGTCGCATGCTGACAGCTACTAGGAGCCACCGGCACGAGCTGGGTGTCAGACTTGGACCAGTGGGGGACGGGTCCTGAAAGGACATGAGAGCCATCCTTACCAAAGGTGCTACCAATGCCTGACACCCCGTACCCCCCAAGTACACTCGAGTGTAGATGTGTACGCGCGCACACACCTGTCTGCGCATGCATGTACGTGCATACACATCTAGAGCATACTGGTTATTTTCCGGCGCCAGAGACTCGCCGTCGCCCCTTCTCCTGTTAGTTTAAACAGGTCCGCCACGTGAAGGCCAGGAGTTGGACTTTTGCTGCATAGGTTATGTATTCACGAGCCATTGAGGTATTTGAGCAATGTTGGGTGCTCACCCCAACACCGCGCCTCGGCTACATACAGCAACATTTGGAACCCATTACCATGTTATGAAGCCCATCTCCCACCTATCCATACATCACCCCACCCACACAACACACCCACCTACCCACACACACGCACACCAAGGGACACATACATACCCCACCAACCGACCCATCCCCCTCCCGCACATCCCCCACCCACACACACTGCCCTCACCTGATCCCCCAACCAAAACACACTCGCCACCCATAGACATTCCCCCACTAACCCACACATCCCACGCCCATCCACACCTCAAACCACCCATCCCCCAGCCACATCTCCATCGACCACATATTCCCCACCCACGCACACAATCCCCCACCAACCCACACATCGCACATCCACTCACACATCCCCAAACCATGTCAAGTGTCAAGAAGATGACAATTAATAATGTACTTAAATTCATAATCCCCAAATGATGTGGTCAATTTATCTTAATTTACTTTCCCCTGAATATACCAATACATTGTGCAGTTGCAGAATGATACTCCATTTGAATTATACACGTTATTCTACAATAGTTGAAGATAGATTGGCTGTGTTAGATTTGCTCCCTATGGGAAGAGAGTTGGCGATTGATGTGAATTACAATGCAGTAACAGATACATTTGCAAGAATTAAGTCTTGATGAAAGAGGATGTTGTAGGGTCTTCTATATTTTCACATTGTTTTCTATTGTTGGCATTTTATATGTGAAAATTAAATTGAATAACAAACATGTTTTATTTTGTTGGTTTGAGATTTATGACTCACGGCTGTTGGTGAACTGCAGACAATCATTGATTAGTGTCTGCGTGGAGTGGATGGACTAGAGTGGTGTGACAGAGACATCGGCGTTGACTTCGTGGAGTGGATGGACTAGAGTGGTGTGACAGAGACGTGGAGTGGATGGACTAGAGTGGTGTGACAGAGACGTGGAGTGGATGGACTAGAGTGGTGTAACAGACACATCGGCGTTGACTATGTGGAGAGAGATAGGTGTTGACGGGTAAGGAGGCTGGAATAGGTCGCTGCTGCTCGGCGGGGCAAGGATTGACACAGCTTGAGGATGTGTAGCAAACATCATTTCTGTGCTCTACAAGTAGTAGTACTCGTATGGACTACACTTGACTTCGAAGCGAGTGAACGGAAACAAAAGTAGGATATTAAAACTGATAGAAAAGATCTCAGTATTACAACCAATCATATTTACGATAAACAAGTAGCAGCACTAACAATGCCACATGTAGCCATTAGTCTAGTTATGTACAAACATGGGACGCAGAGGTGTTTCCAAGGCACCAGGGCCAGGTTATATACTGGCCAAGACCTATTGACGCGTCCTCGTCGAGCGTCCTGGGCAACAGGTCCCTTCGGGGTCCTGGCTGAAGTCAATAGGATTGCCGATTCCTCCGAAGTCGGAGAGTGTCTGCCTGTAAGGCGAGGAACCACCAGTCTGCACACCAATAAGCCAGACATGGGACAACGGATACACACGCAAACCTCAGGTCCTGTATGACATCACACTGATGTTGGACAACAGGATGCCTTCATCCGACATACAGGACTTCGCGTTGGAGCTCAAGCCAACGAACGCAAGCAAGCAAGCAAGCATGTACAAACATAACCAGAAGTGACATGCTGGTGTGTTTTGTAACTGGATTTCTTCTCTCTCCATTGCAAAGTAATCGACAGTGATCAAAGACAGAACAGGAACATGATTTGAGGGTTGTAATGTATAGAATATACTCTATGTCCTTTACTTAACATTCTGAACGCTGAAAACGCAAACGATATTTATACATAGTTAGGTTTCATATTAATAGAGACTACCACACACGCGCGCGCGCACATACACACACTCACACATCCTTGACTATCAGGAAAACAGATTTAGGACAACAAAAAGTTATATTTCAGAAGATGAAACGTATCTTATGTAATATGTCACTTTCATTCTATATCATAAAGGGAGTATTGAAATGGTCTGCTGTATGGCACTAAATGTTTGAATGAAACTGGAAAGAGCTTGAAGGCAACAACGGACGTATAGTTTCTGAAATGAATGTTTAAAACACCATGGACCGTGATAGTAAATGGCAACAGTTGACTGGAAAAGGATATTTGAAGTAGAGGAGGTGTGTCACCATCATCATCATCATCGAGTGCCTTGCCGACAGGCCGTAGCGATCATGCTTCTTCACATCTTCCGATCCCCAACAGCATGTATTAATTTGTGCACCGATACACTTCCGTGGCATGACCTAAAGATGTCAAGAATCTGTTCTCGGTGTCTTTCTCTGTCCCTCTTTCCAACATTCATTCCAGTTGTCACAGCGTGTTCCATGACAACAAAACAGTGCTTACATCGAGACAATAACAATAACAACAAAACTGCTTACATCGAGACAATAACAATAACAACAAAACAGTGCTTACATCGAGACAATAACAATAACGACAAAACTGCTTACATCGAGACAATAACAATAACAAGAAAACAGTGCTTACATGTAGACAATAACAATGACAATAAAACAGTGCTTACATGTAGACAACAACAATAACAATAAAACAGTGCTTACATGTAGACAATAACAATGACAATAAAATAGTGCTTACATATAGACAAAAACAATAACAATAAAATAATGCTTACATATGGACAATAATAATGACAATAAAATAATGCTTACATATAGACAATACCAATGACAACAAAACAGTGCTTACATATAGACAGTAACAATGACAACAAAACAGTGCTTACATATAGACATTTAGAACAAAACAGTGCTTACATATAGACAGTAACAATGACAACAAAACAGTGCTTACATATAGACATTTAGAACAAAACAGTGCTTACATATAGACAATAAAAATGACAACAAAATAGTGGTTACATATAGACAAAAACAATGACAACAAAACTAGTGCTTACATGTAGACAGTAACAATGGCAATAAAACAGTGCTTACATATAGACAATAACAATAAAACAGTGCTTACATGTAGACAATAACAATGGCAATAAAACAGTGCTTACATGTAGACAGTAACAATGACAATAAAACAGCGCCTACGTGTAGACAGCAACAAAACTGTTCTACTACTGCTATGCTTTGTTGCATATTTTGACCAAGAGTTTTAAGAATGATGCCCACATGACGCATGAGTGTCAAGGCCAGGCCTGATACCACAAAATTATCGCTGGCATGTTTGTGTAGATCTTGTTGTTCACAAGGAAACAGGTTGATTCAAGGTTGTTGCACGATGCGGGCAAAGACAAAGCAACAGAAAACAGTGACAGCTGGCAAGTGTCTGTGCAGGTCCAAGGTGAAAACTCTGTAGCCAACCTCCAGGCGAATAATTGTGTTTTCCGGGCCGATGGTCTGATACTTTGTTTTAACACACCTGGTACACACGCACGCACACACACACACACACACACACACACGCACGCACGCACACACACACACACACACACACACACACGCACGCACACACACACACACATACAATTAACTTAAGAAACCAGGAATGCGGGAGGCAGATCACAACAATAATATGCTACTTTGAATTTGAACTATATTCCCCCAGTGAATGTAAAGACAGACGCCACAAACAATATAATTACGATTTATTGCCTGGCATATTTCGTTACATCTCGTCAGGTGCGTACTGCAGAGTTATACATGATATGAAATGTTGCTGTATGTAGCCGGGGCGCAGTGTTGCTGTATGTAGCCGGGGCGCAGTGTTGCTGTATGTAGCCGGGGCGCAGTGTTGCTGTATGTAGCCGGGGCACAGTGTTGCTGTATGTAGCCGGGGCGCAGTGTTGCTGTATGTAGCCGGGGCGCAGTGTTGCTGTATGTAGCCGGGGCGCAGTGTTGCTGTATGTAGCCGGGGCGCAGTGTTGCTGTATGTAGCCGGGGCGCAGTGTTGCTGTATGTAGCCGGGGCGCAGTGTTGCTGTATGTAGCCGGGCGCAGTGTTGGGTTGAAATGTTGCTGTATGTAGCCGGGGCGCAGTGTTGGGTTGAAATGTTGCTGTATGTAGCCGGGGCGCAGTGTTGGGTTGAAATGTTGCTGTATGTAGCCGGGGGCGCAGTGCTGTATGTAGCCGGGGAGCAGTGCTGTATGTAGCCGAGGCACAGTGCTGTATGTAGCCGGGGCACAGTGCTGTATGTAGCCGGGGAGCAGTGCTGTATGTAGCCGGAGCGTAGTGTTGTATGTAGCCGGGGCGCAGTGCTGTATGTAGCCGGGGCACAGTGCTGTATGTAGCCGGGGCGTAGTGTTGTATGTAGCCGGGGCGTAGTGCTGTATGTAGCCGGGGTGTTGTTGTATGTAGCCGGGGCGTAGTGCTTTATGTAGCCAGGGCGCAGTGCTGTATGTAGCCGGGGCGCAGTGCTGTATGTAGCCGGGGCGTAGTGCTGTATGTAGCTGGGGCGCAGTGCTGTATGTAGCCGGGGCGCAGTGCTGTATGTAGCCAGGGCGTAGTGCTGTATGTAGCGGGGCAAGTGTTGTATGTAGCCGGGCGTAGTGCTGTATGTAGCCGGGGCGTAGTGTTGTATGTAGCCGGGGCTTTAGTGCTGTATGTAGCCGGGGCACAGTGCTGTATGTAGCCGGGGCGCAGTGCTGTATGTAGCCGGGGCGTAATGTTGTATGTAGCCGGGGCACAGTGCTGTATGTAGTTGGGGTGTAGTGCTGTATGTAGCCGGGGCGTAGTGTTGTATGTAGCCGGGGCGCAGTGTCAGGGTGAAATGTTGCTGTATGTAGCCGGGGCGTAGTGTTGTATGTAGCCGGGGCGCAGTGTCAGGGTGAAATGTTGCTGTAAGTAGCCGGGGCGCAGTGCTGTATGTAGCCGGGGCGCGGTGCTGTATGTAGCCGGGGCGCAGTGTCAGGGTGAAATGTTGCTGTATGTAGCCGGGGCGCAGTGTCAGGGTGAAATGTTGCTGTATGTAGCCGGGGCGCAGTGTCAGGGTGAAATGTTGCTGTATGTAGCCGGGGCGCAGTGCTGTATGTAGCCGGGGCAGAGTGCTGTATGTAGCCGGGGCGCAGTGCTGTATGTAGCCGGGGCAGAGTGCTGTATGTAGCCGGGGCGCAGTGCTGTATGTAGCCGGGGCGCAGTGTTGGGGTGAGCGCCCAACCTTGCTTAAATACCCCAATGGCTCGTGAATACATAACCTCTGCAGCAAAAGTCCAACTTCTGGCCTTCATGTGGCGGAACTGTTTTTACTAACAGGAGAAGGGGCGACGGCAAGTTTCTGGCTCCGAAAAATAACCAGTATGCTCTAGATGTTTATGCACGTACATGCATGCCCAGAGACGTGTGTGTGCGCCTACACATCTAAACTCGAGTGAGACCACAGTCTACTCTAGCAAAGGAAAGGTGATGAAATCGGACGGAAAGGACAGGCGAAAAGGTGGGATACTGACCCTTGTAAAATATAACATCACTGTAAAATATAACATCACTGCTTCCCAAATCGAAGTCTACATGGAAGGGGCTGAGTATCAGACACTTAAACTTAAATTGATTATTTGGTTGTTTCGGGATTTGAAAACTTAAACTTAAGACAGGCAGTACAGACCTACATCTGATCAATTACTACTGTCCAAGTGACCGCCCACTAGGCTGTGGACACACTACCATTAAAAGAAAAAAAAATGATTGTGTGTGGCGATTTCAACAGCCACTCGCAGAGCTGGGGCTACATGACATGGACCAGAGAGAAGAGAGACTGGAAGACTGGCAGGATGAGAATAGATTCATCTTGATTAAAAAGCCGTCTGACCACATACTTTTCTACTCGAGATCATGGCACACTACAACTACACCTGACCTGGCTTTTCATTCACCAGACCCGCAGTGGAACATTACACAAATTATCGGCCAGTCTTTCTAACTGTAGAAAATGAGCTTGTAAGTGAAAGCAGCACTCTCTCGAGATGGAACTACAAGAAAGCAGACTGGGCAATGTACAAGCATCGCACCAGCATACTTGTTAGAAACCTGAACACTGAGAAAGACATAAATAAAGTAGTTGAAGAGTTTGGGAAATGCATACTATAGGCAGCGCGAGAAACAGTACCAAGAGGAGCCCGTAAACATTATAAACCCTACTGGAGTAGTGAACTGGAACAGTTGCATAATGATGTGAATGAGTGTAGAAAGCAAGCAGAGGCCACACCCAGCCAAGAGCAGCACAATAAATACCAGCACGAAAATGCCAAATTTCAAAGGGCCAAGCTGCAGGCTAGACGGAAAAGCTGGCAGGAAAAAACAGAGTCTCTGAACTTTGAAAGAGACACAAGGAAATTGTGGAAGCTAATAAAACAGCTTAATGACGAGGGCACAGGGAGAAACTCAAAAATTGCACTACATAAAGACGGAAACATCTTAAAAAGAAAGCAAGCAGCTGACCATTTTGCGGACTCATTCGCACAAGATAACAATATCAAAATCAGTCCAGAGAAACAACAAGAGATTCGAGAGAAATGGCAACATACAGGACAGAAGGAAATAGTACATGATGGTCTGGAGGCACCCATCACAATCAGCGAACTTGCGCTAGCCATATCAAAACTGAAAATTAAAATGTCACCAGGAACTGATTCTATCTCCAATGAAATGATCAGGAACCTAGGAACAGAGGCCAAAGCAAAGCTGTTGCAGATCTTCAATAACAGCTGGACCTTAGGCAGTGTTCCACAAGCCTGGAGAGAAGCAATCATGACACCCCTCCTAAAATCAGGCTGTTGAACGAAGGGGCGGAGCACGTATGGGAATGTCTTGAGTGTAATGATGTCGGTTCTTAACTCAACTCAATCAGGGAAAGATAGTTCCATTGCCTCTAGCTACAGACCAATTAGCCTCGCCAGCTGTCTCTGCAAACCACCGGAGCGCATCATCAATCACAGACTGCAGTGGTACATTGAAAGTGAAAACATCCTTGTGCCACAACAGGCTGGCTTTAGGTAGTGATACCCTACGGAAGATCAGACAACCTATCTCTCTCAAGAAATTGAGGATGCTTGCGGCATGGATAGATCTGAAAAAAGCCTTTGACAAAGTCTGGAAAGAAGGTCTGATGAAGAAACTGAGAAACTGCAAAGTCAATGGAAGAATGTACAAATGGGTGAAAGCATACTTGCACAACAGAAGAGCCCGAGTACAGATAAACGGACTCAAGAGCCAGAAAGTACTACTGCGTCACGGTGTTCCCTAGGGCGGAGACTTGTCCCCCACACTTCTTATAATCTTCATCAATGATCTTGTTGCTAATCTACCGCATGGAATTAAAGCGGCAATGTACGCCGATGACCTGGTTCTATGGAGCAAAAATGAACATGCACCAGTGGCCACCAGATTGCTACAAAGAGCTGTAGATGCATTTGTTGCATGGGCAAATAGATGGTGTGTCAGCATAAACACTGACAAGTGCAGCACCACTCTACCCTCTCTCCAAAACAAAAGGCAGGGATCATTCAGATAAATGCATCACCCCTAAGAGAAGATAAAGAACCAACATACCTTGGAGTAACATTTGATGGCAGGCTGACATGGAGAAAGCACATCAACAAAGCAGTAGCAAAAGATAGAAGGAAAATATCCATCCTGAGAAAGCTAAGTGGAACCATATGAGGAGCCAGTGGGAAAATACTTAGCAAAGTTTGTCAACAGAGCATACGACCACACCTGGAATACGGGTAAACTGCTTGGTGTTCAGCATCAAAAACCACACTACAAGAGCTGGACAAGGTGCAAAATCAAGCACTTAGAGTCACCACAGGAGGGATGAGATCAACCCCTATAGTGGAAATGGAGAAGATGGGGAGGACACAAGCACTGAGAGAGCGCAGAGATACGAAAACGCTAATACAAGCAGAAAAGTTCCTCAGCTTGCCAGGCCACCCTATGAAGAACAGATTTGAAAACCTAGCTATGGGGCGGTTGAAAAGAAGCAGTTTTATCCACCAGGCCAAGCGACTCTGCATAGAAACCACCGATCTGCCCACACTTGGTATCCCCCTAACAACTATTCCAGAGCGAACTCCATGGAAAGATGAACATAGACTATCGTTAGAAATCCAGACAAAAGTGAGAGGAATATTTGACAATTAAGAACAGAACAGTGTGCAGCACAGAACAGCCAATCTCAGCTTTTTTGATGAAGAATACCCACATGACCTCTGGATCCGAGTCTACACAGATGGGTCAGCACAAAATGCTGTTCGAAATGTAGGAGCGGGAGTGTACATAGAATACCCAAATAATACTAGGTACACAGCCAGAGTACTGACAGGAAAGTACTGCCATAACTATGATGCTGAAATTGAGGCAATCAAGATAGCAATAGAGAAATTACTAAATACCAGCAATGGTATACCACCTGTGGTGCTATTGACATGCAAAATCAGTACTCGGGGCACTCCTGTCTGGGAAATTGCCAGTACTAAGGACACTACTTTCTGAACTTAGCAGTCAGCATAAGGTCACCATACAGGGATACCATCCCACTGTGGAGTAACCGGAAACGACAGAGCTGATCAATTGGTCAAGGAAGGAGCCAAAGAAGAACAGCGTGATGTGCCGGTTACGTACCATCGAAAGAAAAGCATGGTCAAATCAGTCAGAAAGCCACAAAATCCTGCTCAAGATGACTACCACTTTATGGACAGACCAGAACAAGTCATTTTTCTGTGCCTTAGAACAGGACACAATAGATTACGCAACCACATGTATACAAAATTCAAGATTGGTGAAACAGCCATGTGCACATGTGGATTGGCGTCGCAGACAGCAGAGTACATACTCCAAGACTGCCCAAAATATAACATATCTAGGCAAACCTTCTGGCCTAGAGAGACGACAGTGGAAGATAAACTCTATGGACCGCTGTGTGAACTAAAAAAGACAGTTAAATTCATACAAGAGACAACATTGCAGTTATAGACATATTTCAAGCGAACGAAAGAAGAAGAAGAAGAAGAAGAAGAAGAAGAAGAAGAAGAAGAAGAAGAAGAAGAAGAAGAAGAAGAAGAAGAAGAAGAAGAAGAATATGAAGTGAATAAATAAATAAATAAATAATACTTCAGCCGAAATTATTCGAAGAACAATAAAACGATCGCTCAATTATAGTGAGGCGTTAGCAACTGGGTGGTTCCAGACAGTTTTGTGCAAACATAAAGATTTTATGTTAAATTTAGAATTGCCGTTGGGATAACAGATGTTCCATATTCGAACAATACCTGTGACCATTTTTAAAAATTGTTTCAGCTGAAGTATTATTCATTTCCCCCCCCCCCCACTGTATATGACATATAATGTGTCAAGTCATAGTCAGATATGACTGTGCTACCGTATGACAGTAGACGGTACTACCTGCTTTCTGTTAGCGCCGAATGTTGGACGGTGCTTACCAAACTCAACAGCCCACATTATGCCAACGGCTTAGGGCGGAAGGGCTCAATTGGAAGGGTAGACCCCTTATCCTGGTGCGAGGTATTGCAACTTAAAGACTAAATGTCGTGGCAAGGCAGACCCGGCCCTAAGCCTTGTTTGGTAACTGGTCTAGGATCGAAGCTCCGACAGGCGGACAATTAGAGCATTGCTTCTTTGATTCGGCAGCTTCTGCAGCTTGTCTTGTTCCAGATGTAGGGGTATTACCTTTCCTCTGGAGTGAACTAGGCAGGCCGAGAGAGGGATCATGCTGCATGGGCAACACATGGTCTGTAAATTCAACCCAGGCTTTGTGCTATGGATAGGTATAATTCTATCCCTGGCTGTAATTATTGTGCCATTTGTGAAGCACAATGTAACAAACTATCGTCTGACAAGACGGCAAGGTGCCAGTGTGATAAATAACCCCCTTTAAGTATGCACCTGACGAGATGCACCGAAATATGCCAGACAAAAAATGGCGCAACACTTGTTTGTGGCTTTTGTATTTACATATGAACCAGCAAGCAATAACGGAAACAGGGAGGGTTCGAAATCTGACCTTAACCTTTGGACTGAAACAGAAGGGGGAGCCGCGGGCAAGGACAACATCTAGTCAGGTGATTACTGCGGGATTACTGGTGTCCTTGAGGTCTAAGTATACGAGTGTCTAAGTTGAGTGCAACCCTTATCTCAGGCATCTATATCCTGGGGTTGTCCATTTTAACATGGCAATGAATGCTAATTTTATTTTTGTTTTTGTGTTTGTGAGGTTAGTCAACAGTTACAAAGGGGAACAGGAGCGATGGTATAAAGCTGGTGGGTACAATGTCTTGCCACAAACACGAGATGTTGATAGATCGGTGCTTCTAGTATTGTAGCAAGTGTACGAGAATTCATCTTCCAGCAACTACCACGGCCACAAATCGACATAACACATTGGTAGACCGCTGCTCCTAGTTAACATATTTATAAGTGTGTGAGAGCTCATCGACACCAACATCAACAACATGACAATGACAGAGAAGATGTATATAGCGCTGATGTTTGCTGCGCTTCTCTCAGTGGTAAGTTGTCGCCCGGCCTGTTCTATGCTTCTCTCAGTGGTAAGTTGTCGCCCAGCCTGTTCTACGCTTCTCTCAGTGGTAAGTTGTCGCCCAGCCTGTTCTACGCTTCTCTCACTGGTAAGTTGTCGCCCAGCCTGTTCTATGCTTCTCTCAGTGGTAAGTTGTCGCCCAGCCTGTTCTACGCTTCTCTCAGTGGTAAGTTGTCGCCCAGCCTGTTCTACGCTTCTCTCAGTGGTAAGTTGTCGCCCAGCCTGTTCTACGCTTCTCTCACTGGTAAGTTGTCGCCCAGCCTGATCTACGCTTCTCTCAGTGGTAAGTTGTCGCCCGGCCTGTTCTATGCTTCTCTCAGTGGTAAGTTGTCGCCCAGCCTGTTCTATGCTTCTCTCAGTGGTAAGTTGTCGCCCAGCCTGTTCTACGCTTCTCTCAGTGGTAAGTTGTCGCCCAGCCTGTTCTACGCTTCTCTCAGTGGTAAGTTGTCACCCGGCCTGTTCTACGCTTCTCTCAGTGGTAAGTTGTCGCCCGGCCTGTTCTACGCTTCTCTCAGTGGTAAGTTGTCGCCCGGCCTGTT
>JACEFZ010025314.1:0-40804 GCA_014155875.1 Cepaea nemoralis
TAATTTTTTTTTTTTGGGTTATTGTAGCATTGTGTGACACTGTTGCAGAGTGTTAGGAGTCACATATTAGAGGATATTTAAATTATACTATAATGTTGGTTATTGTAGCATTGTGTGACATTGTTGCAGGGTTTGACGAGTCACACATTAAAGGATTTCTAAATTATACTATCCATCCACCATCATGTGGCATGCCGATAAGCGTGGTCGGTCATGTTTTGTCATCTCACTCGATCACCAGAGTCGCGGATCAGCTCCGTGTTTCTGTCTCGTCCATGCTACGTGGCCAAGCCATCCAGGTATTTAATTCTTGGTCTTCCCTTTGGTCTCCTCCCTTCGATCTTGCCAGTTGTCACCAAGTTCTCCAATTCATTTCTTCTCATAACATGCCAAAAACATTTTGACTGACTACGTCTAATGTCTCTAATCAGTTTAAGATCTTCATTTGTTTCTTGTAGGACTTGTTCATTGGTTTTTCTGTCTGTCCATGGTATTCTTTGTATTTTTCTCAGAAACCACATTTCCATAGCCATCAGATGTTTTTCAGCTTGTCTGCTCATTGTCCACGCTTCACATCCATAATAAAGTACAGGTTCTAATTATACTATGATGTTGGTTATTGTAGCATTGTGTGACATTGTTGCATGGTTTCAGGAGTAACATATTAGAGGATTTCTAAATAATACTAAAATGTTGGTTATTGCATCATTGTGTGACAGTTGCAGGGTTTGAGGTACAAGGGTAAAACCTCTGAATGCTACAGGAGGCTTCCGATCATCAGAAGTGTCCTCCTCGCAGAATGATTCGGTCCCTGGAATGTTAATTGTTGTAGAATTGTGTGACATAATTGCCAAACAATTGTTTGAGGTCTCATTTATGCAAAGCTGGAGACTGCAGAAATTTCTGTAGGTCTTTGTATGAAAGTTAGTCAGATTTTCTAGAATGTCACAGATTTGTGTTCATTCTAAGCAGATACTTGGCAGTAATCACACATTGTTTTTGCCAATACAGGAAGATGTGGATTTGGCAGTGGCGGCTGCAAGAGCGGCTTTCAGGTTGGGCTCACCATGGAGAACCCTGGATGCCTCAAAGAGAGGCCAACTGATCAATAAATTTGCTTCCCTTCTAGAGCGGGATTTTGACTATCTGGCTGTAAGTATCCTTTTACTGAAAATTGACAGAGACCTAAGATTTATTGCAGTTACTTGTCTACTTGGATCCATTTAGAAGTTGATATGACATGTCCGTTTTACTTTCTGATTTTTGACATTGTAGAAAAATGGAGTATAAAAGGGAGTTTCCTTGAACATGAAAATAGAAATGAAGAAAAGATAACAACAAAATGTGAAATTTAAATTGAATGGAAAAGTGCTTAACGAGGTCAACAAATTAATTTATTTGGGATCATTGTAATATCAGATGATATGCTTGAAAAGGGAGAGCTTGGCATATGAGACTACGACTTCCAGCATGAGAATGGAGGTGAAAGGAGTAACAGCGGCATTCCGTTGGTTAGAGGAGACCATGCAACACATATTGGATTCATTACAGCCTCAAGGAGTATGCTTAGTAGGTGGAGAAAGGAATGTTTCTCGTGGAATGGCTATCCTCTCTTCAGAGGTCACAGATTGTGAGAATGTATGGATATTTTGCCCTGGTCATGCGGGACAGAAAATGCACCTCTTGGTGGTAGATTGCCCATGGACAAGGGAGAGGTGGTTGAGCCCCCCTGGGTCCAGGTGGAGAAGGCCGGGGAACAGATTGAGAACCCGTATGTGAAAATAATGAGATTGCGGGGGATCGGTAGGGGTTCTGGAAGAAGCTACAAACTGAGAGGAAAGATAAAGAGGAGAACTTTCAATCAGACAGCGGTGGGAACGATTAGTAGCATGACTCTTCTCTGGCTGTTGAACGAGTGGACTGAGCGCGTATGGGAATGTACTGAGTGCAGTGATGTCAGTTCTTAGCACAACTCAGCTCAACTCAACTCAGTCAGCAAAGATTAAGAGCAGAATTGGCCAAGCAAAAGCTACATTTCAGAAAATGAAATTATTTTAAGTAATAAATGATGTTCTTTGAATGTCACATAGAAAGTACTAAAATGGTTTACAAAACCTGGTCTGCTGTATGGCAGTAAATCATGGCACGTGAACTAAAAAAATTAGGAAGATCTTGGTGACGTGGTTTTAAGGTGAACGTTACTAACATATTGGGTTGCTATGGTAACTAGTAATGATTGCCTGGAAGGGCTTACATTGAACACGAGCGTAGTCCATATACGTGTTACTACTACTAGCAGTTGCTACTACTAGGGATTAGGCGAACCCAGTGGACTTCTGGGGCACTTATAACTAATGTCACGAGAAGTCAACAATTAAATCCATCTGACTGGAGTGTGGAACGAACTCCCTACCGATGTCACCAGAGAAAGTTGAAGCGCGAGGGCGTTAAACCCTTCGGCTACGGCGACAAATGAGGCTAATAAAATTAGAACACTATACACAACTGAAATAGAAAGCCGTCTGTGGAGAGACATGAACGCCTACACCAGCTGGCATGACAGTTAATGATGATGTTGAAGAGGGAAGGCAGGTAAACTTGATCCTTAATAAGGAAATGATGAGGTGGAGCTTAGCGAGAGGACTAGACAGATTCCTGCGGATCAAGAGGTGGGGAAAAGTGGGCTGGCGCTGGATAGGAGACACGGAGAAAACCTGACAATAATACAACTAGAAAGTTCTTTCTATGGATCCCACAGGGCTCGAAATAGAGGGAGGACACCCCCCCCCCCCCCAAAGAAAAGAAAAAAAAACGCGAAGAAAATAAACAGAGACAGAGATGATGGAGAGGACTTGGTGGGGACTGCTGAAGACAACAAAATATAGGATGGCTTGGAGATTGAGTTAGATGAGGGACGATGCTCCAATGAGGGATACAGGACAGAGGAGAGATTGGAGAGGGCTGTCGCTGGAGGTATATTGTAAGAAAGGGTTTATTTACTCCTCATGTCAAATGTTCAAGTTTCGTGAGTTTTGGACAGGATTCAAAATTGTGGCTTATGTTTCAGTTGAGGACATGGGTTGTCATATTCTGGATGGACGTTATGAATTATATGTTTATTATTAAGTGCGGAGAGGGGATGTGGGAGGGTGAGGGTTAAGGTTAACATGGCTAAATGGATAAGAGAGCTCGATGATTAACTTCCGGTGTGCTAATGTCGAGGTAGCGGGTTAAACTCCTACACCGCTCAGATGGGACTAAAGTGTTGACTTCTCGTACACTTGGGAACTTAAAACTGCCTCAGAAATCGGAGTGAATTCGCTATGATGGATAGGGACAGTGATAACAGGGAAAGCTAATCCACACGAATAAATCAGTCCCGTGCACTCCCAAGTAGCACAGTTTTGGACTACGCTTGAGTTCAAAGCGATCGAACGCCAAAACAAGTTGGGGTCACCACGACCAGGTGGTCAAGGCGTCAAACTCGTGCCCTAAAAGGCGTGGGATCGTTTCCGAACTGATTCGTTCAGACCTTGGGCGCAGTTTTCCTGGCGACTTCTGGGAGTTGTCGCTGGAGCGTCGGAGTTCGTGCTTTGTGCCATGCTCTCGGCAGACAGCTTGTCATTATGCAGAGGGACGCTGAACCAAATGGGGTAAACACCGTTGCAACGGAATCCATCCTCTCGCATTTAACTTGTGTTTCTGAAATGTTACAAATACGTGCGCATACAGTTTTCATTTGAGCACTGCTACATGTTTGTGTGTGAACAACTTGTTTATTCAACTGGTTTCTCAAAGCGTTAATTCATGCTGCATTTACGTACATAGTTTTCATTCATTATGTAATTCATAATGGTTTCTCTTGTTTATGATGGAGAGCTAAATTTGTGTTTTAGTCTGATTTGTGTCATAATCTCTCTCTCTCTCTCTCTCTCTCTCTCTCTCTCTCTCTCTCTCTCTCTCTCTCTCTCTCTCTCTCTCTCTCTCTCTCTCTCTCTCTCTCTCTCTCAGTTTCTCTCTCTCTCTCTTCTCTTTTTCGTCTCATTTTCTCTCGTTCATGCACTGTCTCTCGCTCTCTCGCCCACACTGTCTCTCTTTTTCATTGCCTGTCTGTCTGCCTGCTTGCCTGCCTGCCTGCCTGCCTGCCTGCCTGTCTGTCTGTCTGTCTGTCTGTATGTCTGTCTGTCTGTCTGTCTGCCTACCTGTCTGTCTGTCTGTCTGTCTGTCTGCCTGCCTGCCTGCCTGTCTCACTCCAGGTATCGGTTAATGGACACAAGTCCTGGTTGGTGGACACAAGTACTGGTTGGTTGACACAAGTCCTGGTTGGTGGACACAAGTACCGGTTGGTGGACACAGGTCCTGGTTGGTGGACACAAGTACCGGTTAATGAACACAAGTACCGGTTAGTGGACACAAGTGATTCGTGGGTCTTGGGCCAGTCAGTGTATCAGCTTTCGCCTTGCATTTGTGTCAAGTTTCCTTCTTCTAGCCAGATTCCATCCAATGTAGTAAACTCCGTCTAACCCTGGGTAGGGTTTCTCTCGTAACAATTTTGCCAATATACTCTATGCTATATACAACGGCTGTAGCATTTCTAATGTGCACAACATGCATATTTTCTCCTGTTTGTCACCCTTATCTGAGAAGTCTAGGGTTATGATCTCACCACCCAAGTAATTAGAGAGATATTTGATATCATTACACGCCAAAGACTCTTGTAAAAATACCCCACCTTATGTTGGGATTCGAACCTGGGACGTTCTGAACCTGAGACAAACACCGTAACCACTCGGACATAACCTCCGCCACCACTATTACTAGTTAGTAAATAGCATATTTACTACTAAAGTTTCTATTTACTACTTAAGTTGATAATTACCACTAAAGTTGATATTTACTACTAAAGTTGCTATTTACTACTAAAGTTGATAGTGCAGTTGCTACTTAGTGGAACCCAATCGTACTGGTTAGTGGACAAGTGCTGGTTTGTGGATACAAGTACTGGTTTATGGATTCACACTGGTCAGTGAATATCATTAATACCGGTTAGTGGACATCTTAGTACTGTTTAGTGGACATCACCAGTACTGGTTACTGGATGTCACAAATACTGGTTAATGAACTTCACAGTTGCTGGTTAGTGGACATCACAAATACTGGTAAATGGAGTTCACAACTACTTGTTAGTGGACATCACTATTTATGGTTAGTAGATATCACACCTGCTGGGTAGTGGACATCACAATTGTTGGTTAGTGGGCCTTGAACTCAAATACTGGGTAGTGGACACACGTACTGGTTACTAGGTGCAAGTACTGTTTGATGGACATATGTACTTTTTAATGGACACATGTAGTGTTTAGTAGACACACGTACTGTTTAGTGGACAGGTGTACTGGGTTGCAGATACAATAGATGCTAGTTAATAGAAAAAAGTGCTAACGCTGTAAGGTAATTATAACACAAATAATGACCAGACGACACAATTAGTGGTTAGAAGACACAAATGCTGGTTAAAAATACATGGATATTGTAATGGACAGCACATGTGCCAAATACAGAGCTGTAATTGTAATGCATATTCTACAGTCTCTGGAGACCCTGGACAACGGAAAGACACTGGCCGATGCCAAAGAGGACGTGTCCGCCTCTATCGCTGTGTTCAAGTACTTCGCTGGCTGGTCGGACAAAGTCTGCGGCAAGACAATCCCCGTTGGTGAGTTTCTTATCCTGCATGTTTGTCACACTAGCTGAGATGAACTGAATATGGCAGGCAGGCTGAATATGTGAATTTTACAGATTTAGTTGGACAGAGTAGATGATGTTCGTTGATAGCGGGGTAGTGTGTTTAAATCCTACATTGGTCATTTGGACTTAAATGTTGAATTCTCGTTCAGAAAAACTGGCAAACTACTGAACGTGCAAAATTGCTAAAAAAAATAAATCTGGTGATGATTTTAGCATCCTGCAATGGACATTCAAGATTTTAGTGTGATAGAGTGTAATAGGTTGACAGACTTGTGTTTGAGTGTGGTACATTGATCATGATATTCTGATAGAGTATGGTAGAGTGTGATAGATTGAGCATTATAGACCGTGCATTGACAGATTGGGCATTATAGATTGGGCAAAATAGATGGCACAGAATGCACTGAGCCTGATTGATACAGCGATGATGAACTGGCAGAATTGTGGTAGAGCATACTAGGTTCATGATCATGTGCCGTGCCTAGCTTGGGTAGGCGTTCATGTCTGTCCATAGATCTCGATCCTTGCTATTATGAATCAACCCCGTTGATGATACCCTTCATGCCACCGTCTTAGCCCATCCAGCATCATTTCTTTCGGTCTGATTCTAACTCTTCTCCAACTAATCTTTCCGGTCGTCACGATATTTTCCAGCACCCTATTCGTCTCCTGTATTTATAGTTGTATTGGTTGAGTGTGATAGATTTGCATAGTATGATATATTAAATGTAATAAATTGGCTGAATGTGACAGAATATGCAAAATGTTTGAATGTATTTTAAATAGAGTGTAATTAATTGATCTGATGGCATAGTTGAGATACACTGAATATCATCGGAAGTTTACTTGAATTCGATTGAGCGTGATAGACTGAATATGACAGACTGAATAGATTATATATTTAATGTGGTAACAGTGTTGCAGATTTATTGTCTGTGATTGACTGAATTAGTGTGATAGACTGACCGAGTGTTATAGACTGAGCATGATAAACGGATATCTGAATGCATAAGATACATTTACTTCAGGTCCTAGGCGAGCTGCTTGTGTTACACCAAGTGTGATGGTCTGACTGAATTTGATAGGCTGAGTATGATAAACAGATATCCGAATGCATGCAATACATTTACTTCAGGTCCTAGGTGAGCTGCTTGTGTTACACTTAGTGTGATGGGCTGACAGGATGTAATACATTGAGTGTTATAAGCTGAATGCATTCTTATTGAACCATCATTTCTTATGAAATCCTTTCATGTTATCTCCTATAGATTTTCTCTGGCCTTTCATTTCGTTATTCGAGTGGTGTGATATAGAATCTCATTGCTCTAATTTGGGGGCATTAACTCTTTAAAAAGTTTTCTTAAAAAATTAATCAGGATGTTTATGTCTGTTTGAGTTTTCATATACTGTTTAAGTAAAGGAGGAATTTTTATCCAAGTGTTGGTAGACACGCTTATGATGGAGCTGTTTGAAAACTATAGCTAGGAGAATATAAACGAAAAGGAGAATTTAAACATAAATGTTTATCATCAACATTTACTGACCTCCCGGCATGCTGGGAAATATCGGCCACAATCCGGGCCTCCTCGCTTTGTATGAGTGAAGTAAAATGGAACATCCTATAACAACCGGAAATATTGATGGAGAAAGTGATAGAAGAAGACAGCGAGGTGAGCTTGAGAGTCTGTCATAAGGAATTAGAAAAAATATCAGCGCATGAATTTGTAATATTCTGTTGCTCGCAATCGTTTGGCCACACGGCATAACAGAGACAACAACACAGAAATGATTCCAGAATTTGGTGATTGTGTGAGATGACGAACAATGACCGCGCGTACTTCTCAACATGGTGCACAGTGATGTTCCGAAGACACCATTTCCCCGGTCAGATGACAAGACACTTGATGGTGTGCCACTAGTCTAGACACATGAACGCTACAACATGTTTTAATCTCATGGTGATACGCTATCCATCGCTTGTTATTTGTCTTCCTTATTATGCTTGTCTATTGGTGACAGTTGGTAAGTCCCGTCTTGATCTTTTTGAATTGTTTCAATTTCCTTATGAAGTCTTTCATCTTCGGTAGGAATATTGGACTGATCACTTTTATTGAGATAAAAAGATTTTGCTGAGATAACGGGCTTATCCCCATACACAGGTCAGTTGGACTACAATATTGTCTTCTCGTCCTTGACTTGGGGACGTAAATTACAGGTACATCTGAAGCCGGAGTGAATTCACTTGATGGCAAGTGGCATTGGTAATAGGGAAAGCTAATCCACACGCAAAAATCAGTCCAGTGCACTAGAGGCGGTAGTACTTATGAACTACGCTTGCGTTCAAAGCGCGCGAATGCAGACAAAATAAAATGAACATCTAAAATGTGCAACGGAAATTCGAAATACTGTTATTGCTATGTAAGTAGGCAGTATTGTTGCTGAGAATATCAGTAGTGTTTTGCAGTTGACATCACAGCGCAGATACACACATAATAGGTGTGTAAAGATACATCGCTTCACACTTCTTCTAGAAGTTAGTTAGTTAGTTGGTCGAGTTTCCAACTTCATGGCAACGGGTTGTCCCCATTATGCTCCATTCCCGTGCCAGCGAATATCACACAAAATGCTCCCCACTGTCCCAATGTGAAAGTGGAATAAATAGGAGTCTCGGCAAGCCAACGAGCCCGCACAGGTACACTGTGCATAATGCCGCCGTCATAATGCCAACACAAAATTCATCCACACTCGCCACAGTTCATCGTCGATGGACTAAGGACTCGGCAGTCACCAGAAAGACCTAATTGACCTGGAGTTTCTCACATGGCTCAGTCTTTACCGCAGGGCGACCGCCGAAAGGGTCGCACAAAGCACGAACTCAGCAGCTCAGCGCCGACTCCCAGGAGTCTCGCGACAAAATTGCACCGAAAGGGCACAAACAGTCAAATAAAGCCAAACTGCCGCTAGCCATTGTTATGACATGCAGTTCACTTAAAAGGGACAGATGTAAAAGCATTCCACGCGATTTCCCAGCTCATGGTGTCGCCCACGCACCACTCAGTTAGCAGAGCGACGGAACCATGTGACTCCCAAGTCCAACATGAGAAAATGCGATTGTAAACCGGTACTAGGCCACACCGCAAACACACGCACAGGGCCCCAACGGTTCAATGCCTAACCGCCCATGCTGGCGACCGGAAGTCTTCTAGAAGAATATCTTCATCCCCCTTTGATCGTCTAAGTGTTTCTTTGTTCCCTACCTTTAAACTTGTTCCTAGTTGATTTTGCAGCTGAAGTTTTTTCCAGGTTGGGTAGCCATCCCAAAACAAAACCTTTTTAGTCGCCTCCTTCGACATGCTTTTCTGCTTAAAAAAATGGTCACAGCTGCTCCCTTTACTGCACGGATATCTATATATTATAACTTGAATGATGTGGTTAACCTGAACCAGATACTACACGAAGGACACGCTTGACATTCTTAATTACTCAATCACACGACAATAGCTCTATGTTCTACATTTCTGTTGCAAATTTCAGCGTTCTTGTGTGTGTGTTTTTTTCAGACGTTATTGTGTATGGAATACGCCTTTGATCTGCAGATTTTTATACTTTTTGAGAATGTTGATTTTTAGGTTGCATGTTTTGTAAGTTTTGTTTAGTGCCTGTATATATGATCACTGTTTTCAGATGGAAATTTCTTTACATATACGAGGCATGAGCCGGTGGGAGTCTGTGGGCAGATTATACC
The DNA here is from genome assembly GCA_014155875.1 of Cepaea nemoralis. Classification (NCBI taxonomy): domain Eukaryota; kingdom Metazoa; phylum Mollusca; class Gastropoda; order Stylommatophora; family Helicidae; genus Cepaea; species Cepaea nemoralis. The sequence goes on from JACEFZ010025314.1 coordinate 9,494, forward strand.
TGTAGGTATCCGTATCCAGTGGCTTCTCTTTATCTCACACACACACACTCTCTCTCTCTCTCTCTCTCTCTCTCTCTCTCTCTCTCTCTCTCGCTCTCTCTCTCTCCTCTCTCTCGCGCCCGCGGCTCCCTCTCTCTCTCTCTCTCTCACTCTCTCTTCATTCTCTCTTCTCTCTCTCTCACACACACACATTGGGGGCTGGCCTCGTGGTCTGAGGTCTATGGTGTCCGCCTCGAGTGCTGGAGTCCGGGTCATTGACACGGCGGGATGGGGACTTTATTTCACGTGGACTCTCTAGTAATAAAACGTTCCCCTGGTTCTCTGGGTAGTGAGATCGGACGCCAGTGTGTATTGTGGCGCACGTACAGAATCCTTTGTGCAGTTGGAAAAATCGAAAAAGAGTCGCACTAAACGGCGCTGCCCGGAGATAAATTTCCGAGATAAAAAATCCGTACCCAAAGTTATTTCCAGGATCCTCGCCCGGTGCTACGGCAATTCTTGCACTGAGCTGAGTTTCTCCAGAATAGTTTTGAGTTAGGAGGAAAAACGGAGAGCAACACTTATGGGTTTCACACACACACCACACCCACACACACACATCACACACACACACACACAACACACACACACACACACACCACACACACACACACACACCCACACACCACACACACACCCACACACACCACACACACACACACACACACAACACACACACACTACACACCCACACACACACCACACCACCACACACACACAAACACACACACACACACACACACACACCACACACACACACACCACACCCACACACACCCCACACACACACACCACACACACACACACACACACCACAACACACACACACCACACACACACACACACACACACACACCACACACACACACACACACACACCCACCACACACACACACAACACACACACACACACACACACACAAACACACCACACCACAACACACACACACACACACACGACATCACACACACACACACACACACACACACACACCCACACACACACACACACAACACACCACACACACACACACACACACAGCACACACACACACACACAACACACACACACACACACACACACACACACCACAACAAACACCCACACCACCACACAACACACACACACACACACACCCAACACACACACACACTCACAACACAACACACACAACACACACCACACACACACACACACACACACACAACACACACCCACCACACACACCACACACACCCCACACACACACAACACACACACACACCACAAACACACACACACACCACAACACACACACACCCACACACACCACACACACACACCCACCACACACAACACACACACACACACCACACTACACACCACACACCACCACACACACCACACACACACACACACAACACACCACACACACACATACAACACACAAACACAACACACACACAAACACACACACAAACACACACACACAACACAACACACACACACACACCCCACCCAACACCACCCACCCACACCACACCAAACTACACACCACCACACACAAGTTCTAGACAAAACGCGGTGGACGCAGAGCGAGATGAAAGTACCTGCGTTAGTAGATTTAAAAAGTTAGTAGATTAAACGTTGGCAAAACTGAATGCACGCTAGTATTCAGACAGGAGCGACTTAGCGTCGGGGGTTATAACACTCACATACGGTCCGGGATCATGAGGGGTTGAATCCCACATCAGAGCAGACTCTTGCATTGAACCTGGACTACTGAAGTTGACCCAACCTTTAAAAGGGCATAGAAGACATGGTCTGGGGAAGTAAACGTGACCCACATGGTGCATGACCCACATCAACCCCGCCTCAGGGCATCCGGTCTATACCAAGTGTTGTGGTTTAGCACCATATACCAAACACAACCCATGACTTGTTAAATATCGTATACTTAAAAAAAAAATATTGTCCAAGAAATCACCGCTTCCAATATGCTTTATATATGGTATCTTGTTTACATAGAATCTGTCCTAAATTTCTCATTACATTGTTCCTTGTGTTTAGTTCATTACATTACATGAGTGATAACTGTCGCCTCATTACAGGTAATCACTTTATAGTATAAATGCATCCTTCACTAATCACTTTAGATATTAGTACACCGTTTACTAATCACTTTAGGGATAAGTTCATCCTTCACTAATCGCTTTAGATATCAGTTCATCCTTCAATAATAGCTTTAGATATAAGTTCATACTTCACTAATCACTTAATATATAAGTTAATCTTTCACTAATTATTTTAGATATAAGTTCATCTTTCACTAATCACTTTAGGACAGACGTTCATCCTTCACTAATCACTTTAGATATACGTTCATCCTTCACTAATCATTTAACTTTAGATATAAGTTCTATCTCCACTAATCATTTAGAATACTAAGTCTCAGTCTTCACTAATACTTGAGATAGAATTAATACTTCACTAATCACTTTAGATAGACGTGTATCACTTCACTAATCACTTAGATATAACGTTCATCCGTCACTAGATCTACTTTAGGTAGAAGTTTTATCCTTCACTATCACTTTAGATATAAAGTTCATCCTCACTAATCACTTTAGATAGGAAGTTAATATTCACATAATCACTTTAGATATAAGTTCATCCTTCACTAATCACTTTAGATAGAAGTTTATCCTTCACTAATCACTTTAGATATAAGTTCATCCTTCACTAATCACTTTAGATAGAAGTTTATCCTTCACTAATCACTTTAGATATAAGTTCATCCTTCACTAATCACTTTAGATATAATTTATAGAAGATATGACCTATCCAGTGTATAATGTAAATATTGTATATATATATATATATATATATATATATATATATATATATATATATATATATATACTATATATATAATATATATATAATATATATATATATATATATATATATATATAGAACTGCCGGTCTCTCTGGCCGAGGGGTTCCAACACTTTCTCCGTAATCCCCGTTTATCACGCAGTCTCGTAGCGGGAGAGAACTGGGAGCGGTTCGACCCCCGCTGGTGACTTGCGGGATACTGAGCCTGCCGCTCAGAAAGCAATGGCAAACTACTGAGCGTAATCTTGCCAAGAAATCAACAGACAGCTGAAAGATGCTGCTGTTGACAGCGATGTCCTGTAAAGGATATGCAAAAAAAATATATATATATATAGAACTATCTAGTGTATCATGCAATTGTTGTGTTTATCTATATGTAACTATCTAGTGTATCATGTAATTGTTGTGTATATCTATATAGAACTATCTAGTGTATCATGTAATTATTGTGTATATCTATATGTAACTATCTAGTGTATCATGTAATTGTCGTGTATATCTATATAGAACTATCTAGTGTATCATGTAATTATTGTGTATATCTATATGTAACTATCTAGTGTATCATGTAATTGTTGTGTATATCTATATAGAACTATCTAGTGTATCATGTAATTATTGTGTATATCTATATGTAACTATCTAGTGTATCATGTAATTGTTGTGTATATCTATATAGAACTATCTAGTGTATCATGTAATTGTTGTGTATATCTATATAGAACTATCTAGTGTATCATGTAATTGTTGTGTATATCTATATAGAACTATCTAGTGTATCATGTAATTATTGTGTATATCTATATGTAACTATCTAGTGTATCATGTAATTGTTGTGTATATCTATATGTAACTATCTAGTGTATCATGTAATTGTTGTGTATATCTATATGTAACTATCTAGTGTATCATGTAATTATTGTGTATATCTATATGTAACTATCTAGTGTATCATGTAATTGTTGTGTTTATTTATATAGAACTATCTAGTGTATCATGTAATTATTGTGTATATCTATATGTAACTATCTAGTGTATCATGTAATTGTTGTGTATATCTATATAGAACTATCTAGTGTATCATGTAATTATTGTGTATATCTATATAGAACTATCTAGTGTATCATGTAATTATTGTGTATATCTATATAGAACTATCTAGTGTATCATGTAATTATTGTGTATATCTATATAGAACTATCTAGTGTATCATGTAATTGTTGTGTTTATTTATATAGAACTATCTAGTGTATCATGTAATTATTGTGTATATCTATATGTAACTATCTAGTGTATCATGTAATTGTTGTGTATATCTATATAGAACTATCTAGTGTATCATGTAATTATTGTGTATATCTATATGTAACTATCTAGTGTATCATGTAATTGTTGTGTATATCTATATAGAACTATCTAGTGTATCATGTAATGTTGTGTATATCTATATAGAACTATCTAGTGTATCATGTAATTGTTGTGTATATCTATATAGAACTATCTAGTGTATCATGTAATTATTGTGTATATCTATATGTAACTATCTAGTGTATCATGTAATTGTTGTGTATATCTATATAGAACTATCTAGTGTATCATGTAATTGTTGTGTATATCTATATAGAACTATCTAGTGTATCATGTAATTATTGTGTATATCTATATGTAACTATCTAGTGTATCATGTAATTATTGTGTATATCTATATAGAACTATCTAGTGTATCATGTAATTATTGTGTATATCTATATGTAACTATCTAGTGTATCATGTAATTATTGTGTATATCTATATAGAACTATCTAGTGTATCATGTAATTGTTGTGTATATCTATATAGAACTATCTAGTGTATCATGTAATTATTGTGTATATCTATATGTAACTATCTAGTGTATCATGTAATTGTTGTGTATATCTATATGTAACTATCTAGTGTATCATGTAATTGTTGTGTATATCTATATAGAACTATCTAGTGTATCATGTAATTGTTGTGTATATCTATATGTAACTATCTAGTGTATCATGTAATTATTGTGTATATCTATATAGAACTATCTAGTGTATCATGTAATTGTTGTGTATATCTATATGTAACTATCTAGTGTATCATGTAATTATTGTGTATATCTATATGTAACTATCTAGTGTATCATGTAATTGTTGTGTATATCTATATAGAACTATCTAGTGTATCATGTAATTGTTGTGTATATCTATATGTAACTATCTAGTGTATCATGTAATTATTGTGTATATCTATATGTAACTATCTAGTGTATCATGTAATTATTGTGTATATCTATATAGAACTATCTAGTGTATCATGTAATTATGTGTATATCCTATATGTAACTATCTAGTGTATCATGTAATTATTGTGTATATCTATATAAAACTATCTAGTGTATCATGTAATTGTTGTGTATATCTATATAGAACTATCTAGTGTATCATGTAATTATTGTGTATATCTATATGAAACTATCTAGTGTATCATGCAATTGTTGTGTATATCTATATAGAACTATCTAGTGTATCATGTAATTGTTGTGTATATCTATATAGAACTATCTAGTGTATCATGTAATTATTGTGTATATCTATATGTAACTATCTAGTGTATCATGTAATTGTTGTGTATATCTATATAGAACTATCTAGTGTCAACCATCCACCGCCCCATGTAAATATTGTGTAAAGCCCTAGAGAACCACCCACCACCTCATGTAAATATTGTGTAAAGCCATAGAGAACGACCCATCCACAGCCCTATGTAAATATTGTGTAAAGACCTAGAGAACCATTCACCACCCCATGTAAATATTGTGTAAAGCCATAGAGAACCATCCACCACCCCATGTAAATATTGTGTAAAGCCATAGAGAACCATCTACCGCGCCACGTAAATATTGTGTAAAGCCACAGAGAACCATCCACAGCCCTATGTAAATATTGTGTAAAGCCATAGAGAACCATCCACCACCCCATGTAAATATTGTGTAAAGCCATAGAGAACCACCCACTACCCCATGTAAATATTGTGTAAAGCCATAGAGAACCACCCACCACCCCATGTAAATATTGTGTAAAGACCTAGAGAAGCATCCATCACCCCATGTAAATATTGTGTAAAGCCATAGAGAACCACCCACTACCCCATGTAAATATTGTGTAAAGCCATAGAGAACCACCCACCACCCCATGTAAATATTGTGTAAAGACCTAGAGAAGCATCCATCACCCCATGTAAATATTGTGTAAAGACCTAGAGAAGCATCCATCACCCCATGTAAATATTGTGTAAAGACGTAGAGAAGCATCCATCACCCCATGTAAATATTGTGTAAAGACCTAGAGAACCATCTACCGCGCCACGTAAATATTCAACGTGCATTCACAGTGGAACTATCCGCTACTGATGCTGTCCTGGAAGATTGGCCCGGCTCTGGCCTGTGGAAACACTGTTGTGCTGAAGCCTTCTGAGAACACCCCACTGACCGCCCTGTACTCGGCCCAACTGTTTAAAGAGGTAAGCTGTTCATCTCATCTCATCTCATCTCATCTCGTCATGTTCCCCTTGTACCTTGCGGTGTCGAGGTGAAGCATGAGCTGTTCTGAGAGTTCTATTTGTTCCAGTGGGAAAGAATTGGGTTCTAGTAGAAAGTGGGGTAATGTGTCTGATTAATTCTGTTGACGTATGTGAATAAATGCCAAGGAAAAGATGCATTCAGCATATATATTATGTTGTGTGAGTGATTTCTGACATAGACAGTGGGGGAAGTTAAGTGCTGCATATAATGGGATACCATGTATATCTCCCCGGGTGCAGGCTGGCTAAGTGCTGGTTTTATGGAACCACATTCAAGACTTCTGGTGTAGTCTTCATCGTGCATCGTGTATAAATAGCCATTATAGGCATAGACTGAAATCAACAGTCAAGACCCTGATCTTGGAAGCAAACAGCAAAGTACGCCTCTAGAGCTGTTGGAATTTTGCTGATATATGGGGCAGCTCATTGTGTGGAGGTCACCAAGTTAAAAATCTACGGCCTGCATCCTTCAACCTATGAATTCTATGATGAACGGAAGGCTCAATATACGGAAGTGAGGCTAAGCAGTCATGTACAGGACGTGATGATTCCTTGGGTGAACCCAGTACCAGAGAGTCATGTGTCAGTTCTACATTTATGGAAGCCTCCTTGGGTGATAAACACTTTCCATGTTGTGCACTTTTCTTCCCTTGAGAGCCGACCGTTATGCATGCTGCTGTTCTGGGCGGGCACAATGGGACGGGGGATGGCACGACCTGAAGATGGAGGGCAAAGATGACGTTACGAACACTCTAGGAAAGCCAATCCGCTCAGCAAATTCCTGTGAAAGATCGGATCGGATGTGTCAGCCAAATGGTGCAAATATCTCAGTTCCTGCTGTAAAAACAGGTCTAGTGCAATTATGCCAAAGCTAAAAATCAGACACATAAAGAAGAAGAATATATACTACTAGCTGACCCGGCCCGGCTTCGCCCAGTCCTTGGTGGGGAGCATCTCATTTAATTCATATAAGTAGTCATATAAGTTCCCGTTCCCGTTACCGACTGTCTGTCTGTCTGTCTGTCTGTCTGTCCTGTCTGTCTGTCTGTCTGTCTGACCCGGCCCGGCATCGCCCAGTCCTTGGTGGGAGCATCTCATTTAATTCATATAAGTAGTCATATAAGTTCCCGTTCCCGTTACCGACTATCTGTCTGTCTGTCTGTCTGTCTGTCTGTCTGTCTGTCTGTCTGTCTGTCTGTCTGTCTGTCTGTCTGTCTGTCTGTCTGTCTGTCTGTCTGTCTGTCTGTCTGACCCGGCCCGGCTTCGCCCAGTCCTTGGTGGGGAGCATCTCATTTAATTCATATAAGTAGTCATATAAGTTCCCGTTCCCGTTACCGACTGTCTGTCTGTCTGTCTGTCTGTCTGTCTGTCTGTCTGTCTGTCTGTCTAATCATTTATTGGTTGCAGTTAGAACAACCTTAGATAAACGAAGACCAACTTACAAAAAGCATTAGAAAGAGCACTTGAAAGATCTTTACATCTTCCCCAACAATTAACTTGGGTAAATGGAGCAGCGGCAGCAGCAGCAGAAGAAGAAGAAAAAGGAGGAGTGGGAGCTGGGAGGAAGAAGAGGGAGGAGGAGGAGAAAGAGAGAAGAGGAGGATGGAGGAGGGAGGTGGAGGAGGGGAGAGGAGGAGGAGGAGGAATATAACGCATATGCCTGTAGATTTAATAATGGCTGAAGTTGTTCCATGTCTTCTTAGAGTTGGCGACAGTGTAAAGAAATATAAAATCTTCAAACTTGATAGAGATAAGGTAACTATTATTTATTCATTCTTTAAGCAAAAAAAGATGAGTTACAATGTTATGCATTATGCATTATTTTTATGAAAACTTTGAAAATGCCTTACAGATTGTATCATTATTTATTATAACTCATATGCCGGTACATAACTATGGACAAAGAGTTTATAAATCTTTGAAAACGATGCCACAATATGACTATAAGTTATACAGAAAAGTTATGCCCCTTGAAATAACTTTTACAGAGTTAAGTCCCCTGAGATATATGAAATTATAATGAAAAATGAAATAATATTGGGTAAGCAGCCGATTTCACACTAAAAAAATATGACAGTGGGCTGCGCTGGAATGAAAGGAAGACGTGTAGAAAATTTCATCTCAATCGGATGGGCCGTTCGCGAGCGCATAAAGGACATATGGACATACAGACAGACAGACAGACAGAGATCGCCTTTTATATATAAGATAATGTCATCATCATCTTCATTAGCACTACATCATCATGATTGTTATTTTACATCCCCCCCCCCCCCCGACAGTAGTTGAGTTGCATTGAGTTGAGTTGAGTTAAGAACCAACATCACTGCATTCAGGACATTCCCATACGTGCTCCGTCCACTCGTTCAACAGCCAGCGAAGAGTCATACTACTAATCGTTCCCACCGCTATCTGATTAAAAGTTCTCCTTATCATCTCTCTCAGTTTTGAGATTCTTCCAGAACCCCTGCCGTTCCCCCGCAATCTCATTCTTTCCACATATGGGTTCTCAATCTGTTCCCCCACCTTCTCCACCTAGTCGCACAAGCACACGACCATCCGCCCCCTTATCCATAGGCAATCTACCATCAAGAGGTGCATTCCCCATTCCCTGCTAGCCTATCAGCCTGTTCATTCCCCCGCATCCCTGCATGGCCAGGACAAAATATCCATTAAATTCTCACAATCTGTGACCTCTGAAGCGACGATAGCCATTCAACAGAAAACATTCCTTCCTCCACCTTACTAAGCATACTCTTTGAATCCGTAATGAATATAATATGTGCTGCAATAGTCTCCTCTAGCCAACGGAATGCCGCTGTTACTGCTTCCACCTCCATTCACATGCTGGAGGTCGTAGTCTCATATGCCAGACTCTCCTGTTTCAAGACTCGTCCATTAGCCTTTGCAATAAAACCCCAATCACTACGTCTGTTTCTCACCGCTGACCCATCGGTGTAGATGACTATGTCACCTTGATGTGTATTACTCTGGATCAGTTGTTGCACCTCAAACTCATGTGCGGCCCGCTGCCCATTCTCTGCACTCACGACCCAGTGTTACTATTACATTGTGCCAGTCCGTCATGTCTTCCGGAATTTCAGCTCACTCTTTTTCACGATTGATGGTCTCTAGATCACACACCTGACGTATAGAAAGTTCTGCCTGTGCCATCCAGGACCTGCCACGTCTTAGTATATGACCCTTGACCATATCCATTGCTGCATGCAGGGAGTCACCCCTATCCGCAGCAACTCTCTGGTACCATTTGCCTAAAGGACCCTATGCCTAACCGCCATTGTTGGTAGCGCCAGGATATGCCTCATGCAGTAGTAAGATGATAGATCCACTATGTCTCAGACGGTGGTTAGATCCATTCTTTCTCAGACAGCAGTTATGTATATTCCGTCTTAGACAAATAATAATAAGAATATATACTATAATGCCATCATCATCTTCATAGGGTTGTTACCTTGAATGCGTTTTTTTCCCTTTTCATGAACAGGCTGGGTTCCCACCTGGTGTGGTCAACATAATCCCGGGTTATGGAAACACTGCCGGGGCAGCCATTGCCAGCCACATGGACATTGACAAGATCGCCATGACTGGATCCACAGCAGTAAGTGATTCTCCCTGGGTGCACGTCAACGGGATGTTCGCGGTCTCCATACATGTTACAGTGTCTCTTTACGTGTTGTAATTGATTTACATTTATTGGGAAGGCGTGGCCGAGAAATTACTATATCCACCTGAAGCATAAAATGTATTGGGATCGAGCACCAACAGTAGAGCTGGGTATTTATACAAGTAGCATCGTTTTCATTATTGTCGGATACCTATCTTTCTCAGATACGGGCGAAGGAGAGGAGGTTTTATGTGCAAGTTGTGCAATTTGATATTCCACGACAGTTGGAGATCGCAACAGGTAGGTTGCAAGGCCGCCACGCTGGTAAAAGTGTAAGGAAAAAAACCAACCCATGGATAAAAGTGCCCACCACCCTTGAATGGAATCTGAGGATGTAAACTTTATACAAATTCACGTTGAAAAGGAAGGCCTGATCTTTGAAGTGCATAATTAAGTGTGACCCTAGCCATCAAACGAGGTTTAAAAGAGGTATGAGGAAGAAGAAGAAGGTTCTATTTCATCGGTGCCAAGATTGAGATAGTTTAGCGCTTTGGAAAGGAACAGGAAGAAAAACAAACATAAACACAGAAAGAAAGGAATATTGTAGGTATGTCGGTGAGGAAACCAAATTGAGGAACAAGGAACACAGCAGTGAGAGAGAGAGGCTAAAACACAAGAATAACGGAAAAGCGTGAATGATATAAATCATATATGATTAAAAAATTGATAGTGTAGAATAAAAATATGAAGATGGTATAGGATAAATGTATAGAATTTGCATAAAATGTTGCACAAAGTAAAGTAAGGGAACTTTTTACGCCTTGAGGCCTATTGGTATGTGGTGCTATCTCCATATTTGTATAGACTAATCGGCGGTCGTTTGGTGATATGTGGTCAAAATCAATATGGCCGCCTCTCCTTCCCAAACATTTCCTGGTACCCATTTTAGCTTCGACCTGAGAATCCAAGTCAATAAAAAGAACATCCCCATCTCAGTGGGGATTTGAAGACGTGATACCTGACCCAATGGGCTAAAGTGCCGGATTCTCTTTCGGGAGACCCGAGTTGGAATCCTCGGTAAGGTGTGGAGTTTTTTTCTGTCGGGGGCAAAAAAGAACACCCTAACCTGCACATTTCGCGGCGACTGCATTAGACAGGCGGTATTTAATGTCCCAGGCTCAAAACCCCCTGTCATACACCGCAAGGTACTAGAGACAGTAGATGACAGACGAACAGAATATGGACCCAAAGGCATTTTGTAAATATGCATCCATGCCATGTAAACAGATGTACTTCCATACTCCAGACAGGAAGGAAGATTCTAGCAGCAGCTGCAGAGAGCAACTTGAAGAGGGTCAGTCTGGAGCTGGGAGGGAAAAGTCCGCTGATTATTTTTGCAGATTGCGATGGTGAGTAGACGTAGTTTGATGTGTTTATTGATTGTGATGGTGAGTAGATATGGGTTGACGTATTTATTGAGTGTGATGGTTGAGTAGAAGATGATTAGTATGTTTATGTGTGTGTGGGACTGACGGACAATGTCATCAACGAAGATCAGATCATCAAGCAGCCATGTCAAGAGTTCATCGAATTCCATTTCTGGTAATAGTTATTTTTGTCTATACAATCCGGTATATATTCAGTAAGAATAATAAAGTTGACAAAAGACATCCCTGCCACACTCTTTTACTTATTTCAAATGTGCCTATATGTTTTTTTTAAATTTTCGTATGAAAAATTCTGCATGTCATATCTTTATATATTGCCATTATTAAGTTAATGATCTTTTTAAGTTTCCAAAGGAATTTCCTATCAATGCTGTCAAAAACATTTTATAGCCCACAAATTCAGTATAAATTAGCAAATTCATATCAGTGCTTTGCCCTATTTTTATGCGCAATTTGGTTATCTGGTCATAACAGGACCTAGTTGGTTGGAAACCAGCCTGTTAATCCCTTCATTGTTTGTCAGAGCCATCTCTTACTCTCCCCATAATGATCCTGCTTAACATTTCCCAAGGACTGACAATAACATAATTCCTTTATTATTATCGCACTCCTGCAGGCCCCTTTTCTTTGGCAGCTTTACCGGATATCCTTCGTTCCAGTCTACCGGTATCTCTTCAGTATCCCATATACTGCTAAATATTGTGTACAGTAATAAACTCAGATACAGAATTAACACTGACTTCATGCAGAGCACGCGCCTACCTCAGAGTTAACGCAGACACACAACATCCACTGCATAGTGAAATTATGAAGGTGAAGGGCAGCAGGTTAAAAAGAGGAAGGTCGTGGATGGGTCAAGCCGAAGACATTCTTCAACAGGTGTGTTCACTTGAGGACTTAGAACCTGGCGAGGAGTGGGTACAAGTGCCAACAGATTTCTGCACATCCTTTTCAGTTTGCATCCAACTAGATAGGAAATGCAGACAAGAAAATCCGGCTGCTGTGGAGGCTGAAGCGTTGATTTTCGAGAATTCGCTAGACGGTGATGCTGTCATCTACACAGATGGGTCGGTCGTCCGACATATGAGAAGCTCATGGGCCTTTACGGCTCGGGCCGGAGGGAGAATTGTGAAGGAGGACTCTGGTGCTTTTGCTGAAACCACAAGTAGCCTGACTATGGAAGTCATGGCAGTAAGTAAAGCAATAACATGGCTCGAGACACAGACATTCACTAGGGTATGTTTCCTTAGCGACTCAATGAACATGATCAAGAGGATAGAGGAGGGGTCGATCCGAAGAGAATGGTTGCTGCCTCTAGAGCGGTCTCGGCTGGCAAAGATTAGTTTCATCTTCGTGCTAGGGCATGCGGGAGTACAAGGAAATGAGCGGGCTGACAAGCTCGCAGGTGAGGCTACTGTGGATAGTGGACGCGCCATGGACCAGGCTGACATTCTGAATGCTCTATGAGAAGTAAGACTTGCGTGAACCAAGTGATGACTGTGAATCTACAACCATGGCCAGACTGCGAGAACAGCAAATTAAAAGAGGGGTGGCCAAACAAGAACACTACGCAGGTAGCCAAAGAAGATTGATAAACCAACACAGAACTGGCGTCGTTAGCCGCTACACGCTGCGGGATTTGTTGAGGAGAGGATCCGAGCACTTATGGACTGAATGGTTCGATGTGCAATGAGGATGATCTGTCGACTAACTAACGTAACTTAGCAGTTTCTGTGGGGATACCCCCTGAGCCTACGTCTGATTTCTCTAATAAGTTTACAGTATTTATTTGTTTCTTGTATGATTGGTTTTCTGTCTATCCGTGGTATTTTCTTTCACTTCACGTTTGTATGGATTGAGAACAGTACTGTTTCAATGTTGTTTACAATTTTTGTTTTGCCAACTCCCATCCATCTGCTTTCACGTAATCCCAAAATTTTAATCTTATCATTTCCCCCATTACCAATTCTTACAAAATCCTAACATTCTAGATGGCAATTCTGGAGATTTTTACAATTTTTGTTTTGCCAACTCCCTCCCATCTGCTTTCACGTAATCCCAAAATTTTAATCTTATCATTTCCCCCATTACCAATTCTTACAAAATCCTAACATTCTAGATGGCAATTCTGGAGATTTTTACAATTTTTGTTTTGCCAACTCCCTCCCATCTGCTTTCACGTAATCCCAAAATTTTAATCTTATCATTTCCCCCATTACCAATTCTTACAAAATCCTTAACATTCTAGGTGGCAATTCTGGAGATTTTCCTGGGTGAAAGGAGGCAAGTCGGCTATCTCAACTTCTGATGGCTTTCTCTGCATCGTATATATTTCTTCTACGAGAAAAGACTCCTGTAATCGTGACTGACTTACTTATTTTTCTTTCTTTTTCTTTAGACTTGTTCATTGTTAGTTGTGTTGTGCGGCTAAAGTTTTCTACGGGATGAGATTGCCAGTCCCTTTCCAACCCTCTTTGGTCATCTTCTACTACATACGTCGTAGCTTAAGTGCTACTATTCTTTGTTTCTCTTATGGGCTCCGATAACACAGGGGCGAATATGTAATGTACTTCATTTTAAAATATCTAGTCAGATTTGTGGTTAGTATGCTCAGACCAAATGTAAGAGATTTAATAACACAGTTTATATTGTTTGATACCAACGGAAAATAGTGGATCACACATGATGAATTTTTGGGACATAAAGAGTTAATTAGCATTTTCCTATAGGTGTAAAGTTTGCAGAATGATAATGCTTAACGTATTCCTCATTGGTTCTTGTTATGTAAGGGTTACAATACTATAATACTAAAATGTTAATTTCTAATTGTTTATATTTCTGAATGTGAAGTAACTGTAGAGTTGGTGCGGCTGTAACTAATCACACATTGTTTTCACAGTTGACTTTGCCGTGTCGTGTGCTCACAGTGGCATCATGAACAACCACGGACAGAACTGTGTGGCAGCCTCACGAACTTTCGTCCAGGACTCCATCTATGATGAGTTTGTTAATAAATCCAAGGCTCTTGTGGCCCGCAGGACCGTGGGAAATCCATTTGATCCCAAAACCCAGCAGGGACCTCTTGTAAGTTGTTAAAATACCTTTCAATCAATGGGTGTTTTCTATGGAGTGTACATATATGTCGCTTTCTGTGGTTGGTTATCTCTTTAGCATTGTACATGTCCTTTTCTGTTGACAGCTGTTTCTCTGTTAACATCTACATTTGTTTTTGAGGTGATAGATTTTTACCTGCTGTGGTTTTGTTGTCAGCTGTTTCACTGTTAATATCACGCGTCCTTTTCTGTTGATAGATATTTCTCTATTCGTACCTATATTTTTGTGTGTTTTCATTGATGTTTCTGTCGGTACCTGAGTTCTTTGGTAGATAACTTTTTCTCTATTTTCACCAGTAATGTTTGTGTTGATAGATGTTTCTCTAGCAGAACCTGGTGCTCTTTTGTTGATAGCTGTTTCACTGTTAGTACCACGTGTCCGTTACTGTTGATAACTGTTTATCTGTAAGTTAGTAGGCCTATCCGTATTTTGTGATGATAGATGTTTCTCTATTAGCACCTGCAATTTTTGTGTTGGTAGATGTTTTTCTATTACTCTATTAGCAACTGTAGTTTTGTGTTGATACCTATCTCTCTATTAGTACCTACATTTTTGTTTTGATATCTGTCTCTCTATTAGTACAGACATTTTTATGTTGATAGCTGTCTCTTTATTGTATCTACAGTATGGTTTTGATAACTGTTGATGGAATTAGGGTAACGGTTACAGTTGTCTAGTGTTTTAAATGGCTATTTGAAACAGTTGGTTCAAAATTGATTTATTTAAATTTCTGGTTTATACTTATATTTAGATTGATTGAAAAAAGTAGATTTAGTTGTTTAAATTTCCCAATTTGTACTGTTTTCTAGATCAAAATGTGAAATACACATGCACGTAAAATATATACAAATACTGTATAACTATTACAGTTGTCTGACTGGCACATGGCCGTCCGGACAGACGATAGTTTGTAAAATGCAGTTATACCTCTCCATAACATAAAGCCTGGGTTGTATTTAGAGACCATGTGTTGCCCATGCAGCATGATCCCTCTCTCGGCGTGTCTAGTTTACTCCAGAGGAAAGACAAGCTGCAGAAGCTGTCGTATCAGCAAAGTAGTGCTCTAACTGTCCTCCTGTCGGAGCTTCCATCCTAAACCAGTTGCCGACAAAAGCTTGGGGCCTGGTCTGCCCTGCCATGACATTTAGTCTTTAGGTTGCATTTCCTCGCACTAGGGTAAGGCTAGTACCCTCCCAATTGCACTCCTCCGCTACAGTTGTCTAGTATTTAATTAATTGCTTGAAAAACTGGTTCAAGATTGGTTGGTTGCAACAACTGGTTTATATTTAGGTTGGTTTGAAAAAGCTGGTTAGTTGAAACGATTTCTGTAAAAATGTTGTTGTTTTCTAGATCAACAAGGTACAGTTTGACAAAGTGTTAGACTTCATTAGGAAAGGCAAGGAAGAAGGAGCCAGCTTGGTGATTGGTGGAGGTCGTGTTGGGGACAAAGGTTACTTTTTGGAGCCCACTGTGTTTGCCGATGTCAAGGATGACATGACTATTGCGACAGATGAGGTGAGGACTTTTGTGTGTGATGAGAGTGGAGAGAGGCAGGCTGTGTGTGTATGCATGCGCGCGCGCGTATACATGTGTGCGAGAGAGAGAAAGAGAGAGAGAGAGAGAGAGAGAGAGAGAGAGAGAGAGAGAGAGAGAGAGAGAGAGAGAGAGAGGAGAAGACAGTTAGTGGGTGGAAGGTAGATGAAGACAAGTGTACGTAGGAAATATGAAAGTGAATGCGGCTGATTGGGAAAAATAGTGAGGTAATGGAAGTTGTGTGAGGGAGATACTGAAGTGAAGTGACGACAGTTGGTCGGGGGAGATAGTGAAGTGATCGCGGTCATATTAGGGAGAAACTGAAGTGAAGTGAGGACAGATGATCAGGGGAGACAACGAGGTGATCTCGGTTTTATGAGGGAGATACTGAAAAATGAACACAGTTCATCGCGGGAGATAAGTGATGGTAGACGTATAAGATACTAAAGTGAAGTATTATGTCACCATGATATGTAAATGGAATCCCTTACCTCTTTTGTTTTAAACTTTCAATTGACGTATTATACTCAACATAGAGGAATAGCTTGGCTGCTCTAAACCATCCTGTATTCAGATACCACATGAATGTTCTTCAGGCAAGGAACATTCAGAATTTACAAAACCAGAAGTACATAACAATACAAAGCATCCTTCACAACAACATGAAGGATATGTTCAAGTTCTGAAGCAGCTTATGTGTATATCAGTACGTATAGGAACATACATGAAGTAGTGTTTCCTGCTTCACCATTTGTTTGCTTCCTGTCTTCTCAGATTTTTGGACCTGTCCAAAGCATCATTAAGTTCAGCAAGGTGGAGGAAGTGATTGACAGAGCCAACAGGACCAGATATGGTCTGGCAGCTGGGGTCATCACCAATGACATCAACAAGGCGTTCAAGATCTCACAGTCTCTCCAGGCTGGCAGCGTTTGGTAAGTTCTATCTGCCTGATTGAAGCTTTAGGTGGGCGATGAAATAGCTTAAATATGGAGATCTCGCAGTCTCTCCACACCGGCAGTATTGGGTAGTTCTCTTTGACTGTTGTAGCTTTGTGTGAGGGTTGGAATGGCTTGGACATAGAGATCTTGCAGTCTCTCTAGCTGGCAATGTTCGCCATGTTCTCTTTGAATGTTATAGATTTGAATGGGAGGTATCAACCAAGTCTCTCCAGACTGGCAGTGTATGTGAGGTTTGTCTCTGACTGTTGTTGATGCTTTGTCTGTGGGTTGGAATGTCTTAGATGCCAGGAAGAGCGTGCAACTGATCAGGCAGTGTGCCCATATCTGCGGAGGATGATTCATAAGGGAGTGATTAGAGGGTCTGGACGACCTTCACAGTGTAGGAAACAAGCCAGACGAACTTTTAATGAATTGTCTACTGGAATTACCAGCACGGGAACTCTTCGGTGGCTATTGAAGAGAGAGAGAGAGAGAGAGAGAGAGAGAGAGAGAGAGAGAGAGAGAGAGAGAGAGAGAGAGAGAGAGAGAGAGAGAGAGAGAAGCAGAGCATGTGTGGGATTGTACGGAGTGCAGGGATGTCGATTCTGTGACCAAGTATTAACCAAGTATTGTTTAGACTTCATCAAGGCGTTTTGAAGATCTCAGTATCTCCAGACTGGCAGTGTGGTAGGGTCTCTCTGACTGCTGTAGTAACTTTGGGAATTTGAATGGCTAGACACGTGACGTCAGCTTCTAACTAGAAAAGTGCCAAGTTTGCATTCAGTTATAAGGAATCTGCCATACTCCTCCCCCATCTCTCGCTAGGGAATTCTATGTCTTCTTCTCTGATAAGGGCTAACAATAGGAAGCCCCGCGCACATGCTGAACACCCCTTCCACTGTTATAAATCACAAAGAGTAGGCTGTTTAGACAATGCCATGGCAAAATAAGAAAGCCTTACTGCAGCAACCGTATTTATAGTATGTGTTGAAAAGATGTGGCAAATCTGGTTGTACCAAATGCTTTTTGAAGTTTGTAGTTTGCAGAAAGACGTTTCACTGTACGCAGACAACGTAATGAACATCCTTTTCAAGACAAATACGTAGAGGCGGAGTGGCCAGGGTATCAGCTTCCTCGATGACAAGTGGGCCCTGTGGGTTCCTGATGAAGTAATCCACCTTAAGCACAATATTTAAATTGCTAATATCCTGTTAATATCTCTTCCCCCTAGCAACCAATATATTTAGACACAGTAGCCACTGCATATAATAGAGCAGATCTCTCTCTCTCTCTCTCTCTCTCTCTCTCTCTCTCTCTGTGGATCGGTGTATGTGTATGGTTGGGAGGGGGGGGGGGGGGAGGAGGTAGGGAGAATAAGAGGAATTTGTGATGATGGTTAGTTTGCTATGTGCTCACTACTATTTCACTGTGTATATGCATTTGCGTTTTTGTATGGAAGAATTTGAGATAAGGGTTAATTTGCCTGCTTGTCTTACTGTTATTTCAATGAACGTGTTTGGTGGCATATGTTAGAAAATAGATTATATTATTGTTGTTATACCTTTGTATGTGTGGTTGGGATCATACGATATTTAACAATGTATACAAACCAAAGTAACAAATCAGTGAGTTCTCATGTTTGATATCTGTAAAAGTTAAAAGTTGCTAAAATAATGAAATTAAAGAAGCCTTGTGTCGAATATACAGAATCTACGACTAGCAGATTTTCTACATTGCATCTGTAGACTGCATGTGTGCTGGTTTGTGGCAGAAGATACTGTATACATTTAACAGAAAAGCGAGAAAACGCCGTGAAGCAGAGAAGATGTCTAATTATTTCATTAAATACCGTCATCCCCTTCACCGGTCATTGGGACTTCAACGGTGACTTCTCATTCTTTTAATGAACGTAAAATTGAACTCAAAATCAACTTTGTATTTGGGCTGATCCCAGCGTCCTGCATAAGACATGCAACATTTTTAAATCCTACAGATAATAAATTGTTTTGAGGTAGAAACAACAAAAAAATAACAATTTTTGAAAAAGTTGCGTTTACTTAACACTATCATAAATGAATAAACTGTCTTTTATGTTTAACAGACTTCAGATTTTGATTTCATTATCAGAAAGCTCAAGTTCATGTTCAGAACTATCATTCTCGATTCACTATTGCAGGGTGAACTGTTATGACATTGTCACCTGTCAGACGCCTTTTGGAGGTTTTAAACAGTCAGGACAAGGGAGAGAATTGTGAGTTCTTTCTTCCTCTCCCCAGTCTCTCTGTCTGTGGGTGCTGGGTCTTTGAAAATATTTCCTTGTTATTGTAGACATCCTTGGACTGTAGTATGTGAACAATCATCTGGTGACATCCCGGGATTGAAAAGTGAGCAATAATCTGGTTACATCCCGGGATTGAAAAGTTGTGAGCAATCATCTGGTGACATCCTGAGATTGAAAAGTTGTGAGCAATCATCTGGTGACATCCTGAGATTGAAAAGTTGTGAGCATCATCTGGTGACATCCAAGGATTGAAAAGTTGTGAGCAATCATCTGGTGACATCGTGGGATTGAAAGTTGTGAGCAATCATCTGGTGCCATCCAAGGATTGAAAAGGTATGAGCAATCATCTGGTGACATCGTAGGATTGAAAGTTGTGAGCAATCATCTGGTGACATCGTGGGATTGAAAGTTGTGAGCAATCATCTGGTGACATCGTGCGATTGAAAGTTGTGAGCAATCATCTGGCGACATCGTGAGATAGAAAGTTGTGAGCAATCATCTGGTGACAACTTGGGATTGAAAGTTGTGAGCAATCATCTGGTGACATCGTGGATTGAAAAGTTGTGAGCCTCATCTGGTGACATCCTGGGATTGAAAAGTTGTGAGACAATCATCTGGTGACATCGTGGGATGGAAAGTTGTGAGTGAGCAATCATCTGTGACATCGTAGGATTGAAAGTTGTGAGCCTCATCTGGTGACATCCTGGGATTGAAAAGTTGTGAGCAATCACTTATCACTTGGTTACATCCCAAGATTGAAAAGTTGTGAGCAATCTGGTGACATCACAAGATTGAAATTGTGAACAATCACCTGGTTACATCCCGGGATTGAAAGTTGTGAGCAATCATATGACGACACAATCACCTGGCTTTCTAGCTTTTTGTGCAGCCATATGTGCTTACAAAGAGGGGAGATCAGCATGGCAGGGTGGATATGAGCGCATGCTCTCAAACTTCCGGTGTGCTGATGTCAAGGTAGCGGGTTCAACCCCTAAACCGGTCAGTTGGACTGAAATGTTGACTTCTCGTCCTTGACTTTGGGATGTCAATTACAAGTACCTCAGAAGTCAAAGTGGGTTCACCTGATGGCAAGGACACTGGTAATATAAATGCTCAATACAACAGTTTGATGTGCGACTGGCAACCTAAACCCATGGAAAACTTTAACTGTAAAATACAACCAATCGTGAACAAGTTTACAAATGGCTTGGCATGAATCGCAAGCCTATGTTCTATTGGGAGATGAAAGGCAGGAGAAGCAGACATAGACTTCATATACAGAAACAGCTTTCTCTAGATATCATGAGAAGAAATAAAGTGGAAAAGACGCGGGATCTTGTCTAGGCGTACGTCTGCTTCAAAACAAAGTGTTTTTTTCCCAACGACGAGGGCTTGATAACTGGGAACTGTCATGGGCCCAAACGAGGCAGTTCTACAGGTCATCAGATTGACGAAGACGAGACTGGAGAAGTGCATGACCTTAAGGGGGAAATACGTATAAAAGAGCTAAAGTTCACACCACTTTCCAGGCATGTGCTTTGACTCCTTCATTGTAAAGTAGAAAACTTGTCCACTGTCCCTCATATCTGTAAGTATAGGTGATGTATGACGCTAGATAGGACAAACACTGAGAAAACCCGAGGACAATAACTAAACACTCTATTGTTTGGAACCCACAAGGCAAACAAAATAGCAGGAGTCCTAAAAACACTTGGTGACATGGATTACAGACAGAGAGAACTGGGAGGACATGGAGAGAGCTGCAGGAGATAGTACAGGATAGAACGTCTTGGCATGGGTTGCCCCATTGGGGGGTGAAAGGAAGAAAAAGAAGAGGAAGAGGACAAAGAAGAATAATAATAAGAAGAAGGTGATGTATGTTAATGCATTTGTTTGTTCAGATGTAATTGATGAATATTTGTATTGAGTTTTACGTATAGTTTACAAACGTATAGTCTGGTAGAACACAACATGACCTGTTTCCTTTTCTTCTGTTTAGGGGAGAATATGCCCTCCATGAGTATTCTGAGATTAAAACCGTCACCATTCAGATTCCAGAGAAAAATTCGTGAACTGGCAATAAGTGACACAAGCTGTGGAAACTCTTGGTCGTATGTGGACGATGGTTGAGTTACACAGACAGCACATTTTAGCATTCTGTACTGCAGCTGCTTCCAGCTGTGTATACATATGTATATTGACAGGCAGTGCTTTGTTTTACTCATATATTTTATGTATCATGTTATATATTTTATTTACCATAACTAGTGCTTCGTGTAAGACATATATGCTCGTGATCAAGTCGGGAAATAAGGACCAACTTAATCCTGTTTTCAGCTAAGTTTTTTTGTAATTGCTTGTGTCATTGATACAGATTTTCTTGGACACTTTCGCCTGTATCTTTGTGATTGTTTTTTTTTCTGTTTCATTGAGATTTCTAATAATATTTAATGTTTATTTAGATGCCTACTGGTTTGGTAATTTTCTCAGGTCCCCAGACACAGATAGGGTAGCATCAGTGCAGTAAAATAGTGACTGAAAAGTTGGAATATATGAAGGAAATGTGAATTTCTCTAAGTGATACAAGGATAGGATAAATACAGAAATTATGATCAAGCAAAGCGGTTATTCGTAAAAAGCCTCTTATTCTAAAGCCAGTTCTGTGGTGAAGGGGTTATGAATGCAATTGACGAAAACAGATGCGAGCAATTTGGAAACAGACTGCCTTGTGTTGGTTTCCTTATAATGGTATGAGTGCCAGTCATTCAGAAAGCAATGGCAAACTACTGAACGTAAACATGCCTAGGAATCACAAACAGCCCAAAAATGCTGGAGCTGACTGCTCATATGTCCTGTAAAGGATGTGACTGCTATGTCCTGTAAATGATGTGCAACTAACTTAAAATTATAAAGTCAACAGCAGAAGTAGGGATATTCCATTCCTACCATGTTTCTTGCTTATAAACATGATCTGTTGTTGCCTGACAGGATCAACCAGTGACAGACATACTTGTGGCAATGATAAAAGCCTGTTGCATAATCACAGCCATTGGCTGATTTAGTTATAGACCACTCCATTCACTAAAGATCCCATATTTGTGCCCTCAGGTTCCAGCTTTGGCAGTATTTGGTCCTTCTTGGTTGGTGCTGAAATGTATCTGCCAAAATAGAGCACTTTGCTTGCTTCTGATCGCCGCTCTGCCATCAGTGTTTGTTTTTGGTGCTGTGTTGCTAACATGCCAGTGAGAAAGGGAATGTGACCAATGAAAGTGGATCATGAATGTCATGGCAAAATAGAAACTGACTGACAGGACAGCAGTCATCTCAACAGAGACTGTGACCATAACAACTGTTGCTCAGTTTCTTGATTTCTGAGATATCTTACTCTGTATTTTAGCAAATTTCTCCTATCTTGCACATGTAATAACAGATGATGGCACAAGTGAAATACAGATACAAAAGAGAATAGGAAAGGCCAAATATAGTTTCAACAACTTGAAATCAGTATTAACATGTAGCATATATCCTTTACAGGACATCACAGCCTACCCCATCATTGTTTGGCTGTTTGTGATTTCGTGAAAAGTTTATTTTAGTAGTTTGCCACTGCTTTCTAAACGACCGGCACTCATACCATTGTATGAAAACCAACGGATGGTGGTCTGCTTCCAAATTGCCAGCAGTTGTGTTTTGAGCTTGGTATGCGGGATTGCAACTTGCATTTGTAACCCCTTTGCCACAGCGCTGATCTACAGAGATTAACTCATCAAAAATGAGAATTGTGGTTACATATATTCAATGCTACTGTATGGCGCAGAATCCTGGACAATAAACAAGCAATTAGAAAGTCAAATAGAGGCCCTGGAGATGTGGATATACACAAACAATAAATTACAGTTTCTAGAAAAACTGGAAATGAGAAGAGCTGACGAAAGAAATAAAAAAGAGGCAAGTGAAATATTTTAGCTATGTTAAAAGACATACAACTCTTATAAAAACCATAATGGAGGGTACGGTTAAAGGCAAGCATGCAAGAGGTAGACACGATGCAAGTAGGAAGATAACATCAAGAGATGGATGAACAGCAGTCGGGCAGAATGTACAATAAGTGCAAGAGACAGTGTTGGAGATCCCTTGCAGCCAACCTTCAATGTGGAGACAGCACCAGATGGACTGAGACTGTATTATTTTCCATGTTCGCAAGAAGTTATGAATCCCCTGAACTTCAACTTATGGTGACGTGACTCTACTATCTACACCTTCTAGGTCATGTAGAGATGATCTTATTTGTTAAAATGAATGTGATCAACCTGACTGTCTGTATTGATGTCTGGTGATGCCCACATTATTGTATGTACTCTTGTATGTGAAAAAACACTTTCACCTATGACATTCATTCACTGTACAAAACATTCGTAAATAATCGTACATTTTCATTCATTACCCAAAGTTTGTGTTTCCCCATAATGCCATCATAAGCCATGTTATACGATCCTATCTTGGCATTCAGGTCACCGTAACATTTTGATGTAGATTACGTACAGCACTTTGAAGTTTCATGTGTAATGCCTCAACTGATTCATCCAAATCAGTGCGTAACACTGGATCACGTTCACGTATATTTCTATTTTGCAATTCTAAATGCTGCTTTATTATTCTAGAACTTACTGCTTTTCACTACATTAGTGCTTTCTCTGCCTCTTTAGCATTAGGGCCACTTCTTTACTGTGAGGGGCATTTTCTTCTCTGTATAACCAGAGAGAACAGCACTGCTTTAACCTGTGTTTAAACATTTTTTGCCTAAATTCCAGGTGCAAATTCTTCTGCTTGAAAGCATTAAGTCAGCAATCCACACTCCTTATGGCTTTCTCCACATCTCATTATACTTCTAGAAGAAAAGCATTCTTCCATCTTGATTGGCTGAGTTCTTTTTCTTTTCTTTATTAACTCGTTCATGACTGGTTAGATTTTACAGCTATTTATCTATGGGATGACGTAGCCAGGCCCACCCCAATCCCTCTTTAGTCACATCTTAGATACAGTGATACTGCTTCCCTTATGGATCCTCATAACACAAGTGGTTTAGTTGATATAATAGTAATTATGTAGCTAATGTATTTGGGGAGGGGGGGGGGGGGCGTTAAAAATAATAGTTCTGTGTAATCCTGTCTGCAGTGAAATTATCGGCAGCAACAGCAGTGGCTGGCTTACCACATGGAGTGTTACAATCTATGTAGTATACCACAGGATGGCAGTAATTAACTTTCATGTTGTTTGTCTACTTATTTGTGTTGCAAAAATTAAAATATCAACAAGCAACCTTAATGGCGTTGTTCGTTTAGCTGAATCACTGTTGGCCTATTATTGGTAACCAATACACTCTCCAACATTCAAACACACCTATGTCCGCAAAATGATAGATAATAAATACTAAAATAGCATATTCACCCTAACCCTATGCTCCATCCATCCATCATGTGCCATGTGGATAAGCGTGGGTGGTCATGTTTCACCGTCCCACTCGATCACCAGAGTCATGGATCAGCTCCGTGTTTCTGTTGACCATGCCACGTGGCCAACCCTATGCTACCCATGTCAAATTTGAACATTATCCAAATCACACTTATGCAAAATCAAGACCGGTGATATGAGATGCTTGAGGAGAGCTGCCAACTTAACTACCCATGACTGAATAAGAAATGATGTTATCAGACATACAAAGGATCAACACCTTGTGCCACATATATTGAAAGACAGAAGATCAAATGATTGTACCATTTCGTTAGAATGCAATGCAGCACCAACTACCAGCAATGGCCCTACACCAAAGATCTGCTACGAGAGCAAGAGGATGTTGAGAAGAAAATTGAATGATAACATCAAAGACATTGTACAATCTCACAGAATGACACTATCCAGTGCCATGCATTGAGTATTGGAGTGCGAAGTATTCTTGCCCACGATTGATGGCAAAAGTGGATGATGATGATGATGATGATGATGATGATGATGATGAACCCATCCTCTGGCCTAATGTTAATGAAGCAGAATTCAGGATCAAGTGAAAAGGCAAACACATTATAAACCTGATTTTAAAGAAACAAACTCCAACAAGTGCATAAACCAACCATACATATATAATACATCAAAGTATCTAACTAATGAATTGATACAGTATAATAAGAATTGTGTTCTATGCTGACAGTAGCTAGGTTCTGGCAATTTTATCATGCTGATAGTTATGTAGATGAACTCTTATGTCTTGTGCAGCAGAGAGTTACTGGTCTTGCTTGATAGAGGTAAAATAAACCCCTAAAGTATAACTCAGTATCTCACTATCCCAGTCTGAGATTGGGTATACTGATTCCATCTCAGAGGCAATGAGCCGTAGGAACCAGCTTCTTTCAGTATTTCTGCTGACAAATACTTCAATGTTCACATAAAATGTTCCAATGTTACATTTTTGGTCCCACAAATGCACATCTAGATGAAGATTTAAAAAAGAAACAACCACCCAGATATCATACTACTTGTTTTTGGTATGCCAGTTTTTAGTTGATCACATATGTGACAATTTTTTAAAAATCTGCCAACTTGGACTACAAAGGCAATATCACAGCCCAGTTTGCTTTACAGAGGCAATACCACAGCCCAGTTTGGATTTCAAAGGCAATACCACAGCCAGTTTGAACTTCAGAGGCAATACCACAATTTGATGATAAATTTAGCAACTGGAATCACAGAAAAATGACTGAGAGATGAGACATGATAAATAAAACTATACACTACGCTCTTGGTTAATCACTCCAATACATATATATATATTCACTCAGCATAATACTGCACTCACATTCCAGGAAAGATACTGAAAAAACATAGAACCACTCATAGCTTTCACTCACACAAAATGGCCAATATTGGTAAGTAAAAGCCCAACCATTAGAGATTGTCATTTTACTCTATGGTTACATTAGCCAGGTAGACACACACACAAGATTTCAAGTTAAAAAGGAATGTGTAAATTCAGTACACCAACTACATAAAAACACATCCAGTAATCTACAAACACTTTCACCATTAGTTGTTCTTTAGTGCTGAACATTTACATGAAATTACCATACTAATTAACTCACAGCTGATACAAAATTCAACACTCCAATTTCTCAATACATACAAGTGAAAATAAGATCACAGAATACACAAACAACAACAGAAAAGATTATAGCCACTCAATAAATAAGCACAGGAATGTATCTGCAGTAACTACAACTGAGCATACAACACTGCAATAAAGACAGACACGTATCACTTTCTCAGAAAACTAGCAAAGGATATAGAATTGACAAAACTTCCTGTACAATGACACCTCTCAATTTATGCCAATTGCTATCTTATTGCGCTACATAAGAAACACAGCTGTTGTCTCAGACATCTAATGAACCAGAAATGACAGGGAAAAGCTGTACTTTCATGAGCAGCATAAAAGATTCAACTATTCCAGATATATAATTGTACCAGATATAAGTGAATGCACTTAAGTTTATCCTTGGGCAGTTAAGAGGTCACATCAAGAAAGACTGTCATTAAAAACTGTCATTTCTGCCTATAGTACCTTGCGGTGTAGGACAGAGGGGGAGGTCTTAAACCCGAGGGGTTCAGACTGCTTGGCTAGCGCAGTCACCATGAACTGTGCAGGATAGGGTTTTCTTTTTGCCTCCATCACCTTACTGAGGATTTGAACGCTGATCACCCAAATGGGAGCCCAGCATTCTAGTCACTTGGTCATGTGCACTCCTCAAGAAAGACAGAACAAGAAAACTAGAATCTGACATGTGTCTCCTAAATATATACAGGTCTAGGTTAACAGCAATTGTACAAATATTGGTGGGTGATGCATAATACTGTCAGACAAAAGTGAAAATGTCTGCAAATTCTAGCAACATAAAATGACAGCCTGGCAAATTATAGAAAGTTGTCAAGTGTCAAACTTGATAAATTTAATTTTGACAGTAAGTCTTCGATACTGACGTCAAGACAAACTGGGGTCACTTGACAGTCATGTTTCCAAACCAAACCAAACTCTAAATTCTGGTGTATTCCAACAGACATTTCCAGTCAATATAATAACTGAAAGGATACCTGGACAACATTTCACTATATAAAAGTAGAGTTTAGAGGCAACTTACAGGTCTAAGATACACTATCAACCACAGGACACACCTCGGAACACATGCTGTTGTCTATACACTGAGCCACTCACACTTTCTTATATATAAACAAAAATACATCATACAAAAATAATAGTTTGCTACAAACAGCAGACCCCCCTATTTTCAGCAATGTATTGCTTGGTGCTGCAAAAGTGACAGTCTGGTAGTTATGTTCAGATTTCAGATAATGTGCTGGAGGGTGAATGCAAGGAGGGTATTGGGCATCACTTTACTGTCCGTTTAGCCTGAGGGTTTGGTTCCAGCAAACAATATATTAATTTACTGTTTATAATTTTGTTACACTTGGCTCAACTGTTTTTTCTTGCAGAAACATATAACCATTCCATTTGTCTTCAAGTATCACATAAAAGATTATTATTGTAACCTTCATAATCTAATCCTGTAATTTAAACTGTCTGTGTTGCCAGACATCAGCATGACCCACCGTAGGAGGATCTTCTTCTTCTTCTGCTGCATTCATCCGGAGAGTTTTTTCGGACATGATTGTGTTGTGCCTGTTTACAGCAGAGCTGTGTTCTTGCGCTGTTAGGCTGACACATCTGACTTCTGCGGGCATTTGTTGACCGGGTTAACCTTCCCATTTTTTTAAGGACGTTTGACTGTAGGAGGATCCTATACACAAATATTGCCAGAGATCTGCCTAACAACTCTAGCAGGATCCATTCTAAATGTTGCCAGGCATCAATTTAACAACTCTAGCAGGATCCATTCTAAATGTTGCCAAACAACACTGAACAAATTGAATCAGGTGTCATCTGTACAGTAAATATTGTCTGAATTCAACATCCAGCAATCACAGCATCTTGCAATGACAGTGCAACTTTTGATGCTAACTTCCCATTGAAAGCATTGCTTTTCCCTTGCCCAACTGCCTTCACCTCTAGCAAGTTTTGTTTATTTCACCAAGACATGTTATTCATATAACCATGGTTTTGTACAGTAAGTTTTCCCCCTCTAATTTTCCCCAGCCCGTGGTTTTTCCAACGAAGAACTTCACCCTCATAAAAGTCTTTTGAAATGTCTCTCTATCATAAACCAGATGTCCTACCTCTGTTGCTATCATGTGTAAATTATCCATCACGTCCTGAATCCATTTTTGTTGTAGTCTTCCTCTTCTACACCTCCCCAGTACACATGCCTCAATTTTCTTTTCTAGACTTTCATGTCTTTTTACATGTTCAAAATATTTCATTTTCCTCATTTTTGTTTATCTGCTTCTTCTTCCACTTCTTCTGCGTTTGTCAGGAATGTTGTTTTAGATGTAATTGTGTTGTGCCTGTTTACAGCAGAGCTACGATATTTGAACCTTTCGGCCGACACATCCAACTTCTTCAGGCATTTGTTGGCCGGGTTACCTTCCCAGGTGTTGTTTATCTTAACCAAACTTCTTCACAAATTAAGTTCTTGCTGGACAGATCTGTTTGTTCTTTCCGTTCAAATAATATTTAAAACTCTAATTTGTCAAGTCACAAATATAAGCAGCCTATATCTACATATAATCTCAGCTGCATGTTCCAATGCCCATCCTAGTATAGAGACATTTAAACAACTGTACCTTCAACATATTTTTGTATAGAACCAACCCTCTCAGTTCTGAGATGTCAAAATAATCAAATTTATTTCAAGAAAATAAAAAAAAGAACACTAAAACATAAAACTACCAAGGATGATGACTATGTTGTAACATGAGATACACTTTAGTTGAGTTTCTTGAGATCATCCTGAGGGACTCTGTACAAGATAGACTCTAGGTTGGGATTCAAGTTCCAGATGCCGTAGGCAACAAAGAAAATTGTGATGAGAAGAATGATCATCAGCCACAGGACAATGTTGAAGATGGCAGGGAAGTCTGCGTAATAGTCAATTTCCAGGTTCAGGGTTGCAGCCTACATTTGAGAAAAATACAGAAATGAAAAACCATATTATGGTTATTGTAACCAAATCATATAATAAACAAAATGTCAGTAAAATAAATATCTTCTGCGTAATAACCTGAAACCATTATTTTCTGTGTGATCAAAAACTACAAAAAATCCGGTGTTACTAATAACAATAACAAGTAATTATAACATAATATCACCATCATGTAGTTGGTCCTGTGCAAATTGTTGCTCCTACCACGGATCACCAGACAGACTTGACCTTTCACCAGTTTCCTTGTCTCAGCACGGATCACCAGAAAGACATTTGACCAGTTCCCTTGTCTCATCATGGACCGCCATCCAATATGTGCCATGCAGATAAGCGTGGGCGGTCATGTTTCGCCATCTCACTCAATCGCCAGAGTCGTGGATCAGCTCCGTGTTCCTGTCTCAATCATGCCAAGTGGCCAAGCCATCCAGGTATTTACTTCTCGGTATTCCTCCTGGTCTCTTCCCTTCTATCTTGCCAGTTGTCACCAAGTTCTCCAAGTCATTTCTTCGCATAACATGCCCACACAATTTTGACTGTCTATGTCTAATGACTCTAATCAGTTTACAATCTTCATTTGTTTCTTGAAGGACTTGTTCATTGGTTTTTCTGTCTGTCCATGGTAATCGTTGCATTTTCCTCAGAAACCACATTTCCACAGCCACACCGTCAGAAAGACTTGATCTTTCACCAGTTCACCTGTCTCAGTACGGATCACTAGAAAGACTTAATCTTTCACCAGTTCCCCTGTCTAAGCACGCATCACCAGAAAGACTTGACTTTCACTATTTCCCCTGTCTCATTATGAACCGCCAGAAAGACTTTATTTTTCACCAGTTCCCTTGTCTCAGCATGGATCACCAGAAAGACTTGTTAATTCAATAGTTCCCCTGTCTCAGCACAAATCACCAGAAAGACTTGATCTTTGACCAATTCATCAGTCTCATCACAGATCACCAGAAAGACTTGATCTTTGTCCAGTTCCCTTGTCTCATCATGGACCAGCAGAAAGACTTGATCTTTGACCAATTCCCCTGTCTCATCACGGAATGCCAGAAAGACTTGACCTTTCACAAGTTCCCCTGTCTCATCACGGAATGCCAGAAAGACTTGATCTTTCACCAGTCTCCCTGCCTCATGTAATATTATTCCTATAGTGTCTTTAACATCTTGTGCCAACCTTTGTGTTGGTCAACTCTTGTTTCTTCTTCTAGAAACCATGCCTTCCATTACTGTTCTTTCTGGCTGTGACATTTAATATAGCCAAAGTATTTCAGTTTCCAAGACATGATACTAAACTATGAACCGAAGCTCTTTGGTGCAACATGACAATAAATTCTGTAGATTGAAACACCAAGATTACATTCACCAACAAATACATACTTTATGTACCCCACCTTATACTTGGAAATAGTAGATGTACAATCTAACAGTCCAATGTAAAAACACTGAAAAGCAAATTGACAAACAAACAAACAACCAAGTATATTCATAAACAATCAACCGATAAACACCCAAGCAAACTAACTTACATTTACAAAAAGCAACTGATGAAGAAACAAGTAAATGGACAGACATAAATAATCTAACCTTCATTCACTAACAGTAAATAGACAGACATAAATAATCTAACCTTCATTCACTAACAGTAAATAGACAGACATAAATAATCTAACCTTCATTCACTAACAGTAAATAGACAGACATAGACATAAATAA
>JACEFZ010025315.1:0-28328 GCA_014155875.1 Cepaea nemoralis
GAGTAAAGGGCGGGAGAGTGAATGAGTGAGCGGGAGAGTGAAGTGAGCGGATGAGAGTGAGGGGAGAGTGAATGAGTGAGCGGGAGAGTGAATGAGGTGAGCGTGAGAGTGAATTAGTGAGAGTGAATGAGTGAGCGTGAATGAGTGAGCGTGAGAGTGAATCAGTGAGCTGGAGAGTGAATGATTGAGCGTGAAGTGATGAGTGAGCGTGAGAGTAAATGATTGAGCGTGATAGTGAATGAGTGAGCGGCAGAGTGAATGAGTGAGCGTGACAGTGAATGAGTGAGAGTGAATGAATGAGCGTGAGAGTGAATGAATGAGCGTGAGAGTGAATGAGTGAGCGGGAGAGTGAATGAGTAAACGGGGAGAGTGAATGAGTGAGCGGGAGAGACAGAATGAGTGAGCGTGAGAGTGAATGAGTGAGCGGGAGAGTGAATGAGTGAGCGGGAGAGTGAATGAGTGAGCGGGAGAGACAGAATGAGTGAGCGTGAGAGTGAATGAGGGAGCGTGAGAGTGAATGAGTGAGCGGGAGAGTGAATGAGTGAGCGGGAGAGTGAATGAGTGAGAGTGTGGGTGTGTGAGTGAATGAGTGAGCGGGAATGAGTGAGAGTGAATGAGAGAGAGAGAGAGAGTGTGTGTGTGTGTGTGTGTGGGACGCGCTGGCATCACTACTTTTACGTCACATACTTTTTATGTACATATTTTTCTCCATGTTTAGCCTTGTTTATGTTTACAACATTCATTTCACAATGTTTATTTTTCTTCCTATGTAAATGTATAATGCTCTTGATGAACGAAAGACGAGTGATTGGAAGGGCCGAATGTAAGACGGGCCTGCGCGCCCAATTTGTGACCCTAATAAAGTTGATTTGATTTTGATTTGATTTGTCTCGACCATGCCACAAGGCCAAGCCATCAGGTACTTGCTTCTAGGTCTTCCCCTTGGTCTGTTCCCCTCGATCTTACCAGTTGTCACCAAATTCTCCAATCCATTTCTTCTCATAACATGCCCAAAAAATTTTGACTGTCTACGTCTAATTTCTCTAATCAATTTACGATCTTCATTTGTTTCTTGAAGGACTTGTTCATTGGTCTTTCTGGCTGTCCATGGTATTCTTTGCATTTTCCTCAGAAACCACATCTCTACAGCCATCAGATGTTTTTCAGCCTGACTGCTCATTGTCCACGCTTCACATCCATATAAAAGTACAGGTTCAATGTAGCATCTCAACACTCTTTTTCTCGTTTCAATTGACATCTTTTTATTGATATTACATTGTGGTATTTCGTCCTTCCTAGTGACGACCATAATCTGTGTCTTTTTTACAATTTAATTCTAACCCTAGTTGTTCACTGTGTGTAACAATCGCATCTACTAAATTTTTAGTGTGAATGTCACAAGAATTTAAATATAGAACCAAACTTAGAATATTTAACGATAACATCAAATAAATACTATTTGATGGAACATAAATGTGAAGAAAGACAGGTACTTATCCACTATAAATATTTATTCCGTCCATTCCTCAGTGCGTTCAGGTCTATAATTTGTGATGATCCTAACACTTCGAGCACCCATAGTAGTTTTCGGCTTCGAGCAGATCATCATCATATAGTAAGTCTTCTGTAAAGAGTCGCTTTCATTACAACCTGCCAGGAAGACTCTGCAAACAGAGATTCTGCTTTACGCACTTTCATTCTCAGAGTGTTTAACGTCCTGTGCCCATCATAGTGTAGGTCGACCTATGGTCAACCTTCTAGGAACAACGCCTTCTATTATAGCTCCATATAAACTACAGCGACGTTTACCATGATCAAAATATTTCAGTGTCTGAGATATCATGCTGTTTATGAGTCAGTGTTCTTCGGCGTTCATAACTTAGAAAATTTCAATGTATTTCTTCGATCAACCCAAGGTATTCTAAGTATTTTCCCATAACATTTACTTTCAAAACCCCAGATTTTTTTCTGCAATTATTTCAACATGGTATATGATTCACATCGTATGCACCACAGAGAATATGCAATAATTTTTTTCTAAATGTTTAATTTTATTTGTATGAGATTTTTATGCGTTTCACTCTTAATGCTGCTTATCTTTTTCTGTGTTATGACCAGCCTCATTTTGACTATTTTAAATGTTTAAATGTTTCCATTTGGTTTGTTAATTATGGAGACTTGCTTTTCGGTGGGGTTGTTTTTTTTTGTTTTTTTTAATATATATTCGTCGTTGATTGTAAATTCTAATAGGCATGATGTTTCATTTAAATGTTTAGGAGGGAGGGGTGTGGGCGGAGAAGGTTAATATAAGAACATATTTAGATGAATGGTTTGATCTCTAATACGTCTTTACCAGACATAATTGGCTATTCTAATTCATTTGCATTATATGAGAGAAAAACAGTTTTATGTCCATATCTGAGTTAGGGAATCAGATTAATCAGACTAATTATATTTAGATAAAACTTATCACTCTGAAAAGCTAGATTTTACCTGTCCAGTGTTCTTAACAATTACCAAGAAAATGGTGTCCAAAGTGTGTTTGTACTTTGAACTCATGTTATAATACAAAAAAATATTAACACTGGAATTGATAGTCTGGAATATATATGCGAATGACCAGGCTGCTAAACACACGTTGATGTATCTACCCTTTATTGTAAACTCTGGGCCAACAACAAACGTCGCCATAGATAGCACGGCCCCAGGGGTATAACAAATTATCAGAATAGTGGCAATTAAAACCACCATCTTTATAGTCCTCTTGTCTCTTAAGGACGTATTCATTTTTTGACTATTACTTGAAGTTGCTTCACTGCGCCATTTTGAAGATCTTCTCAAAGTGCTCACTAATATAATCGTAAATATAAATACGCCAGCAAATGAAGTAGTGCTGAGCATCGAATGCAAACCATAGCACAGTTCTTCGACTTTACTTCTACTCGAGGTAAAGATTAATGCTAGAAGTGTTGTATTTTTCTCTGGGTCAAATCTCCACCCAAGAAATGAAGTAGCGTATTCTGGGATGAGAGTTCCCATATTAACAAGATAAATGTTACAAACAATTAATGCTGTTCTTTTGGGTGTAATGAGTTCTTTCACTTTCAATGGCAGTGAGATAGAAATATATCGTTCCGCTGTGAGGTACACAGTGATGAAGCTTGTAATACGACAAAAGCACACATGTGGCCACGCCCCTGACATAAGTATTACATCCGGAATAATCCACGCAACACCAGAACTAGCGAAAAATTGATTCATTGTAACTGAGATCCATTCCAAACTGACGAGACAACATATGTCTGAGATGGCCAGACCAAGAAAAGCTATATTTGAAGTATTAGCAAACCCTTGTTTACAGAATATAATGATGTTAATAGTGTTTGCTATAATCCCAAACAAACCTAGAAGCCCGCAAATAACAACAAAATTTATAATCTCAAAAACTTCTCTTGCTTCGTCTGAGAGAATGTTTCCAACTGCCTTGAAATTGAACTCAGGTTGTAACTTTTCAGAAATATTTGCCATTGTTATCTTTATCGGTGATATTATATCTTAACACTTCATCCACTATAAATGCACTATATATTTTTTCATATGTCAAAATGCTTCTTAGAAGGCGTGAAATAGCACGCAATGTAAACCGACGCATCTACAGTCATAAAACAGTCATATTCAACCTTTGACATTGAATGTATTTTGGCAACATCCAACAGTTTCAGCCCTGGGCGATTTGGAAGCAAATAGCTTAGCGTTTATTGCGATGATATGAGGCGTCGACTGTTCTGAAAGCAATGGCACACTAATAAACTTAATATTGGCTTTTTAAATCACAGACAGTCAATATATGCTGGTGTTGACTGCAACATCATGTAAAGGATATGTACTAATACTCAACATTGAATCTTCCGCTTCGAAGGATATTATATGTTTATTATTTTTTAACAGACGCCCTACATCGAATGCAGGCTACAATGTCCATATTAATGTAATTGTCCGGTGTTAAAGCAAAGTTACAATGTGTTGGGAAATTCTCAGAAATACTAATTATTGTGGAAAGTATATACTATATTGTGGGGAATTATGTGCAACTAACAATATTTGTAAAACATATATGAGATGGGTTATATTTGAATGCTAGGTATTGCAATATGAAAAATGCATCCTGTGGTATGTGATTTTCTGTTGACATTTACAGAGCCACATTACTTAAATTACACTGCCGTTCAGAGAATCAAGAAGTATAATTAAGTTTACATTGTTACTCCTGTTAGATTTAATCGATGACCTAGGTAATTAATTTTAATAAACGAATTTTTGTTGTGGAATGACAAATTAAGAATGATTTTATGGTGACACATTTAATAACTACACCCCGGCTTTGGATATATTAGAGTGTTACGTTTCAGTGCGCAACACATTGCCACAGTTAATTATGAGTCATTGTCTCTGTTATTTTAGAAGTTAACAAGTTGTTCGTGAGTTCTAAATGCTTATTAAATATAAATTTATTTCTATACACATATATAGTCAAGTATACACCGGGAAACACTAAATATGATCTGTGTACATTGATGTCTTTGAATATAAATGTTATAGACGAGCTCTAAGACTATCTTGGATAAAGAAAAGAACAAATGCATCCATACTTCAAGAGCTGAAAACTGAAGACGATAAATCAAAGAAATTTGCAATAGTTGGTCACTTGAAACGCCATGAAAATTGGAGAGAAGAATAATGGAAGGGTATATGCATGGGAAGAGAGGAAGAGGACGGCCAAAGAGAAGATGGGTGCAAGATGTGGCGGGCGATCTCCAGATGGATGTATCGGAAGCGGGACATCTTGCTTATGATCGAGAGGTTTTCAGGAAGGTTGTTATGGGAACGAGGTTCTGCAAAGCTCATGCTACTGAATGAATGAACATTGAAAACTGGGAAGGAAATACAAAACGATTTTAACAAAGGATTAGAGAACAGATTCGATATATTGTCTGATCTAGAGATCCTATTTCAAGATGTGTATGAACAATGAGAAATGTTAAAGACTTCAGTCAGTTTGGCTGCCGAAACAACTATTCCAAAATTAAAATAATCCTGACAAATATAAAGAGATTCACAGAAAAGTCAGAACATTATGTAAGGAGGGAAAAGAAACATGGCTCGAGATAATAACATACAAATTGACAAAAAACACAACAGTAAGATTACCATTAATGTGCAAGAGTATTCAGGAGCTTCCTAATAAATGTACACGTACATCAGCAGGCTGCCTAGAATTAAAATATGGAAAAATCATAATAGAGAAAGATCAGAATTTACATACATGGTCAGATTATGCGAAACACCTTTATGATGATACAAGAGAAAGAGAGTGTGATATTATAAATAATAATAAAGGAACATCAACTTTGAAGATGGAAGTTCAGAATGCTCTTAACCATATGAAAACTGCAGGCTTGTCCATGGGTATGGGATTCCCATGGGAATCCCAAGGGAAACGTCCCATGGGATGGGATAGGACGAGACAGCAAACATTTGTATTTCCCATGGGACAGTAGCCATGTCATAGCAACTTTTTTTTAACCTTTTTAAAGCCTTTTATCCTTCCTTTTTCTTTATATACTTGTATCAATTCTTTATCTCGTGGTGGACACCGGATAAATTAATAAATGCGCGCATGCGATCATATTACCAACGTGTCAAACCCCATTTTAAAAAAATTACTCGTATTACTTTAATGAAGATGATGAAGAATTCTTAAACCACATTCCGAATATTGTTCAGATTAAAGGAATGCTGTACATACATGAGAAATTCAAAACTTTTTTTGACAAACTAGAAATTCATGGTACTACATCTCATTTAATTTTGCTGTTATACTTCCTCCTAGACTATCAGTTGCACACAGTTATTGTTGATATTGACGAAGAAACTTCCAGCAGCATGGTGAAGAAATATTGTCAGAACTTTCAGAAAATTATCGGAGAAAAACTTTGGCCATATTGCGGCAGTTCTTTGGCAGTTACTGCAGCATTCCTTACTGGAGTTGACATCAAAGCCAAAATAGACGACATGGTTAAGTCAGTTGTTACTAAGAAGAAAAGGAATGTGGACACCAATAATTGGGCCAATGATTTGATCGCTTTTTCTAAGTCTGTTGTTCCAACTGTTATTTCATGCATCAAAGATTTAAATCTTTCTTCTGAATCATCTGCTGTATGTGAAGTAGCTGTAGTTGTAGAACAAAAGCCGAAAAGTGATTTTGACTTATTTTTTTATCCTCCACCAAAAAAAAACACTTAATGACCCCAGAATGACCCCAGAAACAAATGCCTTGAGGATGAAGTCACCATGTTTCAAAAATTACGGCAACCAACTTCACAACTATTACATTATTGGAAAAATGAACATAGGTTTCCACTGCTAACAGCAGGTGAGAAAATTGTCTTGGCCATACCAGTGCCCTCAGCAGCAGTAGAGTACTTATTTAGTGCAGCTGGAATGTTGTTGAGTAAGTTACGAAAACGGATGTTTCCAGCTCTCGTTATAAACTCTGTGTATATCAGAATTGCTTGTAAGATGAAAATTGTGGAAATGGTTCAGGGATTACCTGGATTATCTGAATTATTAGAAATAGTCGATCAGCAGGAAATTGATAATGTGCTGAATGAGCAGAGTGACTCAGAAACAGAATGAGAGTGTCAGAATGACACTGAAGTGTCATATTTAGATTAAACTTTGTTTTAATAAAATACTCTTGGATATTAAAATTAATAAATTATGTTGTTTACATGTCTCTTTGTACATGTAGTCCTATTTAGTAGACACTAACCCTAAACTTTCATACATTTCATAATTTTATTTGAACTGTATTCCATATTAGTATTATCATGGGAATCCCATGGGAATCCCATCTGGTTCAGATAACATCATAACAGACATGATCAAAGCCTTAAAACAATATGGAGTAAACAAAGTCACCAGACTACTGAACGCAATATATGATACCTCCTGAGTTATGTTCTATATTTATTGCAATCCCTAAGAAACTAGGGGCCTTGAAGTTTTTTCAATGTCGAACAATTAGTATAATGAGCCACATCACGGGCGATTTTGCTAAGAATTATCATGCAAAGAGTTAGGAAGAAAATACAACTCGAGATATGAGAAGAACACTGTGGGTTTGTAGAAGGCAAGGGTACAGTAAATGCTGTGTATATATTGAGAAGACTAAATGGATGTTCTACAAAAGTAAACACATATCTACACTTTTGCTTTATTGACTACACAAAGGCTGTCGATAAAGTAAGACATGTCAACATGATAAAGATGCTTGCAAATCTACAAATTGATGGGAAAGACCTTAGACTTGTTAAAGAACAAATATTGGAAACAACAAACTGCCATGTTAGTTAGTTAGTTAGTCGTAGTTCCAACCTCACAGCAACGGGTTGTCCCCATTATGCTCCGTTCCTGTGCCAGTAAATATCGCTCAAAACGCTCCCCACTGCCCAATGTGAAAAGTGAAAAAGACAGGAGTCTCGACAAACAACAGCCCGCACAGATACACTGTGCCAGAATGTCAACACAATAGTCCCCAACGAAACACCCAGTTCATCTCTGACGGAATCAGCAGTCATTTTCCCATCTGGATGTTTCCTACATGTTCACCCACACAGTCCACGAGAATACAGTTCATCGTCGATGGCAGTGGCAGTCAACCAGAAGCCCAGCAGCCACGCATTTCTGCATAAGGCAAAAACCGGTCAACTCTGGGACATAGCCATCTACCATCGCTCCGAACATGCAGTCACGTTCCAAAACACCTCGGGCAGATTCAAAAGCATTTCACACGAAACTCACAGCTCACAGTGTCGCGCCACACACTCACTCAGTAGCAAGGCGACGGAACCATCAAGCCTCCTTAGTCGCCTCTTACGACATGCGTGGTAGGCTACAGTGTTGCTATTCTTTGCTTCCCTTATGGGCCCCGGCAACACACGGGAGAACAAACTGCCATCAGAATTGATAATGAAGTAGGTCAATATCAGCCAATTAAGAGAGGTGTGAGACAAGGATGTGTAATGTCTCCAGGTCTGTTTTTCCTGTAGAGTGAAAATATTTTTCTGAAATGTTGACGTTATGAAAAGAATCATCATTGGGGAATATAACATCAATAACATTAGATATGCTGATGATACAGTATTGATTGCAGAAAATGAGCAGTGCCAGGGAGCGGTATAAGGGTCTTTGTTCATTGGTGCGCTCCTGGTCTTGATAGAGTCCGTTAATGCCCGATAGTGGTATTTATAAAGAGTGTCTGACTGCTCCCAGGGGTGACAGGATCATACGCACTCTGCGGTTGACTGCAGACTGCCTCATCTTTGATACATATTTGTTGCTGACATGTTGACACACTTTATAAAGTATCAATACATATTCGTATTATGACTTCTTTCTCTTGATCTCCACTCAGTGGACTTGATGTTGAATTACTCATTGAGAGCTACCATTATATTTAGTTACCTTTAACTGTCACTCGTTGCTTCTGAACACACGCAAACTATAGACGAGTGGAACACGACACTTAACGATAAACTCAAGCAACTCAGTATTGTTTTCATTGCCCATTAATCGCTACAACAAAGTACACATCATGTATTCTAACAAATGTGCGACACCACAATCTACTGGTTTCAAACTCAACACAATCTATGTTTTAAAACGAGTGACATAATATTTAGCCATACTTCCTGCACACATGAAACCAGGCCCACACTTGACCATGGTTCCATGCAGACTGATGCCCGGAGGAGATCGTGTTACGTTGCCTAGCAACTTGCCTTGCCGTTTTCATGCAAGGCGTGAAACTCGACCTGCTCAGTCTTCAAGATGAAGATGTGGACTGTATGCACTACGCTCCCGTGACCTAATATGGATCATGGCAAGCAGGATCTGCAACATTTAGTAGATGTGGTTGTTGCACACAGTGAACAACTAGTGTTACAATTAAATTGTAAGAAGACACAGATTATGGTCGTCGCTCAATCAATCATGTGCCATGCCGGAAAGCGTGGGCGGTCATGACGACTCGCCATTTCACTCGATCACCAGAGTCGTGGATCAACTCAGTGTTCTTGTCTCGACCAGGCCGCGTGTTCAAGCAATTCAGGTATTCAATTCTCTG
Organism: Cepaea nemoralis; assembly: GCA_014155875.1. Lineage (NCBI taxonomy): Eukaryota > Metazoa > Mollusca > Gastropoda > Stylommatophora > Helicidae > Cepaea > Cepaea nemoralis. The sequence continues at coordinate 9,188 of JACEFZ010025315.1, forward strand.
TCTTCCAATTGTTCTCTTCCCCTTGATCTTACCAAATGTCACTAAGTTCTCTAATTTATTTCTTCTCGTAACATGTCCAAAATGGTGACTCTCTCCTTCTAATTACTCTAATCAGTTTACGATTTTCCTTTGTTTCTTGTAGGATTGGTCGTTGGTTTTTCTCTCTGTCCGTGGTATTCTTTGCATTCTCCTCAGAAACCACGTTTCCACAGCCATTAGATGTTTTCCAGCTTGACTGCTTATTGTTTATGCTTCTCATCCATACACAAGTACAGGCTCAATGAGCACCTCAACAATCTTTTCCTCCTTGCAATTGACATATGTGTATTGGCCAGTATGTTTTTCATCTTGCAAAAGGCTACCTTTGCCATGGCGATTCTTGTTCTAATCTCTTCAAGGTATCTCTCATCAGATGTTGTGACAGTTCCGAGGTAATTGTACCGAATCATTTGCTTAAGAGTATTCCCATTTACCTGTATATTACATTGTGGTATTTCGTTCTTCCTAGCGACGACCGGAACAATTGGTGACGACGTGACGTGTTTATTCTTCGGATACGCTGTTTAGTGTTTTACGCTGTTTAGTGTTTTACTCTGTTTAGTGTTTTCCTATGGATTTTGTGATATAATTTCGTATTCGTTTGTTGGAAGGGATCAAATGAAGCCACGGAAGGCAGGTGGTGGATGAAACTTTGAGGGCAGCCGACAGATATTTGTTGGTTATGGTCTCTAGTTTCGCGACGGCAGGCGGAGGATCTCTTTCGAGAGACAATGGTTGCCGTCATCTGGCCAGTATGGGTACTGCCATAGAGGAAAGCAACGGCAAACTACCTCATTAAAAGTGCCTAGTACATTATGATTTGCCTAAAGACTGATCATCGCAAGACAAGGGCAGAGACGTTAAAATTAGCAACATGGAATGTTAGGAACTTAAACGACGACGACACATTAGAGAACATAAAACAAGAACTGGAAGGAGAAAACATTAATATTTTAGGGATGTGCGATACGAGATGGATAGAAGCAGGCATCAAGATAGATGAAGATTTTAAGATTATTTATTCTGGAGGTGAAGATCGACAAAGGGGAGTGGCAATTATTTTGGACCGGAAAACATCAAAATCTGTTCAAGGATACTGGGCCGTGTAGGACAGAGTTCTACTAGTTAAATTAAGTGGCAGACCTTTTAACATAAATGTTATTCAAGTATATGCCCCAACAGGAGAATCCAGTGAAGATAGTGTAGAGGAATTTTATAATGACATAGAGTCTGCCATAAAGAAATGTAACAATTCATAAATAAACATCATATTAGGGGACTTCAATGCAAAAGTAGAAAATCAAGTTGATAGATACACAGTAGGAAACTATGGTTTAGGAGAGTGAAATGAGAGAGGATACAGACTCGTAGAGTGGGCAAAAGAACAGGAAATGATTGTAGGAAACACCTGGTTTAAGCAACACCCTAGAATATTATGGACATGGAGGAGTCCTGATAACAGGATTAGAAACCAGATTGACTATATTCTAATTAGCAGAAGATTTATAAACGCATTAACAATAGCAAAAACAATTCCCAGTGCTGATTGTTATAGTGACCACAGATTACTTACAGGAACATTGAGGATAAAGTCGAAGAAAGTCAAGTATATAACAGGAAACACTAAATGTGATTTGTGTACATTGAGTAATCACAAGGAAATAGGAAACAAATTCAATATAAAAGTACAGAACAGATTTTATATATTGTCTGATCTAGAGATCCTATTCCAGGATGTGGATGATCAATGGGAAATGTTGAAGAATTCAATCAGTTTGGCTGCAGAATCAACTATTCTAAAATTAAAGAAGGTGGGTCGTAAGAAGTGGATGACTGAAGAAATGTTACACCTAATGGAAACAAGAAGACACAAACAAAAATAATTCTGCGAAATATGAAGAAATCCACAGACAAGTCAGAATATTATGTAAGGATGCAAAAGAAGCATGGCTTGAGGAAAAGTGCTTAGAAATTGAAAAACAACACAACAGTCAAAATACCTAATTAGTGCACAAAAGAATTCAGCAACTTACTAATAAAAGAACAAGTACATCAACAGGCTGTCTAAAAAAAAATAAAGATGGCAAAATCATAATAGAAAAATATCAGATTATACATGTATGGACAGATTATTATTATATTATATCCATTTATATATGTTGATTTTAATTTATATATATTGATTTTATTATCTATCTATTTTGTATGTGTTTATTTTATTATCTGACTTGCTATTTATTTGTATTATTTGACAGTGTCCGAGATGTGTATTTTAATTGAGACCGACATCGCATTCACACATGTCTTGTAACCATGTATCAATATCTACGTACATTAAATAATATACTTGTGTATGTGAACTTTACTAATTTCGTAGTCTTTAAATTAAGGTAGTATGTAAACCTATATTCTTTAAAATTGTGCACAATTGTGTCTTTAAAATTTAAATGTTTATCTACGTATTCCTACGAATCATGGATAATTTTTTGCAAAAAATTTAGTATGTAATATATCGAATGGTATCTTTAAAACACAATATTTATCCAATCATTGTCTTAAATATCACATAATATATCATATAATAATAAACAGGTAGTAGTCTAGTAACAAAAAAAAACGTTAATTACAACATCTAGTTAAATATCAGAGTTCATCAATTTCAATTATATTATCGCCGCTCTCCCTGGCCTAGTGGTTTACGTCTTTTTCCGTAATCCCGTATACTCTCGTGAGTAACGTGATGTGCGCTAGAAACGGTAGCGGTTCTCGCCGCGTCGGTTACTTACGGGATATGTGAGCCGGTCGCCCAGAAAGCAATGACAAACTACTGAGCGTAATCTTGCCTTGTACATCAACAGCAGCTGAAAAATGCTAGTGTACTAGTGTTGACTGTAACGTCCTGTAAGGGATTTGCAACCCCCCCCCCCCCCTTCCCCCGCCAAAAACAAATGATATTATCATCGTCATCGTTTATAACTTGATTGTGCTGTAAATATCCATTGACGATTTCATGTATCTTGGTAGACAACTTTCGAATTTGATCAATTTTCTATATGTAAACAATCAATTCATTTTCACGAAAAGTTATTAATTTTCTAAATATAAAACCACGCACAGCTGAACTAATTAATAAAGTACATTTTTAAACATTGTCTTGTAAATGCCTTGTGAAGATTTCACTCATCCTGGTAAATAACTTTCGGACTTAATCGAAATGTCTATAGGTAATTGTTAAGTTGTTGACAAGCGATTTTGCAATTCGCAAAATCTGAAACAATGAAGAATTGAAATGACTAAACTGTCCACAATTTATAATTAATAAAATATTTTAGATAGTAGTAATTTACATGTTGGTTTGTAGCCCAAAATATTACGACACTATTTGTTTCTCACTTTTTTTTTTTTTTTATGTGAAAGTTGAAACAATGAAATATACAGATATTGTGTCTTTTATGCATTTTTTTTCCAGTGAATGTATGGTTTTAGTAATTTAACTTTACAATCTGCTTAATATATCAGCCAAATTATTGTCCTTAACAGGAACATGAACAATTGAAAACTCCAAATCCTCTCAAATAAGAGACCATCTGTGAATTCTAGAGTACTTTGGATAACCTTTTTTGAAAACTTTTACAGGTTTATTGTCTGAGATGACGAGAAATTTCTTTCCTAATCTAATTGTTAGTTAGTTAGTTAGTTAGTTAGTTAGTTAGTTAGTTAGTTAGTTAGTTAGTTAGTTAGTTAGTTAGTTAGTTAGTTAGTTGGTTGGTTGGTTGGCTGGCTGGCTGGCTGGCTGGCTGGCTGGCTGGTTGGTTGGTTGGGTGGTTCGTTGGTTGGTTGGTTGGTTAGTTAGTTAGTTAGTTAGTTAGTTAGTTAGTTAGTTGGTTGGTTGGTTGATTGGTTGGTTGGTTGGTCGGTCGGTCCCTAACGGTATCCATATGAGCGCTTGGTAAGGGAGTCTTGTCTTGTCCATTCTGAGTACATGGCCGATGTAGTTCCAACGGCGTTTTCTTATAATATTGGATGCAATACCTTGCTTAGTCTCTTGTCTTATTTGCGTATTGGTTCTAAAATCTATCCAGTGAGAGTTAAGAATTCTTCTAAGACATTTGTTCTCAAAATTGTCTAATCTTTTTTATCTAAAGCTACCGTTGACTTCCAACTTTCACATCCATACGTAAACACTGGAATCACACAAGAGTTGAAGATTTTAAGTTTCGTGTGTTTGTGAGTGTTTTTGACTTCCAGATGTTTGACAGTTTATTGAAGGCACCAGATGCCAGTGCGATTCTAGATGATATTTCTGGTGTTGAGTTCCCTGTAGACGTCATTTTGCTTCCTAGGTATGTGAAGCTGATGACTTTTTCAAGAAAGTGGTTGTTTAATTTGATGTCGTCAGAACTGTTGGTAAGACCAATAGTTTTTGTTTTGGCGGTGTTAATTTGGAGACCAATTTGTCCTGAAACATTTTGGAGATGGTTTATTTTCTCTTGGGCATCTAGGTGTGTTGAACTCAAAAGCACTATGTCGTCGGCAAAGTCCAGGTCTTCCTAATAAATATTTAGAAAACTTTGTAAGAGTTTCGACCAAAGAAAGACCCTCCAAATCCGTAACAGCATAGCTCCTTTGAGTTTCAGTTAACTTTCTGTTTGAATACAGAAATGGGTGTAATATACCATTATTTTCCTGAACAAGCAAGGCAGAAATCGCGTATGAACTTGCATCAGTTTGAATCATGATGTCCTTTGATATATCCGGAATTTTCAGTATTGTGATCTATTGAATGCAGATTTGATTTGATTAAATATTGCATCATGTTGTTTCTCAGTCCATTTAATTTTTGTTTGGTTGTTCAATATTTAAAAGTTTAGATCTTATGTCAGCAAAGTTATGAATAAACTTTTGATAGCAATTTATCAATCCCAAAATGCTTCTGACTTCTTTTTTTTTTTTTTGCTTTAATGTCCAGAATTGTTAGTAGAAGATTTTGGGTCGGTTTTTACGAAACCTGTAGAAATTCTATGTCCAAGAAAATGTATTTCCGAAAATCCCATCTCAATTTTACTAGGTTTAGCTTTAAGATCGATACCATAACAACCTTCCTTAAAACCTCTTGAACATAAGCAGTTTGTCCCGCTTCCGATACACCCATCTGGAGATCATCCGCCACATCCTGCACCCATCGTCTCTTTGGCCTTACTCTTCCTCTATTCCCAGATGAATCTCGCTGTCACTTATTTTTTCGACCTCCTATTCTATACCTTATAATCACATCAATCTGGTTCTGTCGCCGATCATTCTGATTGCCTAGCCTATGCCTCCTATTCACATTAACTTACCATACTTCTTCAATAACCACTGTCCTGTCTTTAATTCTAAAGATAGCATGCGGATGTTGGATAACGGGAGAATAGAAAGCAAAAAAGCCCCGCCCGTGACAGTTGTATAAATTACATCACATTAGAAATAATACCGCAAAGTATGAGACACATATCTGTTCATATCAGTTGCTCGGGGACTTTCACTTTTGCTTACGCTGAGAGAGAAAAAAAGGACAAGAGAAGACGTTATTTTTAATTGCTTGTACAAGAATTACTTACTTCAAAATAATGAGTATGTCATTCAATTTAAGAAATATATTTTGTTTCTTTAAAAGGTGTGTTTTCTAAAAATATGTATAGTGAGTATTTGGCATCAAATAAACAGAGAAATAATTTAAAGCAGTAGTTTTAATATTAGCTAATTTCAACGATTCAACCTTACTACATAATTACAGATGTATGTGCACACCATCAGCAATCAATGTCACAAACCATTATCTGAAAGCAGTACTTCTTGCCATTCCTTCAGTCCGATTGTAATTTTCATGTAGAATATTGTGATAAAACAATAGTAATTACATTGGAGGAAACCCGTTCTTTTGAATGCTAGTTGTATGGATTTTTTCATTGTATTCTACGGATAAACTTAACATTCTTAGCTTCGGCAAACAAATAATACGAAAATCTGACATTTTAGAAAATGTACCAATAAATATAGATACTTTTGACATAACGTTGTTGTACTTGCGTGGTATACTAATGCCAGTGAGAAATAACGGCCTAGTTTATATTTCATATTTCAGTATTAATTAACATAATTAAGTTTATAAATGTAGCATTAATTGTAAAATTATACTATATCTAGTGCATAGTTTTATTAATTTCATCTTAAATTTCGTAGCTGAAATGAGGTGATTTTCGAAACATGCAAATTTTGATTCTTAACAGGACACAGCGTAATCATAAATGGATAAAGGGATTACAGCAAACTAGATCAAGAAGGATCAATCTTACAGGGGGTGCGTTATAAACTGTAAAGTGAATGTATCACAAAACAGACAAATGAATAAATATGTTTTAGTCATGACAAAATGTTAAAGAATACAAACAGCGCAGAAAAGCGTTACAGGTTTTCACAGTTGAACAACATACTAACAATACAGTTTGTTGTATGATCACTGTTAATTTGCTAATTGTGATACTGAAGCTATAATAACATGGATGATGTAAGCGGTAAAACACGGGGTATATTTGAAATTGTCAACTTCGTGTCTATTAGTTGCGCTATTGGTTTGTTTGGAACAGTTGCAAACATCATCAGCATTGTCATTTTCTATAAACAAGGTTTCAGCAATACGGTAAACATTGGATTCTTTGATCTGGCCATCTCTGATTTGTGTTGCCTTGTGTCACTGATCTGGATTTCTATTTGCATGAATCCTCTTATTGCCTCTTCGGATGCCCACTGGATATCAGCTGACGTCATGTATTTGTCAGGAGCCTGGCTACACGCTTGTTTCGGCAGAATCACAAGTTATATCACCGGCTATATAACCGCTGAGAGGTTTTTCTCTATCGCTATACCGTTAAAAATAAGGGACATCTTTACACCAAAACTAACAACCGTTATTCTTTGTGCGTGCTACGTCATTAATCTGTTGACTCTCGTTCCAGAATACGCCACTTCCTATCTTGGTTGGAACTTCGTCCCTGCAAAAAACGGAACATACCTAACATTAGTTTTTACAAACAGCAAAAGCAGTGTTGAAGGGTTAGTTTACGTTCTCCACTCTGTCTTTGGCATTGGTTCTTTTGTTGCAGTGATATGTTTTACTGTTATTTTGGTCGTCAAACTTAAAAGCACAGCGAAGTGGCGCCAGACGGCAATTTCAGGACATGATAAGAGTGTAGCAATGTCCAGTCGGGAACAAAAGACTGTTAAAATGATTGCGCTGATAGCAATAATACTTATTCTTTGCTATATACCTGGAGCTATAATCGCTATGGCGACCTTTGTAGTTGGCAGTGACTTCGGTATCAAGGGTAGATATATTAACACCTTCCTGGCGGTATGGTCTATAGCAGTATGTTTCCAAGCAATCAATTCCAGTGTGAACATATTCTTATATTACAATATGAGTTCAAAATACAGGCAAACTTTCCATGTGGTATTCTGTTCAACACTGCCTAGCGACTAAGGCCATCTGTAAACTACAATTGATGCGTTACATTTGGAGTAACACTAGTATCCGTGTAGCTCAAAATATAGGTCTTTACTATATCGTATGCAAGCTCCGTGGCGAAGGAGTTATGGACGCAGTTCATAATGTAAAGGATATGCAACTAACTTTTAACAGACTATTTCGCATAGTGCATCAGTTAATGTAAATTACATGAACATGTTAAAGAAGGTATGCTTCGGATACATGCACAACAGATTTGTGAGACAATGCAAACATCCTTGGTTAGGGCTGTTACTTTCAATGTTGTGTCATGGGAAGCTGCTATGATAGGAAATGAAAAGGCTTACGTGTTGGCTGGTTCTTCTGTTATTGCGATGTATCCATCAATAAAGCGAGCAGACATCATAAATGTCATTAAATATCTAGTGGAGCTTCGGATATCTGTGGCATGGGTGAGACTACGGCAATGTTGGGGTTGAGAGACATTGGTGTCAAGCAAGGAGTTGCAAGACTTGAAGACGTTATAAGAAATACAGGAACAGTGGTGAAACAACAACGACCTGCTGTCATCAGCTATCACACACTCGCAGAGTTTCTGAAGAAGAGGTCTAAGCAATTATGGACTTGCCCGGTGTGCAATCATGATAGTCCATTTCCATAATTTTCATAATTTGAAGTGTCTCCGAGACCTCCATTTGATACGTCCTCCTCTTATTCTTTTATCTTGCATCCCCCACTGGACATATACCCTCAACAAACTCATGCCAAGCAGTCCTATTTGTTGCTATCACCTGCAACCCTGTATGCGCTCTATACGTATTATTAACAGATCATGTGTCACTCTAGGACAGGGGTCAGCAAACTTTTTTCACGGCTGGCACATCATCAAGGTTACAATCAAACGGATTCTGGAACAGAAGAATGTCACTTTCAATTCTGTCAAGATCTGAAAATCTCTCCAAACTCTTTGAAACAGTGAAAATGAGAAAGGTTTTCTCCTTCCAGTTGTGCTTCCAACAATGACAGCTTTCTCCGAAGTCCTTTGATGGTTCTGTAGAGATCACAGACGAGGTAAACCTTTCCCTGAAGTTTCAAGTTCAGTTCATTCATGTCGACCAAAAATGACAACTTTGACAGCCATATAGGATCTGACAGCTGTGAATCAGCTCTATCTTTCTCAGTGAGGAAAACATCTATTTTGTTTCGGAGCTTGTAAAAACGAAGCAGAACTTTACCGCAGCTGAGCCACCTGACTGATGTGTGATAAGGCAAGTCACAGAATTCAGAATCAATTTATTCAAGAAAAGCCTGGACCTTACGGTGATTTAGTTCATGTTCCCGAATGAAGTTCACAGCAGAAACGACTGGTTTCAGTACACAATAAATATCTACGTCTTCCCACAGAGTACTAGCTGATGTATGATGCAGTGTATGAACAGAGCGCCAGGAATTTGCAAATCTTCCAACTGAGTCCTGGTCTGCCCCACCAGACCCTTCCTCACTCCAGCCATGTTTTTTTTTCCTCCATCAGCTGTACACCTCGAAGCTGATTCCGCTGAAGGTTATAGTCATGCAAAATTGTTTGCACTTCCACAAAAATGTCATTCCCAGTTGGTGTTAAACGCATGCTGCAAACGGACGCCAACTCTTCCGTTATCCGAAAGTCCAAATTGACACCACGAATAAACACGAGAAGTTGTGACGTACTCGAGAGGTCAGTAGACTCATCTAGCGCCAGAGAATACCACAACAAGATCCCAACTTTCTCGCGTATCTGTAGCACTCCATGTTCTTCTATTCTCCGCATAATTGAACTTGCCGAAAGGCTGATAGTTCCAAACAAATCGACTTTCTAAGGACACAAGTCATTTGCTGCTTCGATCATACACTGTCGTAGTAATCCTTTATTACTTTAGTGCCGTCCCTGGAGTGAGGGGAATCAACACCCACATTTTAATTCACCCAATATTATTGTACTAGAGAAACCACCAGAATCCGTCCACAAAACACCTTCAGTCTGTAGACACCTCTTTCTTACTCTCACTCACCCTTGGATCATGCCCCCTCTCATTCACCCCCAACACAACATACTCAACAACTCTAGCTTTAACAAATAAATACAACAAATAATTTATTAAAGCCAAAAAGTATGTGTGTGAGAAGTGTGTGGGTGTGTAATGTGTAGAATGTGTGTCGAATATGCTAATGTGTATGTAGAATCAGACCAGTGAATCAGGAGCAAAGTTAGTTACATCACTGTGCTGAGCACACAACAGCACCAAGTATTCCGGACAGAAAACCTCACCAAGAAGATGTTTCTCCGGCCACGTGACGACTTTCTCCAATCACTCTCGAACAATCAGGACGCTGGTCATCAATGATAGACACTGTTCGATATTGGTCTTCACTCTAGCAAACACTGTGAATTTACACTGTTCAATAATGTTTGTTGATTAGAGAATCTTTCCAATAACTTAAATGTCACATGGGAAAATATAACTGTTCATAAGTCACTGGTTATACGATTTTTCCCATATTAAAAAAAAACAACCTATTAATGTTCCAGGTAGTTATATATATATATATATATATATATATATATATATATATATATATATATATATATATATATATATATATATATATATATATATATATATATATATATTGGTATATGTGTTACGTATAGTGTTCTGATTCTACAGTGATGTAGCATATCACTCAAGGAAAAATCACACATATGTTCATCAAGTCCTGCTCAGCAGAAGTCAGGTTTCTGCAGACCAACTAGGCCATGAGCCCAGTGTACAAGCCTCTCAGTAACCTCTGTCTTCAATCCGTGAGCCATCACTTTCGATAACTTTGATACTAACTTCTTGGTAATATATCGTAGCATCATCAAGTGGAACCTGTAGAATAGAGAATCCCCTGGTGAGAGCAACTCAAATCTGACCATAATTAGGTGAGTGTAGGCCGATAGCAGCACTCAGATCTATAACAGAGAACCGAACTCTGTTGTACGGCCAAATAGCTCATCACATTGGTCTGAGACATGGAAACACAAGGAAAGATTAAAGGAAACGGGTAGAAACCCAGCAGATGCCCTACTGGAAGATCCTACCATTTCACATTCCCTGCATCCCTTCCAACCATCCTCTATCTCTCTAATTATTATCCCACTACATTGTCCTTAACTCCCTGAGTTAAAAGATATATTAAACAAGCTAGTTAAAGCTACACAATAGGCTACTAGTGCCGACGCTCCTATAATACTTGCTATCACCGCACTTATAGAACATTCTATCACCGCACCTATAATAATTATATCACCGCACCTATAATACATTATATCACCGCACAGTACTGTACTCTATTCCTAATCATACTCTAAGTTAGACATGATTAATAGAATACCATATGCCTATTCCGGTTGATGATTGAGACTATGCAATCACAGACTTGATCTATGTCCGCCGATAAATATCAACACTTTGACACTATAGTCTCTTTCAATTAACACAACTCGGAATACTGCGCCGATCTTTAACACTTCAGAACCTTTGGTCGACTCACTCCAACTTGTTTACCGTAACTGGTTTTAAATCGGGGCTTGAGTGACGTCACCAAAAAGTCTAGACGCTGATCAGTCCAGTGTCTGGCTTTCTCCCTGTTTTTAGACTGACTGGAATCACCCCTCTGTCTAGTTTGCTTTCATTGGGGAAATCTTTGTCTCGTACAACAAAAGTCCTCTCCGACGTCTGTCCAGACATTCCGTCTACAACTTCAAAGGCTGTCTACCGCCTTGCGGACGGATGGCGCCATTGTACGTTTCTCGAACAACCCACATCATACAGAAATGCCGACCGTGTGCAGACAGTTTTCGCGACGTATTTTGTTCCTCAGTCCCCTACTCATCAAAGGATTGCCTGTTATTGTAGACGAATGTCGGGTCTTTTTGTCATCGATCGAAACTATCAAGTTTTTCCGCGACATACACTCTTTGATGAAGTTGTCATCAGTAAACGGCTTTCCTCATTCTGCCATCTTATGCACTGTTTTGTAACTTGTACGAGTCACAGATTCATTTTCAGCAAATTTTCTCGTGAAGAGATTTCTTTGTGTTTCAAAACCATATTTAATGGATTCATATTTCCCAGAGCGTAACTTTCCAGAAAACGTTTAATATGTTGATAGATGTTTTGTTTCGTAGTGGCGCCGAAGATTGTACTCTTTCAAAACGGCAACACTTTCGCTGCATATTACGCAACTGGTTTTCTGGTCCTTTGTTTCCACAAAGAAGTACTTTACTCCCCATTCTTCATTGAGAAATCGACACTCGGCGTTCACTTTTGTTTTCCTAGTAGCCATAATTAAGGGTGAAGTACACGGGATCTGAAAATGAAAAACGACATTAAATTAGAAACATAATTAAACTCCTATTGAAACATAAGAAAAGCAGAGGACTAGGGGTCACTGTTGAAGCAACGGCTCATCAAAGGTACATATACAGTTTATAGGTACCTTTGTGTAACCGCACAGAGATGATAGAGATAATAGCACAACGCCGACTGCTCATGGGCCGTAGAAGAAGATAGGAATAAGAAGACACAGAGAATCTCATTCTATTTCTACGGCTAACAAGAAAATAAAAGATTTAGAAATATCAGAAGAAATTCAGGTCCGTGTATAGGGAATCAGAATAATGTAATTGAAAAGATACAACATCTGATTAATAATGCCAATGCACAAATAAATAAAATTCATGATTAGATGCAATAACAAAATAGGCATCCCCATGAATAAACATACACATGATCATCCTTCACAGTACAAGGGATCTTCCATCACAGTATGGGCAATCATCCAACACAATACAAGTGATCTTCCATCACAGCACTGTAACTGTAGTCTGATGCACAATACCAGCAATTATCAGACAACAAGATGGAACAAAGGTCATTCATTCAATAGCATGTCCTTTGCAGAACCTCGCTCCCATAACAACCTTCCGGAAAACCTCTCGATCATAAGCAAGATGTCCCGCTTCAGATCCACCCATCTGGAGATCATCCGCCACATCCTGCACCCATCTTCTCTTTGGCCTTCCTCTTCCTCTCTTCCCAGGCATATACCCCTCCATTATTGTTCTCGGGCACAAACATAGCTATTCTATTCCTATATTCCTATTTAAACTATGAAGGTTCATTCAAAACTCACCCGGCAGCAGATAATCGTCAATCCACAATCAAGATCCTCTTGTATCTTTTGGATCTTCACAGGGCCTGTCTGCCCTCTCAACTGCGGCCTGGAAAAACAGTGGCCACGCTCGGTAGTGCCTGGGGCATGTTTTCCCATCTGCTTGGTAGTGGCTCAGAGGGATGAGTTCAAACCCTCTGCTGAAAATTAGACATCAGCATCTCTTCGGCCTCAGTTGTTCTCAAGGCCAATAAGGCGGGAACATGGCGTGACTGGGCTCTTATAGGCACGCCAACACAACATCCCAGCATCCTATGCATTTTTACCAGGGTATCATGGGATATGCTACTCCATACTCTTTTAGAGCCGCGGCAGGCGGCTTCATTTGGTTATAGAATATATCTCATAATAAGGTTTGCAAACTATGTAAATAGGGCCGCATGAATAAACAGCCTAGAGCAGCCAGGAGGTCTCCGCACGTGTGAAGATCTCCTATTATTCTAAACATAATATTTACATTTAAATTGTATCACAACGTCTCGTGTTACATACGTTATATCAAGCAAGTTCGAGTACCGTTGGCGGGCCGGATGAAATGACGTCGCGGGCCGTAGTTTGGTGACCCCTGCTCTAGGAGATGATCTCAGGTCGTCCTAGGTTAAAAGAAGTTCAACAGCGATCCTTGCGGTTTTCTCTGTATCGAGTCACAGAACTGTGGTAGGCGGTGGATTAGAAACACACACACACACACACACACACACACACACGCACGCACTCACACACACACTCACATACACACTCACACACACACTCCTCACTCACACACACACACACACTCACACTCACACACACACACACACACACAAAGCCCGGTAACTGTGATTCAGGTGACCGAGTATCTACTGGGATACGTGTTCTTTTCAGAGTGCTGTTTAGCCTTTCGTGGCTTTGCTTGTGACATCATCACCATCATACTTGCTAACAAGCATTTGTCAAAGGTGATGCAGAGATATTTCACCATGTTTGTTCAATAAATGTGTTTACCACCTATGTTGACGACTGGTGTGGCAGCATTGACTATGTGAGTGTTCAGGGAGAACCATGTCTAGGAAGCCTTTGCCAGGTTCACGTGTGTCCTTGATTCCTGACATCATTCACCGAGTCTGTTCAGTTCATGCTGAGCCCCTGATGTGATACTATGCTTATATTTCTCACTGTGGTAGACAATGATATCGTTGATGTAAGACATTGCTCTGCCGTGGATTATTATTATATGTGCACTGGTGACACTTGCTGCATACACATTGAAAACAGCAGGTGACAGTGGTGATCCCTGGGGTAGACGCTGAACGAGGCCCATGCACTGCATCGCAACGACACTGTTCTTCTAAAAAAAAGCTGCTGCAATCTAAATGACCAGGTTTGGCTATGTGCATGTCCAGAAGCATTGTCGTGGTCATCTTGTACGGGACGCTGCTGCGAGCATTTTCTAAATCAATGACGGCCGCAGCCGTTTGATTTCCCGTTTGGAAACCCTCATATGTGTCAGTTGCGAACACTGCGGCATTGCACCAGGTGTCGTTGCCAGGACGATAACCGCCAAAAATAGTATATTATTCGACCTTAGTCTTCGGAATACCCTTCTGCCCAAGATTTTCTCCATGAGTTTTCTTATATTGCTCTCTAGAGAGACCATTCTGTAGCTATTTATCTTGGCGTGGTCTTTGCCAGTTTTACGAAGGTTTCCGAAGTAGTTGTGTAGCATGTCAGGGACAATGCCAGATTTCGTGCTGTTGTCGAACGTCCTGAATAATTCCTCTAGGTCTGTCTCTCTGCTGGCCGTTAATTCCCTGTACCTAACGCCATCCGGTCCTGGAGCTGTGTCCGGACATGTCTTCTGTATTTATTGTCTGCCTGCTGACGAGAAGTAAGTTGTGTCTTCTGCTATGGTGTTTTTTTTTCGCATATCCTTTACAGGTCATCGCTGTCAACACCAGCATTTTACCGCTGTTGCTGATTTCTTGGCAATATTGCGCTCAGTAGTTTGCCATTGCTTTCTGAGCGACCGGCTCAATACCCCGTAAGTTACCGACGCGGATAGAACCGCTACCGATTCTCGCGCAACGTCACCTTACTTACGAGAGTATATGAGATTACGGAGAAAGTCGTGTAACCTCTAGATCAACGTTGAAAGCTGTCGTTACCGACCAGGATCGAACCTGTCGCCTCCAAATGACGACGGCGCCTCGCTGCAGGAACAAGTGTACTTCGACGCACGTATTTGGTTGTGCGTCGAAGTACACTTGTTCCTGCAGCGAGGCGCCGTCTTCATTTGGAAGCGACAGGTTCGATCCCGGTCGGTAATTACAGCTTTAAAATTGTATGCTGTCTAGTGCGTCTTCTAGTCTCTATTTCCTTCTTTTCCTTCTGTAAGCGCCAAATAATACTATGTGTGTGTTTATTTATGTAATTGTCTTAGTGGCCTCAACGGTTCCTTCCATTGATCCCCATTCTGTTAGGAAGTTGTGATCCCTGGCTTAGCAATCTTTTCTGATGCGTGAATAGAGGACATTGTAGCATTATTGCTTGCGAGAGGATTTCAAATTTCATGTCATGCATTCTTAATGCGGTATGACCTTGTACAATCTGATCTAATGCCAAGTAAAATCTAAAGCCATGTAACAAAAGCAAGCTGCGAGAAATCATCAAACATTAACAGCATTCGAATCACAAGCCATATATTTAGTCAACATTATCATCATCATCTTCCACTTTTGCCGCCAAGCGTCGTGGGGAGGAATAATTTGCGCTCCAGCGCCCGATGGGCGGCACTGGATAGTGTCATTCCATGTGATTCTACAATGTCTTTGATGTCGTCAATCCATTTTATTCTTGGACGTCCTCTTGGTATCGACGCAGATGATCTTTGATGTACGGCCAGTGATGGTAGTTAATGGTGTTGCATTCTAACGACAAGGCCAAACCACTTGATCTTCTGTCTTTCAATAAATGTGGCACAAGGTGTTGATCCCACTGTCTGTCTGATAACAGCATTTCTTACTCGATCTCGGATTGTTAAGGTGGCAGCTCTCCTCAAGCATCTCATCTCGCAGGTGTTGATTTTGCGAAAGTGTGATTTGGATAAAGATTTTGATATATATATATATATATATAGTAGTGAGTTCAAATGGTGAAAGGTGAAATGACGATGGATTCTAATCAGACGTACTAAACTTGACAGCTCCACAAATAGCATAACGAGTAGAGTATCACTAGAAATTAGTCTTCCAAGATACTTGTTAACAACGCATATTTGCAGTTATCAGTATAATGTCCTATATAATATCAAAATACCGAATAATGTCCCGTATCAATCATCAAAAATAATGCATACAGATAAAACTACAATGAAGGAAGAAATATATGTTAATGAGGAAAAATTAAAGGTGGTGGAAAATTTCGAATATCTTGGGTCGCTGATTACCAAAAATGGTGACACAATGAAAGAAATTAAAAGACGAACGTCTATTGCTCTTTAAAGACTAAAACAACTGAATAAATTGTGGAGTGGGGCAGATAGTGTTCCCATTGCAACATACTCCTGTGAGATCTGGACACTTACTAAGCAAGCTGAACAGTGCATAAATGCCTTTGAACATAAATGTAATAGACGAGTTCTAAAAATATCTTGGGTAAAGAAAAGAACAAATGCATCCATACTTCAAGAGCTGAGTGTTGAAGACGGTTGGCTATTAAAGACTATAAAACTAAGAAAATTGAAATATTTCGGTCACTTGAAACGTCACGAAAGTTTGGAGAGAACAATAATGGAGGGGTATATGCCTGGGAAGAGAGGAAGAGGAAGGCCACAGAAAAGATGGGTGCAGGATGTGGCTGATGATCTCCAGATGGGTGTATCGGAAGCGGGACATCTTGCTTATGATCGAGAGGTTTCCGGAAGGTTGTTATGGGAGCGAGGTTCTGCAAAGGACATGCTACTGAATGAATGAATCAATCAAGCAATCGTCTGAGTATATAATTGCCAATATACTATACTGCCGTCTCCCTGGCCTAGGCCTTCGTAATCCCGTATATATTCTCGTGAGTAACGTAACCTGCACGAGAATCGGTAACGGTTCTCGCTGCGTTGGTAACTTACGGGTATGTGAGCCGGTCGCTCAGAAAGCAATGGCAAACTACTGAGCGTAATCTTGCCTAGTACATCAACAGCAGCTGACAAATGCTGATGTTGACTGCATGCAACACCCTGTAAGGGATATGCCCAAAAAAAAATACTATACTGTCCCTTATGACTCCACTGTGCATATAAATTAGCATCCAAGCCACGACAACATGATAATTCCTGTATGGAGTAAAAGCAGACAGGTTCCCGTATACCGCAACAGACGAATATCATTCGCGAATCCAGCGGATGAATCGTGGCCAGCCCAGAACGGGTGTTTAGTTCGGTGTTCCCTCCTTGAGCAGACGAACACTCAAGACATTTTTTTTTTCCTCGTTTCCATCCTGTTTCAGGATATTGCGGTCAACACCAGCATCTTTCAGCTGTATGTTGATTCCTAGGCTAGATTACGCTCATCAGCACGCCACGACTTTCTGAGCGACCGGCTCCATACTCTCATAAGTCACTTTTGCGATTCGAACCACTGCTAATTCCTCGTCGCGTTCACGTGACGAGAGTATTCGGGGTTAGCGGAGAAAGCTGCAAACCTCTCGGCCAAGGAGCCGGCTCAAGACATTATTAAATTATATTTTTACTGCACTAGAAACAATAACATACACCGTAAGCAAGTAACTTTACGAAGGAAAACAATGTGCAATGAATCTGTAAGCCACGGAGAATTTGTTTCTAAACAGAATGCTAAGAATCTTATGGATATATCTCAGGGATTAGATTTGTCACCGAATCTCTTATCCCCTCTATAGCAGTGGTTCTCAACCTTTTTTGTTTGCCCGCCCCCCCCCCCTTTTTACCATATTTTCAGAACGTCATTCCCCTCTTTCGTATTTCCTCCCTAACCCCCCCCCCCCACCCCCACCCCGGCCGCCCCTACACAGTATATGTAATAATGGAAGCTAAATTTAATAACACATACTAATACAAGTCTAGACGTCTACATAAAACGTGATTTGCGGAACTACTTACGTTATTAAATGAATTTCAGAAGCGTGAGACGTACAGAACAGTAACGTATGAAGGGAAAAACAATATCAAGTAATCGGTTCTTGTATTAACGCGATCTTGTAATCATCTTAATTCCGCCGCCCCCCCCCCCCTCCCTGGAAGCCCTAAAATTCACCCCTGGGGGAGGGAGAATTCCCCACCAGTTGAGAACTACTGCTCTATAGCGAAGTATTAACGAGAGAGATAAAAGAGAAGCCAGGAATAATATTCCGAGGTTATAATATAAACAATATATGCGCATTGCAGATGACGCAGTATTGATTGATTGATTGATTGATTTAGGAACCGACATCACAGCATTCGGGGCATTCCCATAAGCGCTCCGTCCCCATCCTCAGCAGCCAGCGAAGAGTTCCAACACCAATAGTACCAGTAGCAATCTGATTATTTGTCCGTCTCGCCTTTCCTCTGAGCGTCGAGCGTCGGCCAGATCCCCTCGTCACTCCTCGATGTCTCATTCTTGCCAAACCATGGTGATCCATTTGCTCCTCCGAGGTGTACACGTGCTCCCACAATGTCGCAACCACGTCTGCCTTGTCGTGCATCAATACTCCACCAAGTTTTGCAGAGCCAGCCAATCTGTCCGCCTGTTCATTCCCCAGCACACCGGCATACCCCGGAGTAAAGATCCAGGCGATGCTTGCCACCCGTGACCTCTGAAGAGAAGCAAGCCACTCTGCACGAAGCTTGCCTGTCCTTACCTACCTCAGCAAGCTTTCTGAGTCAGTTACAATCACGATGTGTGTGTGTTTGTCGTATTCTCCATCTAGCGGAAAGCTGCACTGACCGCCTCCACCTCCATTCTTAAGCTAGGTGTTGTGGTATCATATGCCAGGCTCTCCTGCACCAAACATCGACCATTAGCTTTTGCTAAGAATCCCCAGGCACAGTATTGATGGCGGATAATGCAAAAGATCTACAACAATTGTTATACATAGTAGTTACAGAGAGTGCAAAGAAAGGACTGTCCTTAAATATCAAGGAAACAGTTACAGCGGTGATATCAAAGAAAAAGGTGACACCCAATTGTGAAAAAGAGATAGAAGGGGAAATTCTTCACCAAGTGGATAGTTTTAAATATCTGTGGACATTTATAACATCATATGGAAGATGCACAACAAAGATTAAGAGCAGAATATGGCAATCAAAGGCTGCATTCAGAAAAAAGAAAAATACTTATGCAAAAAACTTTTTTT
>JACEFZ010025316.1:0-247500 GCA_014155875.1 Cepaea nemoralis
GGGGTTGAGGGCGATGTTGTCAGCTCCAAATCTATCGCCTTTTCTTGCAGACAAGTTGGAGTCTCAACGGCGAGGTGAATACGCAGCCTGCCTATCGACTCGAAGGTTGTGGGTTCGATTCTTGCCTACGTCGTTTAGTTTCACGAGTTCAATTTTATTGGAGATTCCTGAGGGTCGTCGCTGGATTTACCAAGTTTCGTGTTCTGTTGCGACGCTTTCGGCAGGCATCCTGCGGAAAGAGGACTGAGCCAATATTGGATAAAACCGGTGCAATGAAGTCGAATCTTGACTTTTTCAACCATTATTTCCTAGGCAAGTGCCCCAGTTTATGCTGAGTTGAAGGTCCATTGAGTAAGGTAATGATATAATAAGAGTCTATAAGAGCTAGCATAATAAACAGTAAACGTAAGAGGCAATATACTTATAAAATTTTGTGAGTGGTAATTTATTAATAAGGTTTTGTGAAAGGTAATATAATAAAAAGATAATATGAATGTAAGATAATAATAAGATACTGTGAGAGGTAATAAAATAAGATCATATGAGATGTATCATAATTATGAGATATTGCGAGAGGTAAAATAATAATAAGATACTATGAGAGCTAGCATAATAAACAGTTACTGTGAGAGGTATATATAATTATAAGATACAGTGAGTGGTATTATAACAAGATGTTATGAGAGATAACATATTGGATTAGCTCTGTATGGATGTGTGTAGGACGAACGGTGGCATTCGTATAGCGGCGTTAGAGATGAAATTCTGGGATCGTCGCAAGACGAGCTACTGCGAAAGCATTTGTCAAGAATGTTTTCATGAATCAAGAACGAGAGTCAGAGACGCTACGACGATCAGATGACTTCGCAGTTCTGACCTAGCGACTTCAGTGGCAAAGTGAAGCGATAGTTCCTTTGATATCTTAACAGCTACTCAGTCCACATGTCCATCCTTATTGTATACAGTTTGACACACGCACAACCTATTACGGTGTTGCTAGGGATTCCCTTATTTGCAGTGACGTAATGAGGTTTCCAGCATGTAGAATTTATTTTGCTTCTGTATCTTTTTGTACATTTCATGTTTCTGTCGTTTTTTTTTTCCTGTCGGGGCAAAAAGAAAACTCTAACCTGCACAGTTCGCGGCGACTGCACTAGCCAGGCGGCTTAATTTTTCAGGCTCAAAGAACCCCCCCCCCCCCCCCCTCCCCCCGCCATACACCGCAAGGTACTATACCGGCAGTAAATGACAGTTTGACAGTGACAGTTGACGATAATTTTATTTAAACTTTGACTTGAATAAGGCTGTTTCCCTTAATAACTGCAGGCCTTTCAATTGTCATTCCGTTCAGGAAAATAGTTTGTCTAGGTTTCAGGTTCTTAACCCACTGCAAGTCCCCATGTTGACATCGTATCAAGTCGACACTGGGTCCAAGCTATGTAGTTCCAAGAGTCCATGTTGATACTAGGCTCGAAAAATTTAATTGGACTCTCAGTGTGTGGTCCATAACTTCAATCGGCGAACTCCCCATGTTGGCTGTGGTTCTCCCCGCGTTGGTAACTTACGGGGTATGTGCTTGCTTGCTTGTTTCGCTGGCTGTGAACTCCAGCGTGAAGTCCTGTATGTCGGATGAATACACCCTGTTGTCCAACATCAATGTGATGTCATACCGGACCTGAGGTTTGCGTGAATATCCGTTGTCCCATGTCTGGCTGGTATGCAGACTGGTGGTTCCTCGTCATGCAGACAGATACTCTCCGGCTTCGCAGGAATCGTCGATCCTACTGATGTTAGCCAGGTTTCCGAAGGAACCTGTTGCTCAGGACGCACGACGTGGACGTGTCAGCAGGTCTTGGCCAGTAGGCCTATGGATCCCGGCCCTGGTGCCTTGGAAACACCTCTGCATGTGAGTCAGTCGTTCAGAAAGAAATGATCGTTCAGCAGCTGAAAAATGTTGATATTGACTGCAACGTCCTGTAAGGGATATGCAAAATAAAAGTGGTATTTCAATTGCGCTTGCGCTCCCACCTATGCTACACCCTTCATGTGCGTTCACAAAGTCGGACTAGAGTCAAGCTCAACAGGGTCTTCTTTCCCCGCTATTATGTTACAAATCATAGTATCTTCTTATTATATTACCTCTCACGGCATCTTATTATGTTATTACCTCCACTCACAATACGTTATTAATATATTATCAATCGGTCTTTTATTATTATATTACCTCTCACAGTATCTTATAATTATGTTACCTCTCGTAGTATCTTATTATTATATTACCTCTCACAGAGTCTTATTATATGGTCTATCACGGTATCTTATTAATATTATTATATTACCTCTCATAGTATTTAATATTATTTTAGATTGTTACCTCTCATATGATCTTCTTATTATGCTACCTCTCACAGTATCTTATTATTATGTTATCTCTCATAAAATCTTATTAATATAATACGACTCACAGTATCTTCTTCTTCATTTTCTGCGTTCATCCGGAGATTTTGTTCCGGACGTGATTGCGTTGTGACAGCATTGATGACCTTTATAGTGATTTAGAGAATGCCTTCAAGAAATGCAAGAATTCTGAAGTAAGTATCATAATGGGTGACTTGAATGCCAAAGTTCGAAATCAACAAGACATGCATTGTTGGCAAGTGTGGTCTAGGGGAGCAGAATGAAAGAGGTTACAGACTTGTACAGTGGGCAAAAGGGCATGATGTGATTATTGGAAAAACCTGGTATCAACACCACCCAAGGAGATTATGGGCATGGATGAGTTCTGATCATAAGATCAGAAATCAGATTGATTACATTCTCATCAACATAAGATTTCGAAAAGCCTTAAAAGTCGCAAAACTCTACCAAGCGCAGACTGCTACGGCGACCATAGATTAATCGTAAGCAGTATGCATATAAAATTAAAGAAAGTCAAATATACACCAAGAAACACAAATTTGATCTACGGGCACTAAAGAGAGAGAAGATAAAAGATAAATTCAACGTAGAGGTAAAGAAAAGTTTTGATGCCTTGTCCGATATGGAAATAATATTTCAGGATGTCATCGAGCAATGGGAAATATTAAATAAATCAGTCAACCAAGCTGCAGAAACAACCATCCCAAAAATAAAGATAATGGGTCGCAGGAAATGGATGACGAAAGACATCTTAAAACTCATAGAAATAGGAAGTAATAACAAAAATAAGGAAAAATATGAAGAGATTCACAGGAAGATTAGGAAGCTATGCAAAGAGGCAAAAGAAACATGGCTTGAGGAAAATTGCAAGGAAATTGAAAACCAACACAACACCCGGAATACCAAATTAATGCAAATCAGAATTAATAGTTAGTTAGTTAATTAGTTAGTCGACAGATCATCCTCATTGCACATCGAACCATTCAGTCCATAAGTGCTCGGATCCCCTCCTCGGCAAATCCCGCAGCGTGTAGCGGCTAACGACCCAGTTCTGTGTTGGTTTATCAATCTTCTTTGGCTTCCTGCTGTAGTGTTCTTGTTTGGCCACACCTCTTTTAATTTGCTGTTCTCGCAGTCTGCCCATGGTTGTAGATTCACAGTCATCACTTGGTTCTAGCAAAAGTCTTACTTCTCGTAGCGCATTCAGAATGTCAGCCTGGTCCATGGCGCGTACCCCTTCCACATTAGCCATACCTGCGAGCTTGTCAGCCCGCTCATTGCCTTGTACTCCCGCATGCCCTGGCACGAAGATGAAACTAATCTTTGCCAGCCGAGACCTGCTCCAGAGACAGCAACCATTCTCTTCGGATCCACCCTGTCTCTATCCTCTTGAGCATGCTCATTGAGTCGCTAAGGACACATGCCCTAGTGAATGTCTGTGTCTCGAGCCATGTTATTGCTTTACTTACTGCCATAACTTCCATAGTCAAGCTACATTGTGGTCTCAACAAAAGCATCCAGAGTCCTCCTTCACAATTCTCCCTCCGGCCCGCGCAGTAAAGGCTCATGAGCTTCTCACAAGTCGGACGACCGAACCATCTGTGTAAATGACAGCATCACCGTCTAACGAATGCTCGAAAATCAACGCTTGTACTTCCGCCTCCACAGCAGCCGGATTTTCGTGTCTGCATTTTCTGTCTAGTTGGATGCAAATTGAAAAGGATGAACAGAAATCTGTTGGCACTTGTACCCACGCCTCGCCAGGTTCTAAGTCCTCCAGTGAACACACCTGTTGAAGAATGTCTTCCGCTTGACCCATCCACGACCTTCCTCTTTGTAACCTGCTGCCTTTCACCTTCCTAATTTCACTATGCAGTGGATGGTGTGTGTTTGCGTTGACTCTGAGGTAGGCACGTGCTCTGCAGATTTGTAGTCTGTCTTCAATGGTTGGAAAATCAAGAAGGTAGTGCATCGCCCTGCAGGCTGTATCTCTTGTACATTCAAGAATAATGCGCATAGCTTTCTTTTTGTATCCTTTCCATCCTTTCTATCTGCTTACGGCTGAGAGTCAGGATCGCCATCGCATACTCAAAAACAGACATGACCAGCGCCTCGTATAGGAGGCATTGATGACGCTGCTCACAGTTTGCTGCCGCCATCACCCGCATCGCAGCCAAACCCCGCTTGGCCTTTGTTATCACCTTTTCTATGTGCTTATGGCTTCGATCAAAACGTATCCCCAGGTATTTCATTGCCTCCGTTCTTTCCACTGTCTCTGAACACAGATTAACAGTTGGTGTTGGCGTGTTGACAATATGATTATTCAAAGAGAACCATGTCACTGTTGCCTTTGTTGGGTTGACCATTGCCCGAGCTTCAGCACACCAAGTACTTATGCGTTTGAGTTCGGATTCCAGTTCCACAGCAACCTGATCTCTATCCTTACCCTGACGATACACTAAAACATCGTCGGCATATGACAATGCCCTCCCCGGTTCTAAAAAAAGAATTAATGACATCAGTAACAAAAGAACACACACATCAACGGGTTGCCTAAAAACCAAAGATGGCCAAATCATAATAGAAAAAGATCACATTTTACATGCGTGGTCAGATTATGTGAAAGACCTTCATGATGATACAAGAGAAGAACAGCATGATCATCGGAATAATAATGAAGGACCTTCAATTTTGAAGATGGAAGTTCAGAATATTCTTAACCATATGAAAACTGGCAAGACCCCGGGTACAGATAGCATCACAACAGAAATGATCAATGCCTTGGAAGAATATGGAATAGACCAAGTCATGAGACTGCTGAACGCAATATATGATATTGGAGATACACATCTTGAATTATGTAATTGTATATTTATCCCAATCCCGAAGAAATCGGGAGTCTTGGAATGTGATCAACATCGAACAATTATTATAATGAGCTACATTGCGAAGATTTTGCTGAGAATTATCATGCAAAGAGGTAGGAAGAAAACATAACCCGAAATAGGAGAAGAACAATGTGGGTTTGTAGAAGGCAAGGGTACAGTAAATGCTCTGTATATACCGAGAACAGTAATTGAGCGTTCTATGGAAGTAAACAGAGATCTACACCTTTGCTTTATTGACCACACAAAAGTTTTCGATAAAGTGAGACATGTCGACATAATAAGGATGCTTGAAGATCTACAAATTGATGGAAAAGACCTTAAACTTGTAAAAAACATATATTAGAAACAACAAACGACCATCATAATTGATAGTGAAAGTAGGTCAATATCAGCCTATTAAAAGAGGTGTGAGACAGGGATGTGTAATGTCTCCAGATCTTTTCTCCATGCACTGTGAAAATATTTTCAGAAATAGTAGAAGATATTGGAGGAATCAACATCGGGGGACGTAGATATGCAGATTAAACAGTCTTGAATGTAGACAATGAAGAGGACTTGCAGCATTTAGTAGATGCGGTTGTTGCACACAGTGACCAACTAGGGTTAGAATTGAATAGTAAGAAGTCACAGATTATGGTCGTCACTGGGAAGAAGGAAATATCACAATGTGATATACTAGTAAATGGGCACATTCTTAAGCAATTGAATCGGTACAGTTATCTCGGAACAGTCATCACATCTGATGGGAGATGCCTTGAAGAGATTAGAAGCAAGAATTGCTATTGTGAAGGTAGCCTTTTGCAAGATGAAAAACACACTGACCAATAAAAATATATCAATTGAAACGAGAAAAAGAGTGTTGAAGTACTACACAGAACCTGTACTGCTGTATGGATGTGAAGCGCGGACAATGAGCACGCATGATAAAAAGACATCTGATGGGTGTGGAAATGTGGTTTCTGAGGAACATGCAAAGAATACCATGGACAGACCGAAAACCCAATGAACAAGTCCTCCAAGAAACAAATTAAGATCGTAAATTGATTAGGGAAATTAGACTTAGACCGTCAACTTTTTTTGGGCATGTTATGAGAAGAAATGACTTGTAGATCTTGGTGACAACTGGCAAGATCGAAGGGAAGAGACCAAGGGGAAGACCAAGAAGTAAATACCTGGATGGCTTGGCCACGTAGCATGGTCGAGCAGGAGCATGGATCTGATCCACAATTCTGGTGATCGAGTGACATGGCAAAACATGACCACCCACGCTTATCGGCATGGCACATGATGGATGGATGGATGGATAGATTGCGTTGTGCCTGTTTACAGCAGCGCTACGTTCTTGAGCCGTTAGGCGATACATCCGACGTCCGCGGGCATTTATTGACTGGTATAACCTTCCCGGGTGTTTCGACGGATATTTAACTCTCACTCGGACGTAGATGCGTTGTGCCTGTTTACAGCAGAGCTGCGTTCTCGCGCCGTAAGGCCGACACATCCGACTTCTGGGGGTGTTTGTTGACCGGGTTAGCCTTCGCGGTTGTTTCGAGGGACATTCAACTCTCATTCGGGCGTAGTTG
Source organism: Cepaea nemoralis (assembly GCA_014155875.1). Lineage (NCBI taxonomy): Eukaryota > Metazoa > Mollusca > Gastropoda > Stylommatophora > Helicidae > Cepaea > Cepaea nemoralis. Next base: position 6,887 of record JACEFZ010025316.1, read on the forward strand.
CGTTGTACATGTTTACAGCAAAGCTGCGTTCTTGTGCCGTTTGGCCGACACATCCGACTTCAGCGAACGTTTGTTGACCGGGTTAACCTTTCCTGGTGTTTCAAAAGACTTTCGACTCCCACTTTTGTGGTGTCATCCACATCCCAGCTGGTCAAGTTAGAATGGCCAAAGACACCTTGGTCAAACCTCAGGAGAAGGCAGGGGTAGACCATGGGCATTCCCCGCCATCCAAGGAAGACTTCCATAATTGCAGAACCGACACATAGCGCTCTGGTATTGGGCTCACTCAAGGAATCGTTACGTCCGGCGCATGACTGCTTCGCTTCCTCACTTCCATATATAGGGCATTTCGTTCACCACAGGCCACACCCACGTCAGTATGCAAACGACAACTACTCAGGCAAGCTTTCGCTTCGGACTTCCACGTAATAGAATCGCCAGCCAAGCAAAACTTCCATTTCGTGACACTGGGAAACCTTTTCCCTCCTTTGACAGCGCTCACTCAATGAGCTTTCGATACTGACTTTCCACATAACGGATTTGCTAGCCAAGCATATTCCATTTTGTGCCACTGGTACACTTTTTTTTTAAAATCATTTATGCCCACACAGTAGTGCACCTTACCGTCTTTACAGACAAAAGGAACAAGGTAGGCTGCAGATGCTGCCTACTTAGCACTACACCTTCATGCAGCAGAAGGTGAGCAACGGCCAGTCCCTCACATCCGGGAGATTTTGACTTAGAGGCGTTCAGCCTTATCCCTCAGCTGAGAGCCGTAGACCAAGTGTCTGGACTAAGCATGTATTGATACCTTGCGATTGATTCGGATCGGACTTTATTTGCAGTTTTTTAAAAATTATTTTTCAATAATTATATTACAAAATTATTTTGCATTTGTTAACATTTGTGATAAACTAAGAAATAACTTAACGAGAATTAATTATCCGTGATTATGTACATTTGATTTCACATTAACCACAAATGATTAAGTTATTACACATGTGACATGAGGGCGTGAAAGTTAGAGGACAGTGAGACGGATTACTTAAGGACAATGATCACCTCGGAGTTGTGTCGGAGACACTGTTGCTCGAGTTTAGAGGTGAAGAACATGATAGCAGGACAGCCTTGGTGTGGATAGCCGTACTTGCACAGGTCGGATGGAAGCTGTCATTCCTTCTGGATGGTCTGAATCTAATGGGTTGGATTGAGAGAGGACGTTGGAGTCTGTTTTAACTCTCATCACAGCGGAACAATACACTTGAATTACCAGGAGATTGAACTAATAGTGAAGTCGGAAACGTACTTCTGAAGCTGTTTCTCAAATTATCAGTCTTTAGAATATAGGCTGTCTATTATTGCCATGGTTTGCATTGTTTATACGTGTAATTATATTCATTAGACTTAATTCATGTTCGAAGTGGTTTATAAACACTGAGATCGTACGTTTAACATATCATGATTGTTGTATACTTAATTTAAGTTGAAACATTACATTAATAGTTAAAATAAGAATGTTAAACATAATTGAGATATTCAGTTTAATTGAGTAAAACAGAGTTAAATTAACAGGAGATATATAACACCTGAAACAAGAGTTTCGTAGATTTTTATCATTTCAGAATGCCAAGTATTAGCACGAGACAGTCCAAGAGCGTTCAAGACAAATCTGTAGATAGAATTAATACATATTAGAATGTCGTCTTGAAATAAGAAATATAATTGTAATTTAAATAGATTTGAAAATGTTGTATTGTAATGAGATTCCATTATAACTGAATAGGAAGAAAATGTTTAATTAACCATTTTTGTTTGGCTTGGCCCGGCGGTGTAATACCATGACCCAGATTAAAGGTGTTGGTTGCAGAGTGAGTGCTGTGCTGAACGCATCTTAGCGTGAAAGAAGACTCAGTTCATAAAATCACGCCTGGAAGGGAATAGAGCTAGCGGGTCGCTGGCGAAAAGACGAGTCTCCTCGAAGTGTCATTCAGGATTCGATGGAGGTCCGAGATGGTCGGGTCAGAAGATGAATAATAGCCATGGCAGTATCCATCCTGCTGCCATCTGTAGTTTGAGTTTAATTGTATTTGTTTTAATGCAAGAGAGACAATATTGAGTATTTTAAGCTGTATACTTTGATATAATGTTACATTGGCCTTCAAACATGTATTATAACTGCAACCGTGGCGGTAACGAATGTGACTGATCAGACCAATTTGCGCTGTAAATGTCGACCACAATGGGATATATGTGAGCATATGGTCATTTCCACCATCACGCACCATATGATGTCTAACACGTTCATTGTCTGACCTATCTGTAATCACGCTCCCCTTTGTCTTTATTCATTTCTGATCTTTGCCCTCCATGCAACATAATCAGCGGCGACTTGCTCCCAGGTGCAATATCTATGCCTGTATCAATTATACCGCTTGCACACATCTTTGTGTGGTAGCAGAGGCCGACAACGAAATTGTTTGCCCATCTGTAATTTATCAAAACAGATTTCCATCTCGCCCATGCTCCTAAAACTAGAATTATGTGCATACCTGTTAAAGTAGACATGTGGCCAACCCCCGATGACGTAGGCCACGTCCAGTGGGTTGAACGAGAGGTCGGCGAGGAGTAGCATGGGGCTGAAACATAAGCTCATCCAGAACATGGTCAAGACACATCCCAGATCTGCCACTGCAAGACCTGTCAAAGTATCAAAGGTACTATTAGCAAACGCATCACTATCCCAGATCTGCCACTGCAAGATCTGACAAAGTATCAAAGGTAGTATTAGCAAACACATTACTGTCCCAGATCTGCCACTGCAAGACCTGACAAAGTATCAAAGGTAGTATTAGCAAACACATTACTGTCCCAGATCTGCCACTGCAAGATCTGACAAAGTATCAAAGGTAGTATTAGCAAACACATTACTGTCCCAGATCTGCCACTGCAAGATCTGACAAAGTATCAAAGGTAGTATTAGCAAACACATTACTGTCCCAGATCTGCCACTGCAAGATCTGACAAAGTATCAAAGGTAGTATTAGCAAACACATTACTGTCCCAGATCTGCCACTGCAAGACCTGACAAAGTATCAAAGGTAGTATTAGCAAACACATTACTGTCCCAGATCTGCCACTGCAAGATCTGACAAAGTATCAAAGGTAGTATTAGCAAACACATTACTGTCCCAGATCTGCCACTGCAAGATCTGACAAAGTATCAAAGGTAGTATTAGCAAACACATTACTGTCCCAGATCTGCCACTGCAAGATCTGACAAAGTATCAAAGGTAGTATTAGCAAACACATTACTGTCCCAGATCTGCCACTGCAAAGACCTGACAAAGTATCAAGGTAGTATTAGCAAACACATTACTGTCCCAGATCTGCCACTGCAAGATCTGACAAAGTATCAAAGGTAGTATTAGCAAACACATTACTGTCCAGATCTGCACTGCAAGATCTGACAAAGTATCAAAGGTAGTATTAGCAAACACATTACTGTCCCAGATCTGCCACTGCAAGATCTGACAAAGTATCAAAGGTAGTATTAGCAAACACATTACTGTCCCAGATCTGCCACTGCAAGACCTGACAAAGTATCAAAGGTAGTATTAGCAAACACATTACTGTCCCAGATCTGCCACTGCAAGACCTGACAAAGTATCAAAGGTAGTATTAGCAAACACATTACTGTCCCAGATCTGCCACTGCAAGACCTGACAAAGTATCAAAGGTAGTATTAGCAAACACATTACTGTCCCAGATCTGCCACTGCAAGACCTGACAAAGTATCAAAGGTAGTATTAGCAAACACATTACTGTCCCAGATCTGCCACTGCAAGATCTGACAAAGTATCAAAGGTTGTATTAGCAAACACATTACTGTCCAAACAATGGTATCAGCGTAGCCGTTCAGAAAGCAAATGCAATCTACTGAACCTAAACTTGAATAGAAAATCACAGACATCCAAAAATATTGGAGTTAAATGTGACGTCCTACAAAGACCTGCAACTCGTAAATGTAAAGAGGTTTAAAGTGTTACTATTTTTACTTTCCTGTTGGGACCACCAGTAACACAGGGGAGAGGCCAGTGGGTTGGGCGCTATGGAGTTAGTATAATCGTTTCATCTGTGCCACTGCAAGTCAGCATGGCCCAATGGATAAGAGCGCTTGCTTTTAAACTTCCAGTGTGCTGATGCCAAGGTAGCAGGTTCAACCCCTACACCTGTTAGTTGGACTAACATATTGACTCCTCGTCCTTGACTTGGGGATGTCAATTACAAATACCTTGATGTCAGAGTGGGTTCTCCTGATGGCGAGGGACACTGGTAATAAGGAAAGATAATCCACACGCAAAAAGCAGTCCCATACACTAGAAGTAGTAGCACGTTTATAGACTACGCCGACTATCTGTTTGTCTGTCTGTCCCGGCCCGGCTTCACCCAGTCCCTGGTGGGGAGCATCTAATTTAATTCATATACGTAGTCATATAAGCTCTCCCGTTTCCGACTGTCTGTCTGTCTGTCTGTCTGACTGTCCCGGCTTCACCCAGTCCCTGGTGGGGAGCATCTAATTTAATTCATATAAGTAGTCATATAAGCTCTCCTGTTCCCGACTGTCTGTCTGTCTATCTGTCTGACCGGCGTGGTTTTGCCCAGCTCTTGGCGCACAGTAAATTAAAAGAATGTCCTTCCACACACCATTCAATGAAAACTGTAGAAAAAGATGGGTTACAATGTTATGCATTATGCATTATTTTTATGAAAACATTGAAAATGCCTTAAAGATTATATCATTATTTAATATAACTCATATGCCTGAAAATAACTATAGACAAAAAGTTTAACAATAGTGCAAGTAAGTCCAACAATATGACTATAAAGTATATAGAAATGATTATTAAAAGTTAGATCAAAACCAGCACATGACCAAAAAAAGTATCATTTCATGTGTACTAATCATAGAGGGGGGAGTGAGGGGGGGGGGGGGGTTTATATAATAATATCATGTGTACCACTCATAGATGGGGGTCGTAAAATAATTGCAGGTGTGCCATTCATAGATGGAGGTTATAAAATAATTTCATGTGCACCACTCATAAATGGGGGTCATAAAATAATTTCATGAGTACCACTCATATATTGGGGTCATAAAATAATTGCATGTGTACCATTCATAGATGGGGGTCATATAATAATTTCATGTGTACCACTCATAGATGGGGGTCATATAATAATCTCATGTGTACCATTCATAGATGGGGGTCACATAATAATTTCATGTGTACCACTCATAGATGGGAGTCATATAATAATTTCATGAGTTCGGTTCACGAGTGCAATTTTCTCAGAGACTTCTGTCGGTCGTCGCTGGAGCTACAGTGTTCGTGCTTTGTGCGACGCTTTGGTCAGGGCACCGTTTGGCAAGAGACCGAGCCATATAGGATAAACCTGGTACAATGACGTCTATCCACTTGCCTATTACATCGTGTTTTTATACCACGCATAGATGGGATGATATAGTCATTTCATCTGTGCAACTTATAGAAGCTTATGTGATTATTTTATCTCCATCACTCATAAATACACGTAAAGTATCATTGTAAGGACGAAGATCTATGAGTTAAAATATGTTAATCAAACATTTTAATCAAGAACCAAGAAAGTGACGATAAAGATTGTCACCAATAGTTATCACACTGGCTCAACAGTTAACATCAATGGGAGATATACATAAGAAGTCACAAGTCGACTGGCCACCAATATGTATAGGTTAAGGATATGAGGAATCTCACAGCTTCGGAAGAGAAACAAATAAAGTACACATTTCCAGAGGACGGGTCTTTTCCTTGGCAATATAAAAGTGTGAATCATGAGCAAATCGAGTTGAGTCAAGAACCGACAGCACATCACTAGGGAATTCCCATAAGTGCTCCGTCCTGGTCTTCAGTAACCAGAGAAGAGTCCCAATACTAATGATACGAATAGCAGTCTGATTATGTGTCCGACGGGCATTTCCTGCAGTTACTGATTATCAGCAAGATCGTCTGGTCGCTCCCTGCCGCTCCATTCTCTCTGGGCCATGATGATTTATTTGTTCATTCATGCTATACACGGACCCTGGCCACATCTGCCGTATCATGCACCCATACTCCACCCAAAGGTGCAAAGCCAATCTGTCCGCCTGTTCGTTTCCCACAACGCCAGCAAGTCATGGGAGAAAGATCCAAGAGATGCTCCCTATCTTTGATTTTGGAATGGAAGCACACCACTCTGCACGAAGCATGCCTGTGAAAGAGGAGAAAATAACAAGAGATAGAGATGAATAATACAACATGGAACAGAAGGAATCTATGGCAGATAGAGGAAGACAGGACTATTTGGTGTGAGTTGGTTGAGGACGTTGGTCCGATGGGGGTTAAAGGACAGAAGTAGAAGTATCACGGACATATGACACAAAACGAACTCTTACCCAACAAACTGATGTTGATACTGTCCTTAAACCCTTGTTTGATAAACACCGTAATGTTGACGATATTCGCTCCTATTCCGAAGAGACTCGTCACCCCACACATAATAAAATACACCACGAATTGGAAGGCGTTTCTGAGTTGGTTACTGACGGGGTCAAGGTTGGATGAGTAAATCGTGTCTAACGATTCCGGAACTGTAGAGTTGCGTGCTTGAAAGGAAGTGTCATTTGACATAGATAGTGTTGTCGTTACAGATATTCCTGCATCTTTCACTGGTAGAGGGACAGGAGACATTCCCGCATTCGTGGAAATCCTGGATTTGTTCTCACAAGTAAGTCTGTCATATGATCTTGATCTGGACTGAAAGGACAATGTGGGAATGTGTTTTTATGTCAAATTGATGAATTATGTAAGTCCTTCTCATCTTAACGCTATAATCTAAAAGAGGAGAGATACAGAATCTTGTATTTGGAGATGCTATGTGTTTAATCAATGTACATTGACAATTTGCTTCGGCAACGGTAATATGGTAACAATGACATTTGTATGCTGATATGAAGGTCAAGTGTTCGGGTACCCATCTAAGCGGTTTGTTTTTCATTAACCTGGCCTCCCAGCCCGAGTCACCTTAAAATATTTACCAGAACACCTTAGGGAAGTAAAGGAGTCCAGCGTCATGTGTTTTCCGTTCACTCGATTTAGATTCAAGCGTAGTCCAAACACTTGCTAATATTTCTAGTTCACTGGACGAATTTCCCCCTCCCTATTACCAATGTCCGCAGCCATCATCGAATCCACTCGACTTTTGGGGTACTTGTAACTTGCGTCCCTAAGTCAAGAACAACTAGTCAAACTGTTAGTCCAACGGACCGTTGTAGGGGTTGAACTAGTTAACTTGGCATTAGCATACCGGATGTTTATGAGCGTGAACTCTGATCCATTGAGTCATGCTGACCTCCTGTTCCGTAACATTAACCAGACCCCAATCATGTGCCGCTAGGTCTACAGTGTGGGGACAACACTGCCAACAATCTTCCTCTAGCAGAGAAAGGGGTGTGATGATGTTGATACAGATGACCGTTGGAGGTGAAGGTGAACACGTTCTACCAGCAGAAGATAATTTGACGAAACTGATGATAATCTACTCAACACAACACACGGCAGCGGTAGAATATACTACATTCAGATACGATCACACTCTGTGGGGATCATTGCACTTGCATATTCATTTTAATAGTACCTTGCCGTATTGACAGACGATAATTTGTAAAATGGAGTTATAACTCTCCATAGAACAAAGCCTGTGCTGAATTTAGAGACCATATGTTGTCCATGCAGCATGATCCCTCTTTCGTTCTGCCTAGTTTACTCGAGAGGACAAGTAACATCAATACATCTGGGGCAAGACAAGCTGCAGAGGCTGCAGGATCAGAAAAGCAATACTCTAACTGCCCGCCTGTTCCGAGCTTTCATCCTAGACCAGTTGCCGACCAAGAGTTAGGGCCTGGTCGCCCTGCCATAACCTTTAGTCTTCAGGTTGCATTTCCTCGCAATTATCCATTTAGTCCTGTGTTTATATATTCCGGTAAAATTGGCTACGACGTGACGCGTTTATTTTTCGGGAGACGCTGTTTAGTGTTTTTCTGTGGATTATGTGGTGTTATTTCGTATTCGTTTATTGGAAGTGTTCAAAAGAAGCCACGGAAGGCAGGTGGTGGATGAAATTTTGAGGGCAGCCGACAGATATTTGTTGGTTATGGTCTCAAGTTTCGCGACGGCAGGCAGAGGATCTGTTTCGCGAGACAATGGCTGCGGTCACCCGACCAATATGGTTACTGCCATAGAGGAAAGCAACGGCAAACTACCTCTTTAAAAGTGCCTAGTACATTATGATTCGCCTAAAGACTGATCATCGCAAGACAAGGACAGAGACATTAAAATTAGCAACATGGAATGTTAGGACGCTAAACGACGACGAAAAATTAGATAACATAAAACAAGAAATGGAAAGAGAAAAAAATAATATTTTAGGGATGTGCGAAACGAGATGAACAGGAGCAGCCATCAAGATAGATGAAGATTTTAAGATTATTTATTCTGGAGGTGAAGATCGACAAAGGGGAGTGGCAATTATTTTGGACCGGAAAACATCAAAATCTGTTCAAGGATATTGGGCCGTGTCGGACAGAGTTCTACTAGTTAAATTAAGTGGCAGACCTTTTAACATAAATGTTATTCAAGTATATGCCCCAACAGGAGAATCAAGTGAAGATAGTGTAGAGGAATTTTATAATGACATAGAGTCTGCCTTAAAGAAATGTAAAAATTCAGAAATAAACATCATAATAGGGGACTTCAATGCAAAAGTAGGAAATCAAGGTGATAGATACACAGTAGGAAACTATGGTTTAGGAGAGAGAAATGAAAGAGGATACAGACTCGTAGAGTGGGCAAAAGAACAGGAAATGATTCGTAGGAAACACCTGGTTTAAGCAACACCCTAGAAGATTATGGACATGGAGGAGTCCTGATAGCAGGATTAGAAACCAGATTGACTACATTCTGATTAGCAGAAGATTTAGAAACGCGTTAACAATAGCAAAAACAGTTCCCAGTGCTGATTGTTATAGTGACCACAGATTACTTACAGGAACATTGAGGATAAAGTTGAAGAAAGTCAAGTATATAACAGGAAACACTAAATATGATTTGTGTACATTGAGTAATGACAAGGAAATACAAAAAAAATTCAACATAGAAGAACAGAAAATATTTGATATATTGTCTGACCTAGAGATCCTATTCCAGGATGTGGATGATCAATGGGAAATGTTGAAGAATTCAATCTGTTTGTCTGCAGAAACAACTATTCCAAAATTAAAGAAGGTGGGTCGTAAGAAATGGATGACTGAAGAAATTTTACACCTAATGGAAACAAGAAGACTCAACAAAAATAATTCTGCCACATATGAAGAAATTCACAGACAAGTCAGAATATTATGTAAGGAGGCAAAAGAAGCATGGCTTGAGGAAAAGTGCTTAGAAATTGAAAAACAACACAACAGTCAAAATACCAAATTAGTGCACAAAAGAATTCAGGAAATTACTAATAAAAGAACAAGTACATCAGCAGGCTGTCTAAAAACTAAAGATGGCAAAATCATAATAGAAAAAGATCAGATTCTACATGTATGGACAGATTATGTGAAAAACCTTTATGATGATAACAGAGAGGAACAGTATGATATTAGATTTAATAATGAAGGACCGCCAATTTTGAAGATGGAGGTTCGAAATGTTCTTAAGCATATGAAAGCTGGCAAGGCCCCGGTGCAGATAACATCACAACAGAAATGATTAAAGCTTTAGAAGAATATGGAATAGATCAAGTCACCAGACTGCTGAACACATTATATGATACTGGAGATATACCTTCTGAATTATGTAACTCTGTATTTATTGCAATCCCAAAGAAATCAGGAGCCTTGGAATGTGATCAACATAGAACAATTAGTATAATGAGTCACATCACAAAGATTTTGCTACGAATTATCATGCAAAGAGTGAGGAAGAAAATACAACCTGAAATAGGGGAAGAACAATGTGGGTTTGTAGAAGGAAAGGGTACAGTAAATGCTGTGTATATGCTGCGAACAGTTATTGAACGTGCTATAGAAGTAAACAAGGATATACATCTTTGCTTTATTGACTACACAAAGGCTTTTGATAGAGTTAGACATGTCAACATGGTGGATATGCTTGCAGATCTACAAATTGATGGGAAAGACATTAGACTTATAAAAAACATATATTGGAAACAACAAGCTGCCATAAGGATTGATAATGAAGTGGGACAATATCAGCCTATTAAGAGAGGTGTTAGGCAGGGATGTGTAATGTCTCCAGATCTGTTTTCCCTATACAGTGAAAATATTTTCAGAAATGTAGAAGATATAAATGGAATCAGCATTGGAGGACGAAACATCAATAACATTAGATATGCAGATGATACAGTATTGATTGCAGACAATGCGCAGGATCTGCAACAATTAGTAGATGCGGTTGTTGTACACAGTGAGCAACTGGGGTTAGAATTAAATTGTAAAAAGACACAGGTTATGGTAGTCACTAGGAAGAACGAAATACCACAATGTAATATACAAGTAAATGGGAATATTCTTCAACAAGTGAATCGGTACAATTATCTCGGAACAGTCATAACATCTGATGGGAGATGCCTTGAAGAGATTAGAACAAGAATCGCCATGGCGAAAGTAGCCTTTAGCAAGATGAAAAACATTCTTACCAATAAAAAGATTTCAATTGAAACGAGAAAAAAGAGTGTTGGGGGGATACATAGAGCCTGTTCTTTTGTATGGATGTGAAACTTTGACAATGAGTAGTCAAGCTGAAAAACATCTGATGGTTGCAGAAATGTGGTTTATGAGGAAAATGCAAAGAATACCATGGACAGACAGAATAACCAATGATCAAGTACTACAGGAGACAAATGACAATCGTAAATTGATTAGAGAAATTAGACGTAGACAGTCAAAATTTTTTGGACATGTTATGAGAAGACATGGATTGGAGAACTTTGTGACAACTGGCAAGATCGAAGGGAACAGACCAAGAGGAAGACCGAGAGGAAAATATATGGATGTCTTGGCCACATGGCATGGACGAGACAGGAACACTGAGCTGATCCACGACTCTGGTGATCGAGTGAGATGGCGAGTCATGACCGCCCACGCTTTCCGGCATGGCACATTATTGATTGATTGATTATATATTTACTACTCAATGTTTGTGGCTTTATTTGACTCTCTCTTGACACTAGCTTCCATTTGTTTACTGTCTCGGATCGATTCTCGGCTGTTTGTTTGTGTTTAGTCTCGTCTGTTTAACTCATTTCGTCTTCTCCTCTATTAAACCCAACCTCTGAGTCTTGACAAGCACCATATACCAGTAAGCCTTGCGGTATGAACAGTGTTACGTTTAATACTCTACTTTAAGATTTGATCTTCCGTGGCATAGTGGACAGAACGGTTATCTTCTAATACAGAGGTCAGGATTACAGATTACTTTTCCGATCCAAACGACATTATCTATCTCGTATCTCTCTCTCTCTCTCTCTCTCTCTCTCTCTCTCTCTCTCTCTCTCTCTCTCTCTCTCTCTCTCTCTCATCTTTACCTGTCTCTTATCTCACTTGTCTCCATCTCTGGCTTATCTCTCTCTTTTATCTTTCTCTCTTATCTTTCTCTCTTATCTCCATTTTTGTCTTTTCTATCTCTTGTCTTTACCTCTCTCTTATCTCTCATATCTCTCTCTTATCTTAATCTCTCTCATATCTCTCTTTTCTCTTTATCTCTGTCTGTTATCTCTCTCTTGACTTCATTTTTACTTGTATCTCTCTCTATCTCTTATCTTCATCTATCTATTATCTCTCTCTTGTCTTTATCTCTCTTTTATCTCTCTCTTTTGTCTTCGTCTTTCTCTTATCGCTCTCTCTTTGTTTTATTTCTCATAGTTCACTCTCATGTCTCTATCTCCCTCTCTTGTCCTGTCTATTATCTCTCTGTGTTGCCTCGCTCTGTTGTCTCTCTCTATTGTCTCTCTCTATTGTCTCTCTCTATTGCCTCTCTCTGTTGTCTCTCTCTTGTCCCCTCTGTTATCTCTCTCGCTGTTCTCTCTCTCTCTCTCTCTCTCTCTCTCTCTCTCTCTCTCTCTCGTTTGCCTTTCTCTCATATCTCTGTCTCTTGTCTCTCTCTCTTGTCTCTCTTTTGTCACTCTCTCCCTCTCCATATATACTGATAGACAGACAGACAGACATGCAGGCAGACACAGAGACAGACATATGGGTGGATGGGTGCATAAATGGATGAATGGATGGATAGATACACAGGCAGGCAGACAGGCAGGCAGGCACAGAAGTACCCAGATAGACATTTAAATAAACCCTGCTTAAACTCACCAATCAAAGTAAGGAATGACCTACGAAAGAAGACACACGGAATGAAATCATCTTACGGAACACATCCAGAGAAATACCAGATAACAGATTTTAAAGAACCCTTGTAATGCACCGCAAGGCTTATCGATTGATGGTTTTAGTCATACAGTTTTATAGATTAATAGTATTTACGAGGGCGAGTCAATAAGTACGTCACAGAGTTCTGTGGGATGGCATTAAAAGATAGTTGGTGTTTTCTACAGGTGTCAATAGGTGACAGCAACATCGAACTTTATATTACAGTTCGTTAGGCGCTAGGTGTCTCAGGCGCATGCGCAGCAAATAAACAAAATGGCAACTATACTTACGGAGTGTACAACCAAAGAGCAACGTGCTGTTGTGCATTTTGTGTTGTTTGTTTTTTTGTGTGTGGGCAAAAGGACTGCCTGCAAAGGGACATTCATAAGGAAATTCTTCCTGTTTATGCTGACAAATGTTTGTCCCGTAAAGCGGTCCACTGAAAACCTACCTTGGCGGGAGACATTTCGCGACTGACGCCGAAGTTGAATGTGAAGATGTGAAGTGAGTGAAGACGTGGTTTAGAAAACAGAGCATGCATTTCTATGCAACCGGATTGGGAGGGCTGATAAAACGATGGGTTAAGTGCATCAATGTTGGTGGAAATTATGTTGAGAAATAAAGGGACAATGTATGTATAAAAAAATTGGTTTCAAGTTGTTATCATATTTAGTTATTTTTCTACAGCCATTTCTGACTTACTTATTGACTTCCCATCGTACAATGCGTCTATTCTACATTTGGTAGTTATGATTGAGTCTTTATTGCCACATCTACACACTATACTGGTGTTGTAAAATATGTCTTAACTTAAGTCTTCTGAAATTGTTAATATCTTCTTGAAGCATATACTGCTTTTTTATAACAAAGCCCAAGAAAAAAAGAAAACAACAACTAAAGTATAGGAAGCCCAGTCTATTCCTGCCTGTTACAAGTGTAACATGTTTATTAACATTTAATTACAACAATATACTTCTACAGACAAAGAATCCTGCAACACTCGATAATTACTCATAAAATTATTAAGTAAGACATCTTTTTGCTCTGCTCACATTGTAGTTACTTTACTTTTACCAAGTACATGTAATTCAATATTCTGTGTTAACATTGTATATTATTAAGACTGGAATTTTGAAAAGGGCAATAATTTTGCCGATCTGTAGTTAGGGATTTTAATTATTACTTGCCCTGGTCAGACTGAACATAATTTTATATAGACATTTCTCGAATCGTTGTTATCGTTTTTGCAAATGAAATCATTTCTTTTTCTACTTAGTTACATACATTTAAAATAAGGATAACAGTCATTAGTTAGGGTCTTCAAAAAATTATGCTAACTGTGTCTCGCAGAGTCAAACTATCAAGCGCCGGGCAACAATTCACATACAATCAGATACAATGCCAAGAAACGACCGACAATGGAGACGTGCAGCCAAACTGGGCTGCAATTTTTATTTTTCATGCATTTTAATTTAATGCATATTATTATGTTGTTGTCTAAGATTAGCTTCATAAGAGATATATGAATGAAATAATGTATGAGAGGAAAGAGAGAAGAAGGGCAGAATGTCAGAGGGGCCTGCGTGCCCTATTCTTACCCCTTTGAAAATAAAGTTTGTTTGTTCGTTCGTTAGTTCTCACTATCTCTGTCTGTCTGTCTGTTCGTCCGTCCGTCCGTTCGTCCGCCCGCCCGCCCGCCCGCCCGCTCGCACGTCCGTCCGTCCGTCCATATACTCTGGGGAAACCGCCAGCCCTTATATATATATATATATATATATATATATATATATATATATATATATATATATATATATATATATATATATATATATATATATATATATATATATATCGAGGCTCATGTATCTGTTTCGTAACAAAGAAAGGTTTTTACAAAGGTGGGGATGTTAACCCACGCGTCAACCCCCAACCTGGAGGACCAGGTACGAATGGAGACGAATTGTATCTGCAGCAAAGAACCACAATGGCTCAGAACGCTGAAGAAGAAGAAGAAGAAGAAGATATATATATATATATATATACATATATATATATATATATATATATATATATATATATATATATATATATATATATATATATATATATATACACATACATACATATCTACATATATACATATATATCTACATATATACATATATATCTACATATATACATATATATCTACATATATACATATATATCTACATGCGTGGGGATCTAGTTGGGCGACGCTGGCACCCCTGGGAACCGTGCTCCCTTCTTAAAAATAAAAAAAAAATAGGAGAGATAAAAGAAAGAGAGAGGTAGCGCGCGTGCGCGAGATAGAGAGAGAGAGAGAGAGAGAGAGAGAGAGAGAGAGAGAGAGAGAGAGAGAGAGAGAGAGAGAGAGAGAAAGAGAGAGAGAGAGATGGACTGGTGTAACATGCATTCAGCAGGTGGAGATGAAATGAAGCATATGCAAGGAATGCGTGTTTACATTCACTATGCCATAATTGTCATATTATCATTAATGTATGCGTATGTATTTGTTTTATTCACACATGTGACACTTAACACTAACAAACGGCAATGCGCTGTGATATATACAAACAAAAGGAAAACACATTACACCTTGTAAATATACATTGCTTTGTATGAAATAAACGTTTGGAATAAGGAAAAAAGAAAAGATCTATACAGTGCGAAAGTCTGTTGCCAGAGTCCTCACCGTCATCTCATTTCATCAGGTTCCTCTTGTACCTTGCGGTGTCCAGGTGAAGAATAAACAGCGGGAAAGTGCCCGTTTATTGGCTTCATATATCGAAATTCCCATGGACTCTGTAATTCCTTCTGTCCATCGTTTACGTGGCCGGCCTATTCCTCTGCCTCCATCTTGTCTGTACATTATTGCTTGTTGAGGTATACTGTTAGTTGGTAATCCAGTTATATGGACAAACTATTTAACCTTCTGTTTTCTGACGAAATCTAGCGCTGCTATAACCCCCACTTTAGTCCTGATTTCTTCATTTCTGATTTTCTCTCTTCTTGATACATTGAGTATTCTTCTCAGTAGTCTCTCTTTTCCTGACATTGTCCAGGCTTGACATTGGTAGTATGGAGTTGGTAAGAAAATTGTGTTGTAGAGTGGTTTCTTAGTAATTTTTGATACATGTTTGTTTTTTAGTATTGGTGCCATTTTTCCAGTGAGTTGGTTTGGCTAATTGTATATGTTTTCGATCTCGTCTACTGATTTGCCATTTGATGGTATTATACTTCCTAAGTACTTGAAACTCTTTACTTGATTCAAGGGTGTACTTCTATATGAATGTTTATTGTTCTTTCTTCTCTGGTTATAATCATTACCTCTGTTATACTTGTTGTCATGTGATGTTCCATACACAATTCGTTCATACTGTTTATGTGGTGTTGTTAGTCTATTTATGCTTATTGTGTTTTCTTCGAGCAGGAAAAGAATCCCCTGTCCACTTGCATCAAACAACACAAAAGGACAACCTACGTAAATTATACCGTAAGAAAACCCACAAACCCAAGGATCTCCGACAGAAAAAGACCAGGTCCATGCGTCGGTCTCTTACACCTTATAAGCTGACCCGCAAGAGCATGAAGGAGGTGAGGAAACAGCGCATTTACCATCTTAGACAATATGCTGTCAATGAATAAACATTTCCATTAAAATTTAAAAAAAAAGAAAAAAAAAAAAAGAAATAAAAAAACACTTAACTCAAAACGTAATCTTCTAAATTCAGGAGTTTGACATCTGAAGCCATTTAGAGATGTAATGTTTGTGTGTTGCAGCATCTAATTTGGTTGCAACAAAATTGCCATCCAGAAAAGAAAAAGAAAAAAATAAAATAAAATAAAATAAAATAAAATACCCGAATTCTGGCTGGATCGTTCACATGAATATTAATCTGAGCCTGGCGATAGACCCAAGTATAACTTCTCTTCTGAGCTTGAAATGGGTAAGGGTATAGATGACTTCCGGTCCCCAAAATGGAGGATAGGCGGTTGATCTGTTAACGCCTCTGGAGTGTTTATGCTTGTGGCTACTGTTTGGTTACGCGTTTTCCTCATGTTGGACTAGTAGTGCATGGTTCCGTCGCCCTGCTACTGAGTTGAGTGCGTGGAGCGACACAGTTAGCTGTGATTTACGTGTGGAGAGCTTTTACATCTATCTGCGGCTGATTGTGAACTGAATGTTCAGAAAAATGGCGGCCAGCCGGTCGCTGAACTAGCTCGGTTGCCTTATGTGTGGCTGCTGGTTATCTAGTGACTGCCGCTTCCGTCGACGATGAACTATATTTTTCGTGGCGGACTTGTATTGGCCTTCTGGCAGCGGCATTATGCAAAGTATACCTGTGAGGTTTTTTGGTTTATCGAGTCTCCTGTCTGTTCCACATTACACATGTGACAGAGAGGAGCATTTTGAGTGATATTCACTGGCACAGGAACGGAGTATAATGTCAAACGGCAACAGTCAGTTTATCAGACTTCTCTTCAGACACTGTAATTTCCTTGCACGAGTGTATGTCATGGAAAGACAATCTATGGTATGCTCTAGATCAGGGGTGTCAAACTCAATCGCTCAGAGAGCCAAAACTCAAATCACATGTAAGGTTGCGGGTCAAACTGGATAAACATTCAATAAGCCGAAAATTAAACCTTTTTTAAACATTAATATAAATTAAAACACAAAAAAGAGCTGTGCAGTGTCAGTCGTGTCATTACTGTCATCGGCAGCAAGGAGGAATGCCACAAAGTCTTTGCCTTTTTCCATCGGCTGTGTTTTCACATCAGTGGCCATCTCACAAACCCGATAAACAACCGTATTTCTGCTAAGGGTTACCTTTGCAAACATCTGCTTTTTGTCTGAACACAAGACGTCACACACTTTCATCATACAGCGCTTCAGAAACTCTCCTTCTGTAAATGGTCGGCCTGATTTTGCGATCTCCTCCGCCACAATAAAACTGGCTTTCACAGCAGCTTAAGTTTGTGATTTTGCTTTGGTGAAAATCATCTGCTGTGATGTTAGATGCCTCTTCAATTCCTTTACCTTCTGTAGCTTCTGCTCTGCATTAAGGCTCTTTAACTTGCCTTGATGTTTAGTCTCGTAGTACCGTCTCAGATTATATTCTTTGATCACAACCACATTGTCTCCATAAATTAGACACACAAGTTTACCGCCAATGTCAGTAAACATATATTCAGCCTCCCGGTGGCTTTGAAAGGCTTTGTTTTAAAAATCAACTTTTCTTTTGGTCATTTTAAAGGCTAGCTTTGATTTTAAAAAAAGACTATGCATCTACCGACAGACGCTTGATTGATATCAGGTTAGCCGTAGCGGAAAAAGGTGATGTAATATCTGGGTACTACACTACTTTAATTTCTTATGCGCCAATACAAAACGAGCAACTGAAAGTTGCTAGGTCACTATAACGACGAACATCCACTTACTATACACATTTTTTTTTCGCTTATTCTGATCGAAACGATAACGCTCCCAGGTAGCCTATCATTCCCCAAGGCTGCTAATTAGGGAATTTGATTTGCACTTTATATCGTGGCCAGTAACAATATTTTTTACCTAAAATTCTCACTCGGGCCGAATATATTTGTACGTCGGTTAAGATCTCTCGGGCCTGATATGATTGTACCCCGGGCCTTGAGTTTGACACATGTGCTCTAGACCTTCGTCTTATCAAACGATGTAAGACATTTATATTTTATGTAACACATATTGCGGGTCTGTTATGAATACAACTTGTTGTTCTGTATTATTGTACAACCATCAAACGCCGCCGTTACACACTTCACCTCCATTCCCATGCTGTAAGTCGCGATACCATACGCCAGACTCGCCTTTTACTGCAGGACGTCCATCGTTTCCATCGCGCTCTCAGGTTGAAATATCACTTCAGTAATCAACTTACTAAGGACAACTCCTCGGATCCCACCGATCACTTCTCCCACCTTTCTAAACGCAGATCCACTTGAGTCCACACTGCAGGAGCATCCAAAGATTTAGATCTCTATATTGAGAAAACGCTCTTCGACATAGAACAATTGAAATTCAAGCCACTAAGGCACTCGAACCTTACAGTGGAGGAACAACAGGCGCTCACACATTTGAAACGATGTGATGATATTGTTATCAAGCCTGCCGACAAGGGAGGAGCGTTAGTGGTTTGGAGAAAGGACTTGTAAATACAGGAAGGCAACAAACAACTTGGGGATGCCACTTCTTACAGACCACGAACAGAAGACGGGACGGTCAGTAGCAACACCGAAGTCAAGAGTGTGACTCCTCCGAAGTCGGAGAGTGTCTGCCTGTACGGCGAGGAACCACCAGTCTGCACACCAATACGCCAGACATGGGACAACGGATACTCACGCAAAACTCAGGTCCTGTATGACATCACACTGATGTTGGACAACAGGATGTCTTCATCCGACATACAGGACTTCACGTTGGAGCTCAAGCCAACGAACACAAGCAAGCAAGCAATAGTGTGACGTATGCCATCATCAGGCAAGGCCTCTTGCCTAGCTCTGCCACGTCGCTGATCATCCAAGATAGTTGCTTGGGCAAACCCACCTTGTACATGCTTCATAAGACACACAAGCTAGGGAAACCAGGCAGACCCATCGACTCGGCTTGCTCTTGTCCTACTGAACGGATTTCAGAGTTCCTTGACAGCATACTTCAGCCGTTGGTTGCTAGCCTCCCCTCATATATCAAAGACACCAACCACGCTATCTCCATCTTCGATTCCATCAGCTTCACCACCCCTTCTCAGCACCACATCTTTACTTAGATGTGACTTCACTCTATACATCTATTCCTCACTCTGACGGCCTTAAAGCCTTGGAATTTTTCTTAGACAAATGACACGGCCCCACCATAGCCACCGGACCATTGTTGCGTCTGGCAGAGTTAGTCCTTAACCTCAATTCATTTGAGTTTAATGGTGACTAATTTGACCAGATTAGCGGAGTGGCCATGGGCACTAAGATGGGTCCGAGTTATGCCTGTCTGTTCATGGGCTATCTTGAACACCAGGTATGGAGTCAATAGACTGGTAGGCTCCCTGAGCTCTATAGGAGATATATCGATGACTGTTTTGGTGTTTCAGACATGCAATTGTCTGATCTCCAGGACTTCATTACCTTTTTCTCTAACTTTCATCCTAGCATCAGACTCACCTCTACTATTTCCTCGTCGGCTGTTAATTTCCTAGACATAACAGTTTCCTTAGGTTCTGCTGGCCTATGCACGACGGTTTACTATAAACCGACTGACTCACATGCATTCCTTCTCTATACCTCCTCCCATCCTCCCTCTTGCAAGGATTCTATTCCTTACTTACAACTGTTGCGTCTCCGACGGCTGTGTCATGATAATAACGACTTCCGTCAAAAAGCCCACAAAATGGTGGATTTCTTCCGCCTTCGAGACTACCCTGAGAATGTTCTGTCTACAGCTCTTCGCCGCTGCCAGTCTATTAGTCGTGCCGAGGTTCTCTCTTCCAGGCCGAAATCACGTAATAATAGACCTATTCTCTCACTTACCTACCAGCCTCACAATATTGCTGCCAAGAATATTCTCATGAGGCATCTACCCATCCTCCAGGCAGACCCGGTCACTCGCGATGTCTTCTCAGAGGCCCCACAGGCGGGATTGTAACCTGAGGGATGTGCTGTGCCATAGCACTCTATCCTAATCTCACAAGTCTCTTCCTGGCACGACTGCATGTCTTCGATCTCGTTGTAAGACTTGTCCATATGTCCTTCAAACCACAAGTTTGACTTTCCCTAAGACTACTTTCCACATTCGGGAGGGTGTCTCATGTACGAGTCGCGATCATCTGCACACGTTGCGACATGAGGTATCTTGGAGAGACAGGCCTTCGTCTGGCGGACAGATTTAGACAACTTTTATCCGATATCGACAGTGGTGCCAAGAAACCGGCACCCCTACACTTCAACAGTTCCGACCACTGTGGGGTTGCCGACATACGTGTTACGGCGATACAATCGTGCACATCTCACGAACGCCATCGCAAGCCTTTGGAAAACCGTATTTTCTTCCAGTTGGGTTCACTCTACCCTCACGGCTTCAATGTCGAACACAGTTTTATTTAAGTCCCTAACGCCCCTTGTCCCACCCCCCCCCCCCATCTACGCAGTCGTTTAGTCCACTTCCAAGCCAGTTGCATGTCCTTCGCAGGACGTGGTAGTCGACACCAGCATTATCTCTGCTTTCTGTGACTTCCTGGTTGGTTTGCGTGGGGTCGCTTCTCAATGCGTTCTAAACAACCGTCACTTGTGCTACTTTATGATAGCAAACGCTTGTTGGCCTGTATCCATATTGCCCACAGCAGCTTTTCGAACTTGGCGTGCGGAATTGCGAACTGCATCTGTTACGTCGCCCCATATTTTTCCATTCGCTCTCCTGGGCGCACCCCCATCCCCCCAGCGCGGGTTCCCTCACCGGTAGACTTAGCCAATCACCGAGTTTCTGGCTGTACTGACCTTTAGTCAGTTGGCCCCGTTAACCACTACATCCGTTTTTATTCCATCCATGGATAGCCGTTTCAAGCTAGGACACAGATAAGTTGAAATTTGTACTTTCATGTAGTGTCGATCGTGTATTTGTTAATCTATTTTTGTTTGTTTATTCTGTGCTGACGAAGGCTTTGGCCACAATGTCCATTGTTTTTTGTAGTCGTGCTTTGATAAAGCTCTCAATCTACTTCTCGTTTTTCAGTGATTCATTTATTACATTGCGTCCATCAACCTTTCTAATGAGGCCACACCAACTCCGTTTACTTCGTACTACAGACTCATCCGTGTATATTAGTACATCACTTGGTATAAACTAGTCGTTAGTCGCGGTTCCAACTTCACGGCAACGGGTCGCCCTATTATGCTCCTTTCCTGTACCAGTGAATATCACACACAATGTCTCTCACTGCCTCATGTGAAAAGTGGAAATACAGGAGTCTCGACAAACCAAAAGCCCGCACAGGTATACTATGCATAATGTCGTTGTCAGAATGCCACGAAAAATACAGTTCGTCTTCGATGGAAGCAGCAGTCACTAGAAAACTAGCAGCCACACATTATTGCATAAGGCTACCCAGTCAGTTCAGCAGTCGACCGCAGACATTTTTCTTAACATGCAGTTCACGCAACAAACACCCTAAAGTAATGTGAGAAGTTCAGAGAGATAAATTCACCAATCCTCGAGAATTATAAAGTGGGGTCTAACAATATTTCATTTCGGTGTCTGTGGAAAAGCAAATTCTCATTTGTTCCTAGTAAATGTCGATCGGCCTTTTGAAACACACATAAATTACTATGCACCAACGTCCGGCAAGACACGCCGGCAAAGTTGCTTCGAACGACAAAATCAAACTGGTTATATAAAGGTATTCAAGCGCCCATGTTTATGAATAGATAGCGATCTACATATATATGGCAGTACATGGTGACTGATTCTGATCATGAACATATTTGAGTTTGTTTTAATTGAATTCTAATTCTGGTTTCTATACGCGGGGCAATTATAGAGCAAGATCAACGGGTACCCGCTCAACTGTGCAGGAGAAGGTTCAGATTACCCACACAGCAAGTATTGTTAAGGGAATGGACTAGAAATAGCCTCTATTAATTGCTTTGTTACGAATACGTGAATTTAATACAAGCATGAAATAGTTTGAAAGACCGAAGAATAAATCATCATTAAGTGCCGTGATGAAGTTCTTTTCATTCAATGTCTCCTCCAGGAGCATTTCAGCAGATCCTTACTACATCCAATTATATCAGGGTGTGGGAACTAGAGTGATGCGTACCAATGGGATACATGAACCTTAACTTTAATCTCCTTGGTTGTGGCATTAATAACTATAAAAAGATAGGATATCACCATCAGGACACAGCTAACCGCCTTTGTAATCATTCATCTCATCTCATCATCTCATCTCATCTCATCATGTTCCTCTTGTACCTTGCGGTTTCGAGGTGAATTATAAACAGTGGGAGAGTGCCCGTTCATGGGCTTCATGTATCGATATTCCCATGGACTCTGTTATTCCCTGCGTCATTGTTTACGTGGTCAGCCTCTTTCTCTGCTTTCCTCTGGTCTGTACATCATTGCTTGTTATGGTATACTGTTAGTCTCTTCATTTCTGATCATATCTCTTCTTGATACATTGAGTATTCTTCTCAGGAGTCTCATTTCTGTTGCTGAGATTTTCCTTTTCTCTTTTTCTGTCATTGTCCAGTTTTGTAATGGTAACATAGGGGTGGTAGGAAGATTGTGGTGTAAAGTGCTTTCTTAGTAGTTATTGATACATGTTTGTTCTTTAGTATTGGTGCCATTTGTCCAATGAGTTGGTTTGCCTTATTGCATCTAGTTTCGTTTTCGTCTTCTGATTTGCCATTTGATGATATTATACTTCCTAGGTTGGGGGGTACGGGGTGTCAGGCATTGGTAGCACCTTTGGTAAGGATGGCTCTCATGTCCTTTCAGGACCCATCCCCCACTGGTCCAAGTCTGACACCCAGCTCGTGCCTGTGGCTCCTAGTAGCTGTAAGCATGCGACAGCGGCCACCCCCCCCCCCCCGGGCAACAGCTGTGAGAGGCTGGCTAAACCAGGCATGGGTATCCGATTTGGTGTCAAACCAAGAGGTAAACTAGGGTATGCCTACCCAGCATGTGAAGACAGGATTCGGCAGACTGCGCGGAAGAAATCATTCTTGATTCAACGGGCAAGACGGCGTTTACCTGCAAAGCGTTGTGGAACGTAATGAGCACGGCAAGGCACGTAGAGCGCCCTGGTCATCCACTGCACCTGTATTCGTCTCCAATCGTCTCGACTTGTCTTGCCACTGGACTCAGATGGACTCAGGCGAGAGAGTGAGGTCGACGAATTGCGCAACTCTTCCTCACTTTAATCCAAGTCATCGCGCAAGTCATTCTTCATCCAACGTCACTTATCACAGAAACAGAATGGAGAGCCCTAAAGGACACCATTTACAACACTGCTATGGAAATCCTGGGGCCAGCCCCCCGAAAGCATAAAGACTGGTTTGATGAAAATTCCGAAGACATCAACCAATTGCTGGCCGAGAAACATCTTCTCCTCAAGGCACATTTGAATGACCCAAAGTCAACATCTAAAAAAGATGCTTTCAAGAACATTCAGAGAGTAGTGCAGCAGAAACTTCGGCACATGCGGGACTCCTGGCTGAGCAGCAAAGCTGATGAAATTCAGGGCTTTGCTGACAGACATGATATGAAAAACTTCTACGACTCACTGAAAGCGGTCTATGGTCCTTCATCACCAGGCATAGTTCCCCTCCTCAGTGCAGACGGGGGAACATTGGTCACTGATAAGAAAGAAATCCTCCAACGCTGGGCAGAGCATTTCAGCAAAATCTTAAATGCAACTTCCTTCTTCGATGATGAAACCATCAACTGCCTTCCTCAAGTTCCCACCAATGAGACACTTGATGACCTGCCAACCATAGTGGAAATAAACAAAGCCATCCAGCAACTCTCCAGCGGCAAGGCACCTGGTCCTGACTCCATCCCAGCAGAGATATACAAGGCAGGTGGGCCGGTCCTAACAGAGCAGCTTCACCAAGTCTTCACAAACATATGGATGAACGAGACCATGCCACAAGATTTTAAGGACGCGTCAATAGTCCACCTTTACAAACGTAAAGGAAACCGCCAATCCTGTGACAACCACCGAGGCATCTCCTTGCTTTCAATTGCAGGGAAGATACTCGCCAGAATTCTTCTCAATCGCCTCACAGCCCATCTCGATCAAGGTCTTCTTCCTGAGAGTCAATGTGGCTTCAGAAAAGAACGTGGAACTGTTGACATGATTTTCGCTGCAAGGCAGCTGCAAGAGAAATGTCAGGAACAGAACTGCGAAATGTTCTCCACTTTCATTGACCTTACCAAGGCTTTTGATACAGTCAGCAGAGAAGGACTGTGGAAGATTATGGCAAAATATGGCTGTCCACGAAAGTTTGTCCAAATAGTGCGGCTATTTCATGACGGCATGCAGGCAAGAGTACAGGAAAATGGTGAACTGTCTGAACCCTTTCCTGTCACCAATGGAGTGAAGCAAGGATGTGTCCTGGCACCAACACTGTTCAGCCTCATGTTTTCAGCCATGTTGATGAATGCCTTCGAGAACGACGACATTGGAATAGACATCAACTACCGTATGGATGGAAAGTTATTCAATCTCAAAAGGCTGAAAGCTAAAACCAAAATTAACAGCGGCACCGTCAGAGAGCTCCTGTTTGCTGATGATTGCGCTCTATACGCCAACTCAGAGGCGGACATGCAACATAATGTTTCAGCTTTCTCACATGCCTGTGCCAACTTTGGGCTCAATATCAACTTGGAGAAGACTGTAGTTATGTACCAGCCAGCTCCAGGGAATAATCACACTGTGCCGAATATCAAAGTGAATGATCATAGACTAAGTGTTGTGGACAAATTCACCTATCTTGGCAGCACCGTGTCACAAGCTGCCACAATCGATGACGAAGTGAATGCAAGAATCTCCAAGGCCAGTGCAGCCTTTGGCAGACTGTACAAGAATGTATGGGACAGAACTGGAATAAGCCTGCAAACAAAGCTAAAAGTCTACAAAGCAGTTGTATTATCCACACTGCTATATGCTTGTGAAACCTGGACTGTTTATCAGCGACACGCTAGGAAATTAAACCACTTCCACACAGTCTGCCTAAGGAAGCTCCTGAAGATTAAATGGCAAGACAAGATTCCAGACACTGAAGTCCTAGAAAGAGCATCCATGCCCAGTATCCACACTCTACTGATGAAGAATCAGATTCGCTGGGCTGGTCACTTGACTCGCATGCCAGATCACAGGCTCCCTAAACGAATTTTCTACAGCGAACTGCGTTGTGGTAAACGCTCCCAAGGTGGCCAGAGGAAACGTTTTAAAGATACTCTGAAAATTTCACTGAATGCTTTTGGAATTCATCATGACACCTGGGAGGCTGCAGCCAGAGACCGAAATTCGTGGCGTGCATCATTGCACTAAGGTGCAGTCATATGTGAGGCAACCAGGACTGCAAGAGCTGTGAAGAAAAGGCAGGACAGAAAAACCACTGCAGGAAATCCTCCTCCAGAGACGTCAAGCATTCTTTGCCCACATTGTAAAAGAACATTTCGAGCCAAAATAGGCCTTATCAGCCATCTTAGAACCCACGGCCCCACACCTTCAACCCCACTGGATGAAATGAATGGTCATCATCATTCTTGATGGACAAACAACAAAACACTTCCTAGGTACTTGAAACTCTTTACTTGTTTCAAGGGATGTTCGGTTAGGAGAATCGTTGTTGCTGTTTCTTCTTTAGTTACAGTCATTACCTTTGTTTTACTTGTGCTAATTTTCATGTTATGTTCCCTCAATCAATCAATCATGTGCCGTGCCGGAAAGCGTTGGCGGTTATGACTCACCATTTCACTCGATCACCAGAAACGTGGATCAGCTCAATGACAATATTCCTGTATCGTCCATGCCATGTGGCCAAGCCATCCAGGTGCTTTCCTCTCGGTCTTCCCCTTGGTCTGTTCCCTTCGATCTTGCCAGTTGTCACTAAGTTCTCCAATCTATTTCTTCTCATAAAATGTCCAAAAAATGTTGGCTGTCTACGTCTAATTTCTCTAATCAATTTACGATTGCCATTTGTCTCCTGTGGTACTTGGTCATTGGTTTTACTGTCTGTCCATGGTATTCTTTGCATTTTCCTCAGAAACCACATTTCTGCAACCATCAGATCTTTTTCACCTTGACTGCTCATTGTCCAAGTTTCACATCCATACAAAAGAATAGGCTCTATGTATCCCCTCAACACTCTTTTTCTCGTTTCAATTGACATCTTTTTATTGGTCAGAATGTTTTTCATCTTGCTAAAGGCTACTTTCGCCTAAGCGAGTCTTGTTTTAATCTCTTCAAGGCACCTCTCATCAGGTGTTATGACTGTTCCGAGATAATTGTACCCATTCACTTGTTGAAGAATATTCCCATTTACTTGTATATTACGTTGTGGTGTTTCGTTCTTCCTAGTAACTACCATAACCTGTGTCTTTTTACAATTCAATTCTAACACCAGTTGCTCACTGTGTACAACAACCGCATCTACTAATTGTTGCAGATCCTACGCATTGTCTGCAATCAGTACTGTATCATCTGCATATCTAATATTGTTGATGTTTCGTCCTCCAATGCTGATTCCGTTTATATCTTCTACATTTATGAAAATATGTTCACTGTATAGGGAAAAAAGATCTGGAGACATTACTCATCCCTGCCTAACATCTCTCTTAATAGGCTAATATTGACCCACTTCATTATCAATCCTTATGGCAGCTTGTTATTTCCAATATATGTTTTTATAAGTCTAATGTCTGTCCCATCAAATTGTAGATCTGCAAGCATATCTACCATGTTGACATGTCTAACTCTATCAAAAGCCTTTGTATAGTCAATAAAACAAAGATGAATATCCTTGTTTACTTCTATAGCACGTTCAATAACTGTCCGCAGCATATACACATCATTTACTGTGCCCTTTCCTTCTACAAACCCACATTGTTCTTCACCTAATTCAGGTTGTATTTTCTTCCTCACTCTTTTCATGATAATTCGTAGCAAAATATTTGTAATGTGACTCATTATACTAATTGTTCTACGTTGATCACATTCCAATGCTCCTGATTTCTTTGGGATTGCAATAAATACATAATTACATCATTCATAAGGTGTATCTCCAGTATCATATAATGTTTTCAGCAGTCTGGTGACTTGATCTATTCCATATTCTTCTAAAGATGTAATCATTTATGTTGTGATGTTATCTTCACCGGGGGCCTTGCCTTCTTTAATATGCTTAAGAATATTTTGAACCTCCATCTTCAAAATTGGTGGTCCTTCATTATTAAATCTAATATCATACTGTTCATCTCTGTTATCATCATAAAGGTTTTTCACATAATCTGTCCATACATGTAGAATATGATCTTTTTCTATTATGATTTTGCCATCTTTAGTTTTTAGGCAGTCTGCTGATGCACTTGTACTTTTATTAGTAAGTTCCTGAATTCTTTTGTGCACTAATTTGGTATTTTGACTGTAGTGTTGTATTTCAATTTCTAAGCTTTTTTCCTCAAGCCATGCTTCTTTTGCCTCCTTACATAATATTCTGACTTGTCTGTGAATTTCTTCATATTTGGCATAATTATTTTTGTTGAGTCTTCTTGTTTCCATTAGGTATAACATTTCATCAGTCATCCATTTCTTACGGCCCACCTTCTTTAATTTTGGAATAGTTGTTTCTGCAGCCAAACTGATTGAACTCTTCAATCTTTCCCATTGATCATCCACATCCTGGAATAGGATCTCTAGATTAGACAATATATCAAATCTGTTCTGTACTTCTATGTTGAATTTGCTTTGTATTTCCTTGTCATTACTCAGTATACACAAATCATATTTAGTGTTTCCTGTTATATACTTGACTTTCTTAAACTTTATCCTCAATGTTCCTGTAAGTAATATGTGGTCACTATAACAATCAGCACTGGGAACTGCTTTTGCAATTGTTAACGCGTTTCAAAATCTTCTGCTAATCAGAATGTAGACAATCTGGTTTCTAATCCTGCTATCAGGACTCCTCCATGTCCATAATCTTCTAGGGTGTTGCTTGAACCAAGTGTTTCCTACAATCATGTTTTTTTGTTTGCCCACTATACGAGTCTGTATCCTCTTTCATTTCTCTCTCCTAGACCATAGTTTCCTACTGTGTATCTATCCACTTGATTTCCTACTTTTGCATTGAAGTTCCCTATTATGTTGTTTATTTCTGAATTTTTACATTTCTTTAAGGCAGACTCTACGTCATTATAAAATTCCTCTACACTATCTTCACTGGATTCTCCTGTTGGGGCATATAATTGAAAAACATTTATGTTAAAAGGTCTGCCACTTGATTTAACTAGTAGAACTCTGTCTGACACGGCCCAATATCCTTGAACAGATTTTGATGTTTTCCGGTCCAAAATAATTGCCACTCCCCTTTGTCGATATTCACCTCCAGAATAAATAATCTTAAAATCATCATCTATCTTGATGCCTGCTCCAGTCCATCTCGTTTCGCACATCCCTAAAATATTATTTTTTTCTCTTTCCATTTCTTGTTTTACGTTATCTAATTTTTCGTCGTCGTTTAGCGTCCTAACATTACATGTTGCTAATTTTAATGTCCCTGTCCTTGTCTTGCGGTGACCAGTCTTTAGGCGAATCATAATGTACTAGGCACTTTTAAAGAGGTAGCTTGCCGGTGTATTCCTCTATGGCAGTAACCATACTGGTCGGGTGACCGCAGCCATTGTCCCGCGAAAGAGATCCTCTGCCTGCCGTCACGAAACTTGAGACAATAACCAAAAATATGTGTCGGCTGCCCTCAAAATTTCATCCACCACCTACCTTCTTCTGAACACTTCCAATAAACGAATACGAAATATCACCACATAATCCACAGGGAAATACTAAACAGCGTCTCCCGAAGAATAAACGCGTCACGTCGTCGCCATTTTAACCGGAAAATGTCCCTACACATGTTCCCTACACATTTCATCTAGACTATTCATGTGGTCTTGTAATTCAGCTTCTGATTTTGCTATTAGTGCTTGGTCGTCCGCAAACAGAAGTTCTCTAGTGGTTAGATTTGCAGATGGTTCTTCTTCTGTGTTCTCGTCATGCTGTGTTCTTGTGGTCTCTGTTTGGCTGGTTTCCTTACATATGTTATCTATATATGTTATGAAAGAGAGGGGACAAGACACAATCTTGTCGTACTCCGGATCTTATGGTGAAGGGTTCTGAGTTTCTTCGAGTTGCTCTCACTATGCATTCATTGTTGTTGTATAAGTCTGTTGTCCGTAAAGTCACCTTCATCTTTGTCCCGGAACATGCGGGAGTCGAGGGAAATGAACGAGCTGACAAACTGGCTGGCTCTGCACCCCCTGTAGATGGCCAGCCCATGGATCGTGCCAATGTTATTAACGTCCTTAAAGATTTGGCGAGAACAGAGGATTTTGACGTCAGTGATTCCACATCGCTGTCCAGGATGAAAGACCTGGGAGTAAGAATCGGCACAGCCAGACGCGAGAGGTACATCGGGAAAACAAAGTGCCTCGTCAACCAACACAGAACTGGCACTATTAGCCACCGGACGCTGATGCATATGCTGGGGGGAGGATCTGAGCACCTATGGACATGTCCGGAGTGCAACGAAGATACCCCAACTGATAACTGATAACTGATAACTGTATAAGCTTCTACATAAGTTTGTTAGATGTGTACTCACTCCATATTGAAGTGAAGTTATTTCCCTCAATTTGTTTCTATCTACTCTATCAATTGCGTTTTCTTGGTCGACAAAGGCCAAGTAGAGTGTTTCATTGAAATCAATTGATTTTTTCTATAAGTTGTCTAAGAGCAAACATGGCATCTGTGCATCGTTTGTTTTTCCTAAATCCAAGCTGTGGTTCGCTTAGCTTGGATCTATCCATCTATCCATCATGTGCCATGCCGATAAGCGTGGGAGGTCAATTTCTGTCATCTCACTCGATCACCGGAGTCGTGGATCAGCTCTGTGTTCCTGTCTCGACCATGCCACATGGCTAAGCCATCCAGGTATTTACTTCTCGGTCTTCCCCTTGGTCTCTTCCCTTCGACCTGTCGTCACCAAGTTCTCCAATTCATTTCTTCTCATAACATGCTCAAAAATTTTGACTGTCTACGTCTAATGTCTCTAATCAGTTTATGATCTTCATTTGTTTCTTGAAGAATTTGTTCATTGGTTTTTCTGTCTATCCAGGTATTCTTTGCATTTTCCTCAGAAACCACATTTCTACAGCCATCAGCTGTTTTTCAGCTTGACTGCTTATTGTCCACGCTTCACATCCATACAAAAGTATAGGTTCTATGTAGCACTTCAACACTCTTTTTCTCGTTTCAATTGATATCTTTTTATTGGTCAGTATGTTTTTCATCTTGCAAAAGGCTACCTTAGCAATGGCAATTCTTGTTCTAATCTCTTCAAGTCATCTCCCATCAGATGTTATGACTGTGCTGAGATAACTGTATCGATTCACTTGCTTAAGAATATGCCCATTTACTCGTATATCATATTGTGGTATTTCCTTCTTCCCAGTTACGACCATAATCTGTGTGTTCTTAATATTCATCTTGAGGACGCGTACAATAGAGTAACATTAGATTTTTTAATGCTTCAGCTTCTTGAACTCAGAATAAGTCCATTCCTCCTTAGTTGGATCGCTGCAGCCCTCTTCCAACGGAAAGTAGCTTTTAGATGTGGCAGTTGGACTTCGGAACCAACAAGAATATATGCTGGCCTACCACAGGGATCACCATTATCTCCGGTACTGTTCAACGCCTACAAAGTATTAATCACCAGTGAGCAGATCACTGGACCTGGTAGGACATTGTCATATGCCGATGATGTTTTAGTGTATCGTCAGGGTAAGGATAGAGAGCAGGTTGCTGTGGAACTACAAACCGAACTCAATCGCATTAGTACTTGATGTGATGAAGCTGGGGCAATGGTCAACCCAACAAAGGCAACAGTGACTTGGTTCTCGTTGAATAATCATATTGTCAACACCCCAACACCAACTGTAAATCTGTGTTCAGAGACGGTGGAAAGAACGCAGGCAATGAATTATCTGGGGATACAGTTTGATCGAAGCCTTATTTATAATGAGCACATAGACCAGGTGATATCTAAGGCCAAGCGGAGTTTGACTGCGATGCGGGTGATGGCGGCAGCAAACTGTGAGCAGCGACATGTATGTCAGCTGTACGAGGGGCTGGTCGTGTCTGTTTTTGAGTATGCAATGGCAATCCTGACTCTCAGCAGTAAGCAGATAGAAAGAATGGGAAGGATACAAACAGAAAGCTATGCGCATTATTCTTGAATGTACAAGAGATACAGCATGCAGGGCGATGCGCTACCTTCTTGATTTTCCAATCATTGAAGAAAGAATACAAGTTTGCAGAGCACGCGCCTACCTCAGAGTTAACGCAAACACACAACATCCACTGCATAGTGAAATTATGAAGGTGAAGGGCAGCTGGTTAAAAAGAGGACGGTCGTGGATGGGTCAAGCCGAAGACATTCTTCAACAGGTGTCTTCACTTGAGCACTTAGAACCTGGCGAAGAGTGGGTACAAGTGAAAAACAGATTTCTGCACATCCTTTTCAGTTTGCATCCAAGTAGATACAAAATGCAGACAAGAAAATCCGGCTGCTGTGGAGGCTGAAGTACAAGTGTTGATTTTCGAGAATTCGTTAGACGGTGATGCTGTCATCTACACAGATGGGTCGGTCGTCCGACATGTGAGAAGCTCATGGGCCTTTATGGCTCGGGCCGGAGGGAGAATTGTGAAGGAGGTTTCTAGTGCTTTCACTGAAACCACAAGTAGCCTGATTATGGAAGTCATGGCAGTAAGTAAAGCAATAACATGGCTCGAGACACAGACATTCACTAGGACATGTTTCCTTAGCGACTCAATGAACATGATCAAGAAGATAGAGGTGGGGTTGATCCAAAGAGAATGGTTGCTGTCTCTGGAGCGGTCTCGGCTGGCAAAGATTAGTTTCATCTTCGGGCCAGGGCATCCGGGAGTACAAGGAAATGAGCGGGCTGACAAGCTCGCAGGTGAGGCTACGGTGGAGGGCGGACGCGCCATGGACCAGGCTGACATTCTGAATGCTCTACGAGAAGTAAGACTTTTGTGTGAACCAAGTGATGACTGTGAATCTACAACAATGGCCAGACTGCTAGAACAGCAAATTAAAAGAGGGGTGGCCAAACAAGAACACTACGCAGGAAGCCAAAGAAGATTGATAAACCAACACAGAACTGGGGTCGTTAGCTGCTACACGCTGCGGGATTTGCTGAGGAGGGGATCCGAGCACTTATGGACCAAATGGTTCGATGTGCAACGAGGATGATCTGTCGACTAACTAACTTCTTCTTCTTCTTCTTCTTCTTCTTCTTCTTCTTCTTCTTCTTCTTCTTCTTCTTCTTCTTCTTCTTCTTCTTCTTCTTCTTCTTCTTCTTCTTCTTCCTCTCCTTCTTCTTCTTCTTCTTCTTCAGCTTTCCGAGCCATTGAGGTTCTTTGCTGCAAATACAATCCGTCTCCATTCGTCTCTCTGGTGGACCTTCTCTTACCAGTCGTTGATTCCAAGTGCTTGTAGGTCTGTACATGTATTATCTCTCCACCGTCTTCTTGGTCTACCTCGGGGTCTACGGTCATTTATTTCCTGAGTGTAAGCGAGTTTTGTTTCCCTATTATCTTCCATTCTTTCTATATGCCCCAGCCATTGTAGTCTATTAGCCTTCATGTTACCAGTGATTAGCGGGGACTTAAACAGATCATAAATGTCTTTGTTACTTCTTCTTTTTCACTCTCCACTTTGTGTATCCCTAATGGGTCCAAAGATGCGTCTTAAAATTTTGTTCTCAAAGGTTTGTAAAAAGGCTTCGTCTCCATTTGTTGAACTCCAGGTGTCAGAGCCATACAGCACAACTGGTCTGATCAGTGTTTTGTATATTGTGATTTTGGTGTTACGAGATAGCGCCTTTGATTTTAGTAGATGTGTGTAGTGCATAGTATATCTTATTTCCAGAGTTGATTCTAGTTTGTATTTCTTCCCTTATGATGTTGGAGCAGTTGAAGATTGTACCCAGGTATTTGTATGTTTCCGTTCTTTTAATGGTCATATTATCTATTTGTATGTGGCCAGAGTTTTTAGCCATTCCGTCTCTTGAAATTACCATATATTCTGTCTTATCTTGGTTGATAACCAGCCCCATCTGTTGGGCTTTTTCCTTTAAGTGAGTCAATATTTCCAATGTCTTTTGTTCACTTTGCCCTATAATATCTATATCATCTGCATAACCAAGCAGCTTGGATGTTCCTCCAATATCACATTCCTCCTTTATCTTCCTTACAACTTTCTCTAGAGCCAAATTGAAGAGTAGCGGCGATAGTGCATCACCCTGTTTCAAGCCAGATGTTATTTGGAAGGGGTCTGATTTCCTGCCTTTATGTGTTACTATATTATAAGTATCTTCCATGCATAGTCTGGTCATGTTGATTAACTTCCTTGGTATTCCAAATTCCTGCATAGCATTCCATAGACTATTCCTATGGGCACTATCATAAGCATTTTTAAAATCCACAAAAATGTTATGGAGATCTCTTTTATATTCCCAATGTTTCTCGGCTATTTGTCGTAAGATAAATATCTGATCTATTGTTGATCTGTTTTGTCTAAAACTCGCCTAATAGTCACCTAATATGTCTTCTGAATATGGTTTTAGTCTATTTAGTAATACTGCGGATAGTATCTTATAGCTTGTGGACAGTAGTGATATTCCTCTATAATTTCCACATTGGAACGTGTCTCCTTTCTTAAAGATAGGTATCAATAATGACTTTTTCCAGTCAAGGGGTAATTCTTCTGTCCTCCAGATTTTTATTATTAGTTCGTATAGCTTTAGATGTAATGCATGGCCACCTGCCTTTATAAATTCAGCAGCAATTCCATCAGTCCCAGTTGCCTTATTGTTTTTAAGTCGTGTGATTACATATAGGATTTCTTCAAATGTAGGTTCTTCAATTTGTGGTTCGCATGTTAGAACCTCTTCCTGTGGGAAAATGTTACTTGGAGCTTCACAATTTAGTAATTCAATAAAATATTCTTTCCATATGTTGCACATTTCCTCATTGGTATTTATCATATTCCCATTTTTGTCTTTTAAACCATATGTGTTATGTTGGTGCCCTCGTTTCATTGACTTCAGTTCTTTAAAAAAAATTTCTGGATTCATTTTTCTGGTGATTAGTTTCCATATCTTTGATTATATTACTCATATATTCTCGCTTCTGCTGTCTGACTATTTTTGTAGCCTCTTTACATTCATTTCTATAATGCTCTTCCTTTTGGATGTTATTGATGTCATTTAACCATACATGTTTGGCATTCTTCTTCCTAATGACTGCTTCTTCACATTTTTGATTGAACCATCTGTTCTTTCTATGCGTGGTTAACACACCGAGACATTCTTCTGCGGCAGATTGAATTGTATTCTTGATGTTCAACCAAGTTTGGTCAACGCTTTTCTCCGAAGGATTTTGCAGAGTTTCAAGTTTACATTTTATTTCATCTGTAAATTTCTCTTTGACTGTAATGTCTTGTAGTTTTTCTCTGTTATATGTTTCTCTGTTACAGATGGGTAAGAGATCTCAGGGTCGGCCTCTACTACGATACAAAGATGTGTGTAAGCGGGACATGATTGATACAGGCATTGATAATGCACATTGGGAGCAAGTCGCCGCTGAACGTGTTGCATGGAGGGCAAATATCAGAAATGGAATAAAGTCAAAGGAGAAAATTATTGCAGAAAAGTCACACACCAAGCGTTTGAGACGTAAGATGGTGCATGATGGTGGAAATGACCACGTGTTCACATGCACCCACTGTGAACGGACATTTACAGCGCAAATTGGCCTTATCAGTCACACTCGCTACCGCCATAGTTAAAAGTTATTATGCCTTTTTAGAGCACAAACTATCGTCTGTCAAGACGGCAAGGTGCCAATGAATGTTGGGTGTAATCTTTGTAATTTAGTATAGAAAGCTCTCTTTAGTTTTATTTTAAATTTTGCTCCTACGAGGAAGTGGTCACTGTGGCACTCAGCTCCTCTATAACTTCTGACTTGCTGTATGTTTGATGCATTTCTGATGTTAATTAAAATGTGATCTATTTGATTATAGGTTCTCTTGTCACATGATTTCCAAGTTTGTTTGTGTATATCCTTTCTTTTTAGTCTGGTACTGCTAATCTGCAGAACTAACTAACTAACTTCTTAATATTCAGTTCTGACCCTGGTTGTTCTATATTAGATCGTAATCTTTTCTCAAGAATTTTGCAAAATAGTTTCCCAGTATGACTCAACAGTGAAATACCTCTGTGTTGTGTGCAGTCGTTTTTTTCTGCCTTATTTTTCTTTCAAATTGGGATAATTATAGCGTTTCCCCAGTCTCGTGGTGTCTGTTTTTCTACCCAAACATGGTTGAATAGTCTATATAGCCATGCTACTGCAACTTCTCTTGCTGCTTTAATTAGTTCATTTGGTATTTCATCTTGTTCTGGTGATTTTTTCAATGTGGCTAATATGACGGCTTCTATAGTTTCTTCTTTCAGTATGTCTGGTTCTAGTTCTTCGGTGGCATCTGTGTCGGTTTCTTGAATTCCTGTGACATCTGATGGGATGTTGAGAAGTTGTTCGAAGTACAGTTTCCATCTTATTAGGATTTGTTGTTGTTCACTTATTGGTTCTTCATTTTCGCTGTTAATTAATTAAGTTGGGTCAAAGGGTTCTCCTCTGGTTCTCATTGCACTTATCTTTTTGTAGAAGTTTCTAGTTGCCGTCTTGTAGTTTTTATTTAGGGTTTCTCCATACACCTCCCAGTCTTTTTGTTTTTTTCCTTTTACTATTCTACTCACATGTCTTCTCGCTATTCTATATTCTATGTAATCACATTCCTGTTTGGTCTTTGACCACTTTTTTACATTTTTCCTTTTTCTATTTTACAGCTTTCTTTACTTCTGCGTTCCACCCACCAACTTGTTATTTTCTTTAACCGTGTTTTGCGTTTTTATTTTCGTGGTTCCACATGTTATTTTTGCAGTATTTAAAATGCTTGATTTGATCATCTCCCATTCTTCTTCCACTGTCTTTAATTCTATAGGTAATTTTACAAAGTTGTTTCTCATAATTTTCCCTCATTGCCTCGTCTTTGAGATTTTTTAAGTGTACTGATTCGCATGGCATGTATTTTCTTGGTCTTTGCTTTCTTCTACTGATGGTTCTTATTATGGTCTGTGTTTATACTTAAATTGGACACTGCCCTTGCATCTAATATATTTCTCTTTCTGTTATTTCTTGTTAATATAAAATCAGTTTGGCTTTTAGTATCTAGATCGTTCCATTTATACCGGGTGTATATTTGTGAGTCTTTGTGTTTATAGAATACGTTTGTTATATAGAGGTCGTGTTGGCTGCATAGCTCTATCAGACTACTTCCGTTATCATTTCTTTCCTTATGTTGGTCTCCAAATGCTCCAATATGGTTTTCTATGCCCGCTCTGTTGTGTCCTAGTCTTGTATTAAAGTGTTCCATAAATATGATGTTGCCCTGCTTAATTATTTTATTTAGCACGTCATGGATGTCTTCGTAGAATTCCTCGCATTCTTGCTCATTATTGTTTGTATCACATGATGCGTATATTT
Organism: Cepaea nemoralis; assembly: GCA_014155875.1. NCBI lineage: Eukaryota > Metazoa > Mollusca > Gastropoda > Stylommatophora > Helicidae > Cepaea > Cepaea nemoralis. The sequence goes on from JACEFZ010025316.1 coordinate 43,853, forward strand.
GTACATATGTTGTAATTGTTTGTTCTTTTATTCTCACTGTTATGATTCTTTCTGATATATATTTTTTTTCTAGTATTCCTCTTGCTAGCCGTGGTTCAATTACTATTCCCACGCCGTGTCTTGCCCTTTCTTGCTGTTCCACTCCAGAGTAGATAAACGTGTAACTGTGATGGATCATCTTGCATCCTTCTCCTTTTATTCTGGTGTCCACTATTCCCATCACTCCAATTTTCCCCTCTTTCATTGTTTCTATAAGTTCTTCTTGTTTACTATTAAAACCGCAGACGTTCATTGTGATTATTTTTTGAATCGCTGATCTATCTCGTAGTCCTTTAACATTGCCGGGTCTATATCCGTTATGGTCAGTCCGTTTATACTTCTTAGTTTTTCTACGAGCAGTAGTGAATATCCCCTGCCGGCTTGCTAGGCCAGTCGTAGGTTTAGGACAAAAATCTAGTGAGCCCATCCTCTATGGCGAGCCATAGCCCCGTTAGCACATGACCTCGCGGTCGTGGTTTCCCAGTCTACACCGAGTTTTGTAATCATTAATTAATGTAATATCGAAAGGCTTAGGTATCAGTTTTTCCTATACAACAGTTTTCTACCTTTACACATACACTCCATCTAAGGAGATGATAATTTCTGTTCACATAATTATTATGAGCTTTATGGCAAGTAGACTACATTAACCATAACCAGCATGGGAATGATTATCAAATCTGACATGGTCAAAAGAGTTTAAGAATTCGTGATGTAACATAACATATGTTGTTGATGAATGGATTCCTGTTACAAAGGCTTGCATCTAGGAAAAAGGAACTCGGCCTGACGACATGGTGCTCAACCAGAAGGGTCTGTTCCAGTCAAGAACCTCTATTAGACGGTGACCTATGTTCATTCATGTCTAAGAGCGATGCCCAGTGAATAGGTATACATGAATACATATGTGTATATATATATATATATGTGTGTGTGTGTGGGTGTGTGTGTGTGTGCGTGTTTGTGTGTGTGTGTGTTTGTGTGTGTGTGTGTTTGTGTGTGTGTGTGTGTGTGTATGTGTTATCATGATGCCAATACATGTGCGACTCATCAAGGAGACCGGAGTTTAAGATCATGTATGAACTGGGCTGGCTCAGATGACTATTCTAGAGTTATTTGTTCCAGGTTGTCCCAATTTGGTATGAAGCCTTTTTGAAATGTCAACAAGGAAGACTTCGTGAAATGTAACCATTGAAGATTTTATTTTCGTCAAGTGTCAACATGGAAACTTTCCTCAAGTATCAACATTGAAACATTATTGAAATGTCAACATTGAAACTTCCTTGTAATGTCAACATTGAAAGTTTCGTGAAATATAAACATTGAAGCTTTTTTGAAATGTCAACATTGAAGCTTCTTGAAATTGCACAATTGAAGGTCCATTTGAACTGTCAACATTTAAGTTTGTGTGGACACAATTCTACAGTAATCACTAATTGCCAATATGTTATCTACTATTTTGAACACTTATTATCAAGATAGTAGGTTCTACAATAAGTATTGAGTATATTCCTTTCAACTGCCAAGACTGTGGCAAAGTTAAAACAAAAATCGTTTCTAGAATCCTCAATGACGTCATCTCCAATCAAACATATATGATGGGACATAAATATATTTGTTAATTACTGACTTACACTCTATGGTTCCGAGTGTGACTCCAGTGAACTCAGAACTTCCAATACCAAGTAGTCATCAAGAACAGTTCCACTTTAGTCAGACTACTACAGACAACGTAACTGTTATTTCACATTGCACCGTACAACCCAGGAGGAACCGAAACTACACATAGGTTAATGGTATCTGTCCTCCCAGACTATACGAACAGAGGCGGTGTTTTTTATGTGGCCAGGAATGAAAAACTCCACTGTGTTAGCTATTATCATCATCCAGGACTACCTGCCCACCTTCCAATAGTTTCTCTCTCTCTCTCTCTCTCTCTCTCTCTCTCTCTCTCTCTCTCTCTCTCTCTCTCTCTCTCTCTCTCTCTCTCTTTCTCTCTCTCTCTCTCTCTCTCTCTCTCTCTCTCTCTATATATATATATATATATATATATATATATATATATATATATATATATATATACTTGGTTATAGTTTGGGCCAGAGCCTTAATTAAATAGTTGTTGTTACTTTGAACGCTCTACTTTGGTTTTTGTTACTTTCTATGTGTGATTAAATAAAAAATAATCAAGCAGAGTTCCAGATTCGAGTGGGACGTCAGAACTTGCTTAAATTGGGAATAGATAGATAGTTTCCTAAGTACTGTGCGATAACATTATTGGAGACAGCCCCGCCAATCGTGTTACACTATACACTTTGCTGGTTCGTCCGGGATATTTTCTATCTCAGTTGTTCTCAACCGGTGGGGAATTCCCCCCCCCCCGGGGGGGGGGGGAATTTCAGGGTTTCCCGGGGGGGGGGGGGGGGGAAATGAAGACCATTTCAACATCGTGTTAATACAAGAACCGATTACTTGACATATTTTTTCCCTTCATACTTTACAGTTATGTATGTCTCGTCCTTCTAAAATTCCTTTTATAAAGTAAGTAGACCCACAAATCATGTTTTATGTGGATGTCTAGACTTGTTTTAGTATATGCTATTACATTTGCCTTCCACCTTTACGTATACTGTGTAGGGGTGAGGGGATTTTTAGATAGGAAATATGAAAGGGGGGGAATGACGTTCTGAAAATACGGTGAAGGGGGGAACGGGCCAAATTTTTGATAGGAAGGGGGGAATGGCGTTCTGAAAATATGGTGAAGGGGGAATGGGCCAAAAAAAGTTGAGAACAACTGTTCTATCTGTTCCGAGAGAGTAGGCGCATCTGATAATTGCCATATATCTCCGTTCTGCTTGGGGACTTTAGAAAATGTGAATATCCATCAATTAACAACGAACCCAATAGTCGCAGCTAGAAAACTATTAACTGATCAAGTACCATTAATCCTCTTAAGCGACTTCCCGTATTTGCCATAAGCTTACACGTCACCGAAATGTTGTCACTGAGTTATAATACAACATGTCCGCTACCATATTAACAACTTTTAAGTCATAGCTGTGACACACCCCTACTTCCATCTTCCGCCATCCATCTTTTGTTTTGTTGATAACTACTTTTTGATTTTGCACTAAATCTGTTAAACAGTTTCAGATCAGAGATACAGGCCTTGACAAGTGCAAAAGAAATGCTTTTGACATGGACAATAAATAGGAACACATAACATTCTTCACACATGCGAATTATTTGGGCCAAATACTGAACAACAGAAACAGTGTGGGACTAGCAGACCTAAGAGCAGAACCACGTTGACCATGTCTGAAATCCAAAATAGATGTAAGGCAATGGATCTGCTCACATTGCAATATACCCTGAAATGAAGAGGTTGACTGGTTGGACAGGTAAATGAAAGATCATATCTCTAAAACTGAAGGAGGTAGACATAATGCCGTGGACAAGAGATGTAGAAGGAACAATTAGAGAACAAGTGAGAATCAGAGCATCAGAGGTGTTTAGAACAGATGAAATTAATTTGGCCTACATCCACTCTATGTAAGAACACACTCTATGTGAGAACACACTCTGTATGAGAACACACTCTATTTGAGGTCACACTCTACGTGAGAACACACTCTGTGTTACAAAACATACTATACGAAGACATACTTTATGAAAGGATTCCATGTATGGGAGTTTACACTATGTGAGGACACACTCTATGTGAGAATACACTCTATGCGAGGACACACTCTATGTGAGAACACACTCTATGACAACAAGCTCAGTTTGACATCTGCTTTCTTCAGGTATATTCACGTTGACATCTCAAGGTGTACGACAAAGAAGAAGTAGATCCAGTTTGCACACAGGGATGATGTAGCTCTGCAATTGAAGCCAAATTAGCGATATTGTTTACAACTGAACAGGAATTAGATGCCCACGTTTAATGTTATATAGACACCGTGCATATCTTTTGTTTACAAATCATGTTTTAAACATGAACAAAAAAGTTGCACAAATTCGTTCCGAAACTTGGAGCTCATTTTCAAGTAGATGAAAATATTGACGATAGAACTGATAGCCTCAACAAGCATGGTTATACCCCATACTGCAAAAAACACATTCCGTATTCGCCAACCAGGCTAAATTCTGGCGCGTAGGCCATCAACAAAAAATTAACGGTTGCGGGAGTATAACAAATGACGAAAATCGATGAAATTAACGTGACCATTTGGAGCACTTTTCTATCTCTACTTGTGATGTTCTCCATTGTTGATGCTCCTTGTGCGATAGAGTCGTGTCGCCATTTTGTTTTCTCTTTCAGTTTCACGATGAGAATCGCCGTGCAGACAGCGACTGTAATCAGTGATACCCCAGACATAATCACACTGTAAATGGGCAACGTGATTGTCTCAATCAGAATCCGATCTTCGGTAAATACCAGGCTGAGTTGAGATCTGTTCTTTGAAGGGCTGAAGATCCATTGAAGCTGGTTGACATAGAACATTGGGGAGAAGAAGATGGCAGCGATTGTGAAGATAGAGGTGATGATGCTTTTGGTTCGGGGGTGGGTGATGATTGTCTTCACTTTGAGGGGGACTGTAACACAAAGGCATCTTTCTACAGAGATGAACGCCGTGATGAGGCTGGTTATTCTGTGGGGTAACAATTAAAATATTTAAAAAAAATATAAAAGAGTAAAACAGATTAAAAGAATAAAAGGTAACAAGGTTAAAGATAAAATATCATAGGCAATAAATTATACAATGTATTGTTTTTGTTTTCACGGTTAAAATTAACTTCCAGAAAACAATGTTTTGAAAGTTAAAAGACTTAGCACGTTTACGTGTTATAGACAAAATGGCAACAAGTTCAAAGGAAAATGGCTTAAGGACATATTGCCAACGATCTGTTGCTGGCTCGATGTCTTAGATTCATTGACAGATTCAACAGGAACATCAACGCACGATGAATACAAGCAAATACTGACCTCCTTGGTACTCTTCGTTTATTGTAGACAAATGTTACAGCAGACATAAATCACATGGTCCCGTATATGTGGGAGGGCGTGTGATGAATCTTAGTAAATGCATATTCACTTCTGCTGTATAAAGTTTATTAATTAGAAGAGTCGACGCAATCGTTTCAATATAGCAAATATTCAATCGCATACAAAGATGTCATTCTTATGGACTAATGTCAACTTACAGCCTGATCTTGGCGTCTGGTGTGCGGTGTCGCTGGGCTGCCATTAATTCTGTGAAATGCAACAAACCTTCGTGCTGGGCGTTCGCTTAGCCGTACTAGCTTGATAACACATCTCTGACTCTTGGTGGAGAATCAGTACACAAATTACTTTGACAATTTTTCACAGCTACAAACCACTTTGACGTCTTGACTTGTCAAAACCCCTGACCTGACTGATTAGAACGACCAGAAGTTTCGTTCTCGTGATCTCAGCTGTTCTGATCACGTGATACACAGTCTTTCTGAGTAGTTTCCCTTCTCTCTCGTGATTCATCATCACTATCTCTTAAAGGTCTAGGCTTCACTCGTTTTTCTAGTGCTTGCCAGTTACTTGTCGTTAACTTAAATCATACTCGCTCTTTCTTCACTGCTCCTGTACTGTACACATTATATTAATACGCAGGGCTAGTACCGTAGACCCTGCGTTGCTACATGGCAACTATTTTGTCCCAATCAAAGAAACACACATTTTGGTTCTAGGCCTGGTCAAGGTGTTCCAGGTCAAAGGGCACTGGACGGTTGACGTGGTTATTACCACACCTATCACCTATTCTTCCAGACAAGTTGGAGTTAATGTGGCGACATTGTTACACAGTCTGCATCGCGCCCCGAAGGTCGTGGGTTCCATTCCAGCATACGTCGTTCAGTTTCATGAGTGCACTTTTCTCAGAGACTCCTGGGGGATCGTCGGTGGAGTTAAAAAGTGCTTACTCTGTGTGAAACTTTCGGTAGGCCGTCCTGTGGAAATAGGCCGAGTCATATGGGATAAAACAAGGTGCAATGAAGTCGAATATCTTGTCTACTAATCTCATTTTTCCCAGATAAGTGCCCAGCTTAGACTGAGTTGAAGTTCCAATTATAAAGGTAAAATAACAATAAGATAGTTTGATAGATAATATATATATAGATAATAAATAAGATACTGTGAGTGGTAACATAATAATAAGATTATATGAGAGGTAATATAATAAGAAGATACTTTTTTTTTTTTTTTGCATATCCTTTACAGGACATCGCTGTCAACAGCAGCATCTTTCAGCTGTCTGTTGATTTCTTGGCAAGATTACGCTCAGTAGTTTGCCATTGCTTTCTGAGCGGCCGGCTCAGTATCCCGCAAGTCACCAGCGGGGGTCGAACCGCTCCCAGTTCTCTCCGGCTACGAGACTGCGTGATAAACGGTATTACGGAGAAAGTGTTGTAACCCCTCAGCCAGAGAGACCGGCTAAGAAGATACTATGAGAGGTAAAATAATTATAAGATACTTTGAAAGGTAAAATAATAATCAGAAATTTGAGAGGTAATATAAAAATAAGATACATTGAAAGGTAATATCATAATAAGAGACTGTGAATGATAATATATTAATAACGTATTGTAAGTGGTAATGTAATAAGCTACCGTGACAAGTAATAAAATAATAAGATACCATGAAAAGTAATATAATAATAGGATACTGTGATAAATAGTATAATAATAAGATACTTTCAGAGGTCATATAATAAGAAGATACTAAGAGAGGTTACATAAAAAATAAGATACTGTGAAAGGTAATATAATAATAAGATACTGTGAGTGATAATATAATAAGATACTGTGAGAGGTAATATAATAAGATACTGTGAGAGGTAATATAATAAGAAGATAATATGATAGGCAACATAATAATAAGTAGCTGTACAATATAACAATAAGATACCGAGATAGGTTATACTATTAAATTACTACCCCAGAATCTGATTATGATAAGAAAATGAGAGTAATCAATACTGTAAACCGATTTAAGGGCGTCTCCGTAACGAAGTAGTCAAGCCGTTTGACTTGGGCTCCGAAGGTTGTTGGTTCGATACCGGGCAGCGTCCTTGGGTTCACGAGTGATTTTTTTTTCGGAGACTCCTGAAGGTCGTCGCTGGAGCTACGGAGTTCGTGCTTTGTGCGACGCTTTCCTCGCTGCGGAAAGAGACCGAGACATATGGGATAAAAACCCGGTGCAATGAAGTCATATGTAAACAGATAATTTAAACTAAGACATACGAATTGTGTATGCGAACGGATATAATAGTTAGATAAAGTAAATGTCCAATGTCATAATCATCATGTGCCATGCCATGCCATGCCATGCCATACGCGTAGGAGGTCACAGTTCACCATCTCATACGATCACCAGTCGTGGATCACGTCTGTATATTTGTGTGTAGGACCGTCACATTTTGTGGGCCTGAAAGCATGGAGTAAATTGTCAGGCATGTCCTCACTTTAGCAGGTGACGAACTCTCGTCCGACAGCACTCATGACATTGTCAGGTAGTCCCCTAACTACTACACAAACACGTCCGCTGAACAGACATAGTGACTAGGATCTTGTCGTCTTACTAGACGTTTGATTGTAAAATGGAGCTATACCTCTCCATAGCACAAAGTCTGAGCTGAATTTAGAAATCTTGTGTTGCCCATGCAACATGGTCTCTCTCTCTCTCGGCCTGCCTAGTTTACTCCACAGGAAACGTAACACAAAAACGTTTGGAATTTGACAAGCTGCGGATCAGCAAAGCAATGCTGTAAATGTCCGCCTGTTGGAACTTCTATTCTAGACCAGTTGCTGACCAAGTCGTAGGGCCTGGTCTTGTGGTTGATTTCCTTGCACTAGTATAAGTCGTATACCCTCCGAATTGCGCTCCTCCACTCTAAGCTGCTGGCACAATGTAGGGTGTCGGGTTTGGTGAGCGCCGCCCAACATTCAGCGCTAACAGAAAGCAGATAGTACCGTCTACAGTCATACGGTATCTCAGTCATATCTTAATAAACGGGACTTTAAAGACAGACAATATAATGATATTAAAATCTCAACTAACAAGATATCATAATATAAGCAGACTATATAATCATAAAATCATGTGAGCGGCACTATAATGATGCACGATATAATGATAATTTATTATGAACAGACAGTCATCATTATCATGAAGTGCCGTTCCGAATAGCCAATGGCGATCATGCCTCTTCACATCTTGCGATCCCCACCTTCGTGTATCAGCTAGTGCGCTGACTTACTTCCTTGCCATGACACAAGACTGTCAAGCATTTTCTCTCGCTGTCTTCCTCTATCTCTCTTTCCACAAATCTTTCCAGTTGTCACACGTTCCAGTGTTTGTCTTCTCATAATGTGGCCAAACAATTAAACTGCCTCTTTCTGATGTTTGTGATAAGTTATAGTTGTGACATAGCTTCTCTCAAAATATCCAGACTGCTCATTTTGACTGTCCAAAAAATCTTCGGCATTCTTCTATGAAATCATATCTCCTCCATGGATTGTTTTCGCTTAAACAGACAATACGAACTGGCACCTCGACGTCTTAACGGACGATGGAGTGTTACATTATTCTCCAAAAAGGCATTATAACTAAAACCCACTGCGGTAGCGAATGTGACTGATCAGACCAATTAGCGATGTTAATTTCGACCACAATGGATACATATGAGCATATGGTCATTTCCACCCTTTACGCACCATCTTACGTCTCACACGCACAATGTGCGACTTATCCGCTATCATTTTCTGCTTTGTCTTTATTCCATTTCCGATCTCTGCCGTCCATGCAACACGATCAGCGGCAACTTGCTCTCCGGGTGCAATATAAATGCCTGTATCAATCCTATCCCGCTTGCACACATCTTTGTACTATAGTAGAGGCCGACCACGAAATTGTTTACCCGTCTGTAATTTATGATAAAAAGATTAACATTTATGTAAACATAATTATATGCATACCTGTTAAAGTAGACATGCGGCCATCCCCCAATGACATATACCGCGTCCAGTGGATTGAAGGAGAGGTCAGCGAGGAGGAACATGGGGCTGTTACACAAGCTCATCCAGAATATGGTCAGCACACATCCCAGATCTGCCACTGCAAGACCTGTCAAAGTGCCAAGGGTAGTATTCGCAAACACAAAATAAAATTAAACACAGCGTCTTGTTGACATGAGAGAAACGAATACGGTGGTTTGAACCGGTTTAGAAAGGTGCTCTTGTTCTACAAAAGTTTGTGTTGCCAAATGGTGTATAAACAGTCCGATATAATAAAATACAAGGAAGATAGCATAGTTATACCGTGACATCAACAACAGTATTGATTCCTGCTGGGTTAATGCAACCCAGAGAGTTTATTAATTGGCTTTCAATTTTAAGTCTAATGGAGCTGTTAGAGTAGCAAGTTTTCAATGCAGAGACCCATACATCATCGACTCCATCGTGGTAAGGAGAATTAAAGTGGTTGGGGACAGGTTTTTCAGCGACTTGATTAATGTCTCTAATGTGTTTTCTAAAGCGGTCGGCCAGGCGTCTGCCACTTTTGCCAATATATTTCATGTCAAATTGTTTGCAGATGATAACATATATAAGATTGCGGGATGTGCAAGTGAGAATCTTTCAAGGAGAAGGTGTCTCGGGGGAATGTAATTGCCGGTGTCTGTAAAGCCAGTCCTACCAACCTGTTTAGTCGCCTTTTACGTCATGCTAAGAGGTCTACTATGGTGTCATGGCAAATCAGTATTCTACTTTCGAAATCAGCTGTGAACGATTTGGAAGCAGACAACCTGTGTTGATTTTTAACAATGGTATGACCGTAGCCGGTCTGAAAGCAATTGAAAACTACTAAACGCAAACTTGCCTATAAACACACAAACAGCCAAACACGCTGGAGTAAAATGCGACGCCCTGTAAGGACATGAAACTAAACTTAAGGAGGTGTACAGTGTTACTATTTTTACAGTCCCTTTGGGATCCATGGTAACACATGGGCAAGGATAATTATGGAGTTAATAAAAATCATTTGATTTCTAACACCCAAAGATCAATCAATCATGTGCCATGCCGAAAAGCGTGGGCGGTCATGACTCGCCATTTCACTCGATCACCAGTGTCGTGGATCATCTCAGTGTTCTTGTCTAGTCCATGCCATGTGGCCAAGCCATCCAGGTATTTTCCTCTCGGTCTTCCTCTTGGTCTGTTCCCTTCGATCTTGCCAGTTGTCACTAAGTTCTCTAATCCATTTCTTATAACATGTCCAAAAAATATTTACTGCCTACGTCTAATTTCTCTAATCAATTTACGATTTTCATTTGTCTCCTATAATACTTGGTCATTGGTTTTTCTGCCTGTCCATGGTATTATTTGCATTTTCCTCAGGAACCACATTTCTGCAGCAATCAGATGTTTTTCAGCTTGACTGCACATTGTCCAAGTTTCACATCCATACAAAAGAACAGGCTCTATGTATCCCCTCAAAACTCCTTTTCTCGTTTCAATTGACATCTTTTTATTGGTCAGAATGTTTTTCATCTTGCTAAAGGCTACTTTCGCCATGGCGATTCTTGTTCTAATCTCTTCAAGGCATCTCCCATCAGATGTTATGACTGTTCCGAGATAATTGTACCGATTCACTTGTTGAAGAATATTCCCATTTACTTGTATATTACATTGTGGTACTTCGTTCTTCCTAGTGACGACCATAACCTGTGTCTTCTTACAATTTAATTCCAACCCCAGCTGCTCACTGTGTACAACAACTGCGTCTACTAATTGTTGTAGATCTTGTGCATTGTCTGCAATCAATACTGTATCATCTGCATATCTAATGTTATTGATGTTTCGTCCTCCAATGCTGATTCCATTTATATCTTCTACATTCCTGAAAATATTTTCACTGTATAGGGAAAAAAGATCTGGAGACATTACACATCCCTGCCTAACACCTCTCTTAATAGGTTGATATTCTCCCATTTCATTATCAATCCTTATGGCAGCTTGTTGTTTACAATATATGTTTTTTATAAATCTAATGTCTTTCCCATCAGTTTGTAGATCTGCAAGCATATCTACCATGTTGACATGTCTAACTCTATCAAAAGCTTTTGTGTAGTCAATAAAGCAAAGGTGTATATCCTTGTTTACTTCTATAGCACGTTCAATAACTGTTCGCAGCATATACACAGCATTTACTGTACCCTTTCCTTCTACAAACCCGCATTGTTCTTCCCCTATTTCAGGTTGTATTTTCTTCCTCACTCATTGCATGATAATCCGTAGCAAAATCTTTGTGATGTGGTAAATTATACTAATTGTTCTATGTTGATCACATTCCAAGGTTCCTGATTTATTTGGGATTGCAATAAATACAGAGTTACATAATTCAGAAGGTATATCTCCAGTATCATATAATGTGTTCCCCGGGAAGGTTAACCCGGTCAACAAATGCCCGCAAAAGTCGGATGTGTCGGCCTAACGGCGCAAGAACGCAGCTCTGCTGTAAACAGGCACAACGCAATCACATCCGGAAAAAAAAAAACTTCGGATGAACGAAGAAGAAGATATAATGTGTTCAGCAGTCTGGTGACTCGATCTAGTCCAAATTCTTCTAAAGCTTTAATCATTTCTGTTGTGATGTTATCTGCACCGGGGGCCGTGCCAGCTTTCATATGCTTAAGAACATTTCGAACCTCCATCTTCAAAATTGGCGGCTCTTCATTATTAAATCTAATATCATGCTGTTCCTCTCTGTTATCATTATAAAGGTTCTTCACATAATCTGTCCATACGTGTAGAATCTGATCTTTTTCTATTATGATTTTTTCATCTTTAGTTTTTAGACAGCCTGTTGATGTATTTGTTCTTTTATTAGTAAGTTCCTGAATTCTTTTGTGCACTAATTTGGTATTTTGACTGTTGTGTTGTTTTTCAATTTCTAAGCACTTTTCCTCAAGCCATGCTTCTTTTTCCTCCTTACATAATATGCTGACTTGTCTGTGAAATTCTTCATATTTGGCAGGATTACATTTGTTGAGTCTTCTTGTTTCCATTAGGTGTAAAAGTTCTTCTGTCATCTATTTCTTACGACCCACCTTCTTTAATTTTGGAATAGTTGTTTCTGCAGCCAAACTGATTGAATTCTTCAACATTTACCATTGATCATCCACATCCTGGAATAATATCTCTAGATCAGACAATGTATCAAATCTGTTCTGTACTTCTATGTTGAATTTGTTTTGTATCCTTGTCATTACTCAATGTACACAAATCATATTTAGTGTTTCCTGTTATATACTTGACTTTCTTCAACTTTATCCTCAGTGTTCCTGTAAGTAGTCTGTGGTCACTATAACAATCAGCACTGGGAACTGTTTTTGCTATTGTTAGTGCGTTTCTAAATCTTCTGCTAATCAGAATGTAGTCGATCTGGTTTCTGATCCTGCTATTAGGGCTCCTCCATGTCCATAATCTTCTAGTGTGTTGCTTAAACCAGGTGTTTCCTACAATCATTTCCTGTTCTTTTGCCCACTCTACTAGTCTGTATCCTCTTTCATTTCTCTCACCGAAACCATAGTTTCCTACTGTGTATCTATCACCTTGATTTCCTACTTTTGCATTGAAGTCTCCTATTATGATGTTTATTTCTGAATGTTTACATTTCTTTAAGGCAGTCTCTATGTCATTATAAAATGCCTCTACACTATCTTCACTGGATTCTCCTGTTGGGGCATGTACCTGAATACTATTTATGCTAAAAGGTCTGCCACTTAATTTAACTAGTAGAACTCTGTCCGACACGGCCCAATAGCCTTGAACAGATTTTGATGTTTTCCGGTCCAAAATAATAGCCACTCCCCTTTGTCGGTCTTCACCTCCAGAATAAATAATCTTAAAATCTTCATCTATCTTGATGCCTGCTCCTGTCCATCTCGTTTCGCACATCCCTAGAATATTAATTTTTTCACTTTAAATTTCTTATTTTATGTTCTCTAGTTGTTCGTCGTCGTTTAACGTCCTAACGTTCCATGTTGCTAATTTTAACGTCTCTGTCCTTGTCTTCCATGATCAGTCTTTAGGCGAATCATAATGTAGTAGAAGTGCCTGGGGTTTCTTGGCAAAGGCTAAAGGTCGACGTTTGGTGCAGGAAAGCCTGGCATATGATACCACAACATCTAGCTTAAGAATGGAGGTGGAGGCAGTCAGTGCAGTTTTCCGCTGGATGGAGAATACGACACACACACACATCGTGATTGTAACTGACTCAGAAAGTATGCTGTGTAGGGTGAGGACGGGCAAGCTTCGTGCCGTGTGGCTTGCTTCGCTTCGGAAGTCACAGGTGGCAAGCAGCGTCTTGATATTTTCTCCGGGGCATGCTGGTGTTGAGGAATGAACAGGCAGACTCTGCTGGCTCTGCAAAACTTGGTGGAGTATTGATGCATAATAAGGCAAAAGTGGTTGCGGCCTTGTGGGAGCACGTGTACACCTCGGAGGATGAAATGGATCACCATGGTCTGGCAAGAATGCGACAGCGTGGAGTGACGAGGGGATCTGGTCGATGCTCGACGCTTAGAGGAAAGGCGAGACGCACATATAATCAGATTGCTACTGGTACTACTGGGGTTGGAACTCTTCGCTGGCTTCTGAGGATGGGGACGGAGCGCTTATGGGAATGCCCCGAATGCAGTGATGTCGGTTCGCCAGCACTATTGCGTGCTCGGTCACCTCGCACGTAGTACAGTAGCCTGTCACTGGCTACTGTGCTCTAGTTAACACTGTTTACGGGTACTCCCCGTGTTTATTGTCTCCTACTGTAACCTTGGAGTAAATCCCTGGCATGTCCTGCAGTGTCCTATTTATGACACGTGTGTGTCCTGTTGGATAACTGCTTAAGAGTTCTATCTTCTACTTCTGTCCCTTGAATCTCTATTCCCTATTCAGGGATGTTATCTCTATCCTATCCTAGTCTTATCCCTAACTTATATCCTTCTGTTACTTGTGTCATCTCATGTTTCTCTTGTACCTTGCGGTGTCTAGGTGAAGTATAAACATCAGGAGAGTGCCCGCCTATGGGCTTCATGTACCGATATTCCCTTGGACTCTGTTATTCCTTGCGTCCATCGTTTACTTGGTCGGCCTCTTCCTGTGTTTCCCTCTGGTCTGTACATCATTGCTTGTTGTGGTACACTGTTATTTGGTAACCTACTTTCATGGCCAAACCATTTGACTTGCTGCCTTCTAATAAAATCTAGCACAGCTATAACCCCCCACTTTAGTAGTAATTTCTTCATTTCTGATCTTGTCTCTTCTTGATACATTTAGTATTCTTCTCAGGAATCTCACTTCTATTGTTGTGATTTTTCTTTTCACTTTTTTCTGTCATTGTCCAGGTTTGACATTGGTAACATAGAGTTGGTTTATACTATTAAAACCGCAGACGTTCATTGTGCCTATTTATTTTTTGAATCGCTGATCTATCTCGTAGTCAATTAACATTGCCGGGTCTATATCCATTTTGATCAGTCCATTTATACTTCTTAGTTTTTCTACTAGCAGTATGAAGATCCCCTGACGGCTTGCAAGGTCAGTCATAGGTTTAGGACAAAAATCTGACTATAGGGAGTCCATCCCCTATGGTGAGCCATAGCCCCGTTAGCCCATGAGCTCGCGGTCATGGTTTCTCAGTCTACACCCCGTGGAGGTGGGTTTGACTTGTGTAGTCTGCGGGTCATCGGTAGGCTACTAATTTTCACTTTTCACTCCTCCTGCGTAATATAATAATTTCACCTATGCCACTCATAGATGGCGTAATATGATCGTTTCGTCGGTACCACTCATTGTTGGGGTGAAATATGATAATTTCATCTCTACCACTGTTAAATACACGAGAAGGATCATTTTAAGAACGAAGATCTGAATGTTAAATTTAATCAACCTTTGCCGATACCCTTTTAGGAAAACAATCACCTTCAAATTAATATCCTGTGATGGTAAAACCATGGTCAAACCCAGTTTGTGGCTGACTCAGTTGCGGAATCATTAATCTAAACTAGGTATGGACCCTAATATGACTTCTCTTTGAGGTGGAACGGGGTAGGGGTAATGGTGTAATGGAATCGAAATAAGTTACGACATGTTTATCAAACATTTTAATCAGAATCCAAGATAGTGACAAACAATACTGAATAAAGAACCGACATCACAGCACTCGGTACATTCCCATATGTGCCCCCCCCCCCCCTCCTTGATCTTCAACAGTCAGAGAAGCGTCCCAATACTAATAGTACGAGTAGCAGTCCGTCTGGCATGTCCTCCAGTTACTGGTTGTCAGCAAGATCGTCTGGTCTCTCCCTGGCTCCCCATTCTCTCGGCCATGATTCTTTATCTGTTCATCCATGATACACAGATGATCCTAAAGGGCCCTGGCCACATCTGTCTTATCACGCACCTAAACCCCACCCAAAGGTTCAGACCTAGCCCATCTGTTCGTCTGTTCGTTTCCACCACACCAGCAAGTCCTGGGAGAAAGATCCATTAAACGATCCTTAACTTTGATTTGGAAATTTAAGCATACCCTCTCTGTACGAAGTCTGTGCAACTGGAGAAAAGAACTAGCGACAGAGAAGAACAGCATAACGAGGAACTGAAGGAATCTACAGCAGCTAGCAGAAGGCAGAACGGCATGGTGTAAGTTGGTTGAGGACCTATGCCGGCTACTATTGAGAATGAAGGACAGAAGAATAAGTATCTCGGACATTTGACACAAAACGAACTCTTACCCAACAAACTTATGTTGATACTGTCCTTGAACCCTTGTTTGACGAACACAGTAATGTTGACGATATTCACTCCTATTCCGAACAGACTCGTCACCCCAAACATAATAAAATACACCACGAACTGAAAGGCGTTTCTGAGTTCGTTACTGACGGGGTCAAGGTTGGAGGAGTAAACCACGTCTGACGATCCCGTAACTGTGGAGTTGCGTGCTGGGAGGAAAGTATCACGTGATATAGACAATGTTGCCGATACAGACATGCCTGCATCTTTCACTGGTTGAGGAGCAGGAGACATTCCTAGAAATCCTGGGTTGATCTCACAAGTAAATCGGTCATACACTCTAGATATGGAATGCAAAGACAATGTGTGTATGTTGAAATGTGTTTTCATGTCAACTTTATGAATGGGAATGTGTTTTCATGTCAAATGTATGAACAGGAATATGTATTCATGTCAAATGTATATATGGGTTCTGCAGCACAGTGGACAGAACGATATATGTGCAGGTACAATATGCGATAATACAATAAGTGAAGGCACAATAAGTGAAGGTACAGTATGTGATAATACAATAAGTGAAGGTACAATATGT
Source organism: Cepaea nemoralis (assembly GCA_014155875.1). Taxonomy (NCBI): domain Eukaryota; kingdom Metazoa; phylum Mollusca; class Gastropoda; order Stylommatophora; family Helicidae; genus Cepaea; species Cepaea nemoralis. The sequence goes on from JACEFZ010025316.1 coordinate 60,312, forward strand.
GAAGGTACAATATGTTAAGGTACAATCTGTGAAGGTACAATATGTGACAGTACAATAAATAAAGGTACAATATGTGAAGGTAAAATATGTGAAGGTACAATCTGTGAAGGTACACTATGTGAAGGTAGAGATAGTGAAGATACAATATGTGAAGGTACAATATGTGAAGTTACAATATGTGAAGGTACAGTATGTGAAGTTACAATATGTGAAGGTACAATATTTGAAGTTACAATATGTGAAGGTACAATATGTGAAGTTACAATATGTGAAGGTACAATATGTGAAGTTACAATATGTGAAGGTACAATATGTGAAGTTACAATATGTGAAGGTACAATATGTGAAGTTACAATATGTGAAGGTACAATATGTGAAGTTACAATATGTGAAGGTACAATATGTGAAGTTACAATATGTGAAGGTACAGTATGGGAAGGCACAATATGTGGAGGTACAATACTTGACACACCAAAAATAGCACCTGATACTTTATATTGTTGTACAGAAGACAGAACAATCTTGTTTTTTATCTGGAGTATCGTAGCAGTGGCAATAACTCAACATTGCACATACTACAATCACACACGTGGTATTCAATCTGTTGTATATACCTTTGTATAGGAGGGAATTTGGGCATCTCTTTCTCTCTCCGCCACGCTTCTTCTTCCTCCCTCGTGTTTTGTTTCCTCTCTCTCTCCCTCTCCCCCCCCCCCCGTCTCTCTCTCTCTCTCTCTCTCTTCCTCTCTCTCTCTCTCTGATATTACTCTTATGTCTCTCTCTCTCTTGTCTTTATCTCTTTCTCTCTCTATTGACTTCATTTCTCTCTTGTCCTCTCTCTTCTATCTCTCTATCTCTGTTGTCTTTCACCCACTTGTCTCACTCTTCTCTCTCTCTCTCTCTCTCTCTCTCTCTCTCTCTCTCTGATCTTTATCTCTCTCTTATCTCTCTTGTCTTAATATCCCACTCTCTTGTCCTCTCTCTTGTCTCTATCAGTCTGTTGTCTTTATCTCTCTCTTGTTCTCTCTCTCTCTCTCTCTCTCTCTCTCTCTCTCTCTCTCATGTTTCTCTCTGCGTATATGTTGTTTTCCTCTCTCTTGTCTCTCTTGTCTCTCACTTCTCTCTTTCTGTCTCTCTTTCTTTCTTTGATGTTTCTCGTATCTCTCTGTCTTATCTTTATCTCTCTCTCTCTCTCTCTCTCTCTCTCTCTCTCTCTCTCTCTCTCTCTCTCTCTCTCTCTCTCTCTCTTTCTGTCTCTGATGTTTCTCACATCTTTCTCTCTCTCTCTCTTGTCTCTCTCTCTCTCTCTCTCTCTCTCTCTCTCTCTCTCTCTCTCTCTTCTCTCTCTCTCTCTGTCTCTGAATCCCCTGAGAGACACACACACAGACAGGCTGGTAGGCAGAGACAGAGGTAGACAGATGGATGAACAAATTAATGTATGGATAGATACACAGGCAGGCAGGCACACAGGTGCTCAGACAGGCACTCAAATAAACCCTGCTTACATTCAGCAACCAAAGCAAGGAATGAACTGCGAAAGAAAACACACAGAATGAAATAATCGTAGGGAACGTATCCAGAGAAATACCAGATAACAGATTTGTAAGGACCCTTGTACGCACCGCAAGGCTTATCATGTATATGGTGCTGTTGAGACAGTTGTATAGACCAACACTATTTGCAATACAACTTTTCTACAAAGTAAATTGGTTGTTATGGTCGAGTCATCGTTGCCACATCCATACATTATACTGGTCTTGTAAAATATGTTGTAATTTCAGTGTTCTGGAATAGTTAATTTCTTCTTGAAGCATATACTGCTTTTCTGTAACAAAGAAAACGCAAGTATAGGAAGGCAAATGTCTATCCCTGCCTGTCACAAATGTGTAGCATTAACACTTAATTACAACATTATACTACTACTGACACAATGAATCCTACGACGTTCAATAACTACTCATACAATTATTAAGTAAGACATCTGTTTGCTCTCCTCAAAATGTAATTACTTGACTTTTACCGAGTACATGCAATTCAATACTCAGTGTTACCATTGTATATTATTAAGACATAGTATTTTGAAAAGGGGAATAATTTTGCCGAGCTGCAGTTTGAGTTTTTAATTATTACTTCCCCTTGTAAGACTTCCAACAGAATTTTATAAAGACATTTAGTAGATTGATTGTTAGCATGATTGGCAAACGAAACCATTTCGCTGTCTCGTTTGTTAATTAAAATTAAAATAAAGAATAACAGTCATTAGTTAAATAACTTAACATAGTATTGTAGATCGCGTTTTGTCAAACAATAGCCTCTTCCGGCAACAATTCAAGCAAAATAAGATGACGACCGACACTGAAGACGTACTAAATTCAAGATGTAAACTCTTAAATTCCTTAGTTTAACATCTGAAGCCATTAAGGGATGCATGTTTGTGTGTTGCAGTATCTAATTGGCTTCAACAAAATTGTCACTCTGGGAAAACAAATAATAATATCCGAATTGTGACTGACTCCTTCACGAGATTATTAATCTAAGCCTGGCGATGGACCCTAATATAACTTCTCGTCTGAGGTTTAACGGTGTAAAAGTAATGGTAAAATTGAATTTGACCAACCTCTGTTCCTTTGTCTAAAATTTGAGGCCAGCAAACTAACCAAGGATTAATACATTTCGGGGATATGAATTGTCCAGCGGTGGGTCCAAAATGTTGAACTGCATGCAGTAAATGGGTAAAATATAGTAGGTAAATCATAAATAATGGAAAGTGGTAAGAGTTAACTTAACGAGACCGCAATTGCAAGTGACAAAAAGAACGTTAGAATAATAAAGTTTTCACATTTGTGTTTGTGTGCATTTGCTCGCTTTGAACTCAAGCGTAGTACATACTCATGCTACTGCTGTTAAAGCGCTGGCTTAATTTTTGCGTGTGGTTTAGTGTTCTCTATTATCAGTGTCCCTCGTCATCAGGCCAACCTACTCCGACTTCTAAAGAACCTGTAATTTACGACCCTAAATCAAGGACGAGAAGTCAACATTTGACTCCAGCTGACAGGTGTAGGGGTGAACCCGCTACATCGGCATTAGCACACCGGAACTTTAAAAACGAGCACTCATATCCATTCGTTCATGCTAACCTCAAGACAGTTCCCTTAAGTAAACAAAATAAATAAATTAAAACTGGACACCACACGTCATATTGCCATGTTCTTGAAGGCTACACTTGATAAGCTTCAGTTTCTGCTCTGCGACTACATTTATGTCGGAGTCATGGAGTGTCAGGTTACAGACCAGTACATCTGAATGTTTCCATGAATGCATGTAACGAGAAGCATCACTGAATGTGAATATGAAATAAAGAATCAAAATCATGACACTTTGGTACATTCACACATGGGCTTCATCTCGTTCTTAAGGAGCTAACGAAGAGTTCTCATGAGAGTGGTGTTCTAACTAAACCTTCGCCTAGGTTTCATTATAAGCACTGAGTGTCGTCCTGACCATATACTCAACACCCACAAAACCAGCCTTTGCAAAGCAGGTTCTCCGTTTCGCTGAACTTTCCAAGGGTTCCTGTATTGTCTTAACTATATCCACCAAGGTTTCCCATAAATCTTAACCATATCATCTAAGGATTCACATATAGTCTTAACCATATCATCTAAGGATTCACATATAGTCTTAACCATATCATCTAAGGATTCACATATAGTCTTAACCATATAAACATTATCATAATGTAGACAGCAGCCCAAAGGAGCGACAGCAACCAGTTTATCAGCCTGTTAATTTCCTTGCACGCCTGCATGCCTTAGGAAGAAAATCTAGGGCATTCTCTTGACCTTCATCTTATTAAACGATGAAAGAAACTCAACAAGGAACATTTTTTGTTGTTGCTCGCATATCCTTCATAGGACATCACTGTCAACATCAGTATTTTTCAGCTGATTGTTTTCTTAGCATTACGCTCAGTAGTTTGCAACAAGGAGCATACCAGTTTATATTTTACGTAGCAGATTTTGTGAGTCTGTCAGAAATGCAACATGCTGTTCTGTATTGCTATTTAGCCATCAAACGCCGCCGTTACACAATTCAACTCCATTCCAATGCTGGAAGTCGTGATATTATACGCCAGACTCTCCTTTATTACATTGCGTCCATTAACCTTTGCTATGAAGCAACGCCCATTCCGTTTGCTTCGCACTACAGACTCATTAATGAATATCATTACATCACTAGCGCATATACCGTCACCTATCAGCTATCGCAGGTTTGCTCTGTCTCATACCTTGTAAATTCCCGTAACCATCTATCCAATGTGACCATAACTCTATGTAAATATGCCTTGTTGAACGGTATCATGGCCCATTCCGTTTCCCGCACACTATTTTACCAAATGGACAGACGTGTCTAATCGTACCTTCAGTCCTTCTCTCTCTCTCTCTCTCTCTCTCTCTCTCTCTCTCTCTCTCTCTCTCTCTCTCTCTCTCTCTCTCTCTCTGTGTGTCCTGTGTGCCCAATTTGTTACCCTTTGAAAATGAAGTCCGTTCGTTCGTTCGTTCTGTTTTCTCTCTTGTTTCTCTCTCTCAGTTTCTCATATATCTCTCTTTTGTCTTCACATCTCTCTCTCTCTCTCTCTCTCTCTCTCTCTCTCTCTCTCTTGTGTCTCTCTCTCTCTCTCTCTCTCTCTCTCTCTCTCTGGTGTCTCTTTCTTTCTCTCTGTCTGAATCTCATGAGACTCAAACATACAGACACTGCATTTCTTCATCATGTGTCGCGTGGTGTCACCCAATACCTCACACAGGTGGTGTTCTGTATCACACAGTACCTCACACAGGTGGTGTTCTATAACACCCAGTACCTCACACAGGTGGTGTTCTGTGTCACCCAGTACCTCACACAGGTGGTGTTCTATAACACCCAGTACCTCACACAGGTGGTGTTCTATAACACCCAGTACCTCACACAGGTGGTGTTCTGTGTCACCCAGTACCTCACACAGGTGGTGTTCTATAACACCCAGTACCTCACACAGGTGGTGTTCTATAACACCCAGTACCTGACACAGGTGGTGTTCTGTATCACCCAGTACCTCACACAGGTGGTGTTCTGTGTCACCCAGTACCTTACACAGGTGATGTTATGTATCAACCAGTATCTCACACAGGTGTTGGTCTATAACACCCAGTACCTCAAACAGATGGTGTTCTGTGTCACCCAGTAATTTACACAGGTGGTTTTCTGTGTCACCCAGTACCTTAGACAGGTGGTGTTCTGTGTCACCCAGTACCTTACACAGTTGGTGTTCTGTATTACCCAGTACCTCACACAGTTGGCGTTCTGTATTACCCAGTACCTCACTCAGATGGTGTTCTGTATCACCCAGTACCTCACTCAGGTGTTTTTCTGTATCACCCAGTACCTCACAGAGCAGTGTTCTGTATCACCCAGTATTTCACACAGGTGGTGTTCTGTATCACCCAGTATGTCACACAGGCGGTGTTCTGTATCACCCAGTACCTCACACAAGCGGTGTTCTGTATCACCCAGTACCTCATACAGGCGGTGTTCTGTATCACACAATACCTCACACAGGTTGTGTTCTGTATCACCCAGTACCTCACTCAGGCGCTGTTCTGTATCACCCAGTACCTCACACAGGTTGTGTTCTGATCACCCAGTACCTCACACAGGCGGTGTTCTGTATCACCCAGTACCTCACAAAGGTTGTATTCTGTATCACCCAGTACCTCACACAGGTTGTGTTCTGTATCACCCAGTACCTCACACAGGCGGTGTTCTGTATCACCCAGTACCTCATACAGGTGGTGTTCTGTATCACCCAGTACCTCACACAGGTTGTGTTCTGTATCACACAGTACCTCATACAGGTGGTGTTCTGTATCACCCAGTACCTCACACAGGTTGTGTTCTGCATCATCCAGTACCTCACACAGGTGGTGTTCTGTATCACCCAGTACCTCATACAGGTTGTGTTCTGTATCACCCAGTACCTCACACAGGTTGTGTTCTGTATCACCCAGTACCCCATACAGGCGGTGTTCTGTATCACCCAGTAACTCACACAGGCGGTGTTCTGTATCACCCAGTACCTCACACAGGTGGTGTTCTCTATCACCCAGTACCCCATTCAGGCGGTGTTCTATAACACCCAGTACCTCACACAGGTGGTGTTCTATAACACCCAGTACCTCACACAGGTGGTGTTCTGTGTCACCCAATACCTCACACAGGTGGTGTTCTGTGTCACCCAGTACCTCACACAGGTGGTGTTCTATAACACCCAGTACCTCACACAGGTGGTGTTCTATAACACCCAGTACCTGACACAGGTGGTGTTCTGTATCACCCAGTACCTCACACAGGTGGTGTTCTGTGTCACCCAGTACCTTACACAGGTGATGTTATGTATCAACCAGTATCTCACACAGGTGTTGGTCTATAACACCCAGTACCTCACACAGATGGTGTTCTGTGTCACCCAGTAATTTACACAGGTGGTTTTCTGTGTCACCCAGTACCTTAGACAGGTGGTGTTCTGTGTCACCCAGTACCTTACACAGTTGGTGTTCTGTATTACCCAGTACCTCACACAGTTGGCGTTCTGTATTACCCAGTACCTCACTCAGATGGTGTTCTGTATCACCCAGTACCTCACTCAGGTGTTTTTCTGTATCACCCAGTACCTCACAGAGCAGTGTTCTGTATCACCCAGTATTTCACACAGGTGGTGTTCTGTATCACCCAGTATGTCACACAGGCGGTGTTCTGTATCACCCAGTACCTCACACAAGCGGTGTTCTGTATCACCCAGTACCTCATACAGGCGGTGTTCTGTATCACACAATACCTCACACAGGTTGTGTTCTGTATCACCCAGTACCTCACTCAGGCGCTGTTCTGTATCACCCAGTACCTCACACAGGTTGTGTTCTGTATCACCCAGTACCTCACACAGGCGGTGTTCTGTATCACCCAGTACCTCACAAAGGTTGTATTCTGTATCACCCAGTACCTCACACAGGTTGTGTTCTGTATCACCCAGTACCTCACACAGGCGGTGTTCTGTATCACCCAGTACCTCATACAGGTGGTGTTCTGTATCACCCAGTACCTCACACAGGTTGTGTTCTGTATCACACAGTACCTCATACAGGTGGTGTTCTGTATCACCCAGTACCTCACACAGGTTGTGTTCTGCATCATCCAGTACCTCACACAGGTGGTGTTCTGTATCACCCAGTACCTCATACAGGTTGTGTTCTGTATCACCCAGTACCTCACACAGGTTGTGTTCTGTATCACCCAGTACCCCATACAGGCGGTGTTCTGTATCACCCAGTAACTCACACAGGCGGTGTTCTGTATCACCCAGTACCTCACACAGGTGGTGTTCTCTATCACCCAGTACCTCATTCAGGCGGTGTTCTATAACACCCAGTACCTCACACAGGTGGTGTTCTATAACACCCAGTACCTCACACAGGTGGTGTTCTGTGTCACCCAATACCTCACACAGGTGGTGTTCTATAACACCCAGTACCTCACACAGGTGGTGTTCTATAACACCCAGTACCTCACACAGGTGGTGTTCTGTATCACCGAGTACCTCACACAGGTGGTGTTCTGTGTCACCCAGTACCTTACTTTGGTGATGTTATGTATCAACCAGTATCTCACACAGGTGTTGGTCTATAACACAAAGTACCTCACACAGATGTTGTTCTGTGTCACCCAGTAATTTACACAGGTGGTTTTCTGTGTCACCCAGTACCTTACACAGGTGGTGTTCTGTGTCACCCAGAACCTTACACAGTTGGTGTTCTGTATTACCCAGTACCTCACACAGTTGGCGTTCTGTATTACCCAGTACCTCACTCAGATGGTGTTCTGTATCACCCAGTACCTCACTCAGGGTGTGTTCTGTATCACCCAGTACCTCATATAGGTAGTGTTCTGTATCACCCAGTACCTCACACAGGTTGTGTTCTGTATCACCCAGTACCTCACACAGGTTGTGTTCTGTATCACCCAGTACCTCACACAGGTTGTGTTCTGTATCACCCGGTACCTCACACAGGCGGTGTTCTGTATCACCCAGTACCTCACAAAGGTTGTATTCTGTATCACCCAGTACCTCACACAGGTTGTGTTCTGTATCACCCAGTACCTCACACAGGCGGTCTTCTGTATCACCCAGTACCTCATACAGGTGGTGTTCTGTATCACCCAGTACCTCACACAGGTTGTGTTCTGTATCACCCAGTACCTCATACAGGTGGTGTTCTGTATCACCCAGTACCTCACACAGGTTGTGTTCTGCATCATCCAGTACCTCACACAGGTTGTGTTCTATATCACCAAGTACCTCAAACATGTGGTGTTCTGTATCACCCAGTACCTCACACAGGTTGTGTTCTGTATCACCCAGTACCTCACACAGATTGTGTTCTGTATCACCCAGTATCTCATACAGGTTGTGTTCTGTATCACCCAGTACCTCATACAGGCGGTGTTCTGTATCACCCAGTAACTCACACAGGCGGTGTTCTGTATCACCCAGTACCTCATACAGGCGGTGTTCTGTATCACCCAGTACCTCATACAGGCGGTGTTCTGTATCACCCAGTACCTCATACAGGCGGTGTTCTGTATCACCCATTACCTCATACAGGTGGTGTTCTGTATCACCCAGTACCTCATACAGGTGGTGTTCTGTATCACCCAGTACCTCACACAGGTGGTGTTCTGTATCACCCAGTACCTCACACAGGTGGTGTTCTGTATCACCCAGTACCTCACACAGGCGATGTTCTGTATCACCCAGTACCTCACACAGGTGGTGTTCTGTATCACCCAGTACCTCACATAGGTTGTGTTCTGTATCACCCAGTACCTCATACAGGCGGTGTTCTGTATCACCCAGTACCTCACACAGGTTGTGTTCTGTATCACCCAGTACCTCACACAGGTGGTGTTCTGTATCACCCAGTACCTCACACAGGCGGTGTTCTGTACCATCCAGTTCCTCACACAGGTTGTGTTCTGTATCACCCAGTACCTCATACAGGCGGTGTTCTGTATCACCCAGTACCTCACACAGGTTGTGTTCTCTATCACCCAGTACCTCATTCAGGCGGTGTTCTGTATTACCCAGTACCTCACACAGGCGGTGTTCCGTATCACCCAGTATGTCACACAGGTGGTGTTCTGTATCACCCAGTATGTCACACAGATGGTGTTCTGTATCACCCAGTACCTTACTCAGGTGTTGTTCTGTATCATCAAGTACCTCACACAGGCGGTGTTCTGTATCACACAGTACCTCACACAGGCGGTGTTCTGTATCACCCAGTATGTCACACAGGTGGTGTTCTGTATCACCCAGTATGTCACACAGATGGTGTTCTGTATCACCCAGTACCTTACTCGGGTGTTGTTCTGTATCATCAAGTACCTCACACAGGCGGTGTTCTGTATCACCCAGTACCTCACACAGGTGGTGTTCTGTTTCACCCAGTACCTCACAGAGGCAGTGTTCCTTGTCCGCTGCGAAATTAATAAACACTATAGCCAGGAGCACTTTCTTTCTCTCATATATTGACGGCATGGACAATTCTATGTTGCACGCAAGCATTAGGTGCGTCTACCACGGTGCGACTGTTTTGGGCGACTATACTCATTATAGAGTACTGTTATAAAATGTAATATTGGTGTTAAGCATAACTGAAGTCCTTATCAGCTCTCTGCTTGTTCTCTGTGGTATTTTTCTGTTTGTTTGTAATTCCAACAGCAATATCCGTGGTTATTTCTCTCGGTTTCTTCATCCTTGCCAAGAGAAGGACTCTCTTAATTGGCTCTACAGCCTCCCGTCTTTGTCTACCTTGGACTTTACCTAAGAGACTCTCAGATTCATCTCTTAATATTCACTATGCATTCTCTCCACTGTCAACCGAAGAATCGTCGTACGAAATATATAAACTTGACATGACTCAGAATGCGTTTCATTCCATTTATTATTCTAACACAAGTTACAAATCAACAAATGTCAGGTACTCTAACAGTACATATAAATATATCTATCATTCTCAGTCTAAAATATTACGCGGCACTCTTAGGCCATTGCGATCATTCTTAACGTGGTGTACGAACTCAACAACAACCACTGCTTGACTATCCTGTCACCTTCGGGAATCTTGCTAATTCGCTCTGGCAACACCCTCAGCGTGCGTCGCGTGGCTTATGATCCACGATTGTCAAGTCCTTCAGCGTGACTATCTTTCATCATGTCATGAGCTATAATTTGATTCATGGCATTACACTTGCCGGCCGAGAGAAACAAAATGGGCACCAATTTGTTCCTTTTGCCTGTTTATGGCAATATACATCAATTTATTTGTAATCAATATTATATAATTGTGTGAAGTGTAGTGAAGTGTGTGTTGTGTTATGAACGGTTACAACCGGACGGGGATATTCTCGACGTGTTTCCTTCTAGCTTGGCTTAAGAAGGTTTATCGACAATCCGACTAATCATTTTCCGTTGCTTCAAGATCAGTAAATGTTATAATGTGTCGCTCAAATATGTTAAACTCCAAGGATGCTTTCAAGATTGGTTATTGGAATGTCAGAACTATGTAACAGACGGGGAAAACGACTCAGGTGTGTAATGTTATGAATGAATACAACCTAGAAATTCCTGGGGTTAGAGAGTGCAGATGGACTGACTCAGGTAAGACATTTCTCAACGGTGAACAAAGACACATAATGTATTCAGGAAGAACCGACAACCATCATTCGAACGGAGTCGCTATCATCATGTCAAAAAATTTAGAAAGATCACTGATCAGCTGGGAACCAGTAAATGATAGAATCATAACAGCGCGTTACCAAACGAAATATTTCAAACTAACAATCATACAGTGCTACGCACCTACCAACGACGATACAGAGATCAACAAAGATAATTTCTATGAACAACTAATTGGTACCATCAACTCATCTCCCAAGCATGACATTGTTGTTGTAAAGGGTGATTTCAACGCCAAGATAGGGTCTGACAATAAGGGTGTTGAGAGATATATGGGAATTCACGGCTTAGGGAATATGAACCAAAACGGAGAGAGACTACTAGAATTCTGTGAAATAGCAAATCTGATAGTAGCAAACTCTTTATTTCCGCACAAAGATATACACAAAGTCACGTGGAACTCGCCTGATAGCATCACAAAAAATCAGATAGACCATTTTTGCATTAATGCCAAATTCCGTTCATCAGTACAAGACGTCAGAGCCTACAGAGGTGCAGATGCTGGCAGTGATCACAATCTCTGCATTGCCAAACTAAAAATAAAGCTCAAGACTCTGCACAGATCACCCAGAATTAAGAAAATAAACTCACAGTCCCTACTGACTAAAGAACACCAACTCGCATTCAATTCAGAGGTACAAAGCATCTATGCTAACAAAGAAAGTATATCGAGCAATGCGAATATTAAAAACAACATTGAAGAAAATTGGAATTTCCTAAAAAATACCTTGCTAAATGCTGCAACAAACACAGTCGGCTACGTACAAAGACAGAAGAAGAAGTGGCTAAGCGATAACACCTGGACGAAGATACAAGAAAGAAAACAAGCAAAACTAACACTTCTTTCTGCAAAAGACACATCTACATATGAAACCCATAAGCAAAAATACTCTATGTTGGATAAAGAGGTGAAATCAAGCGCACGAAAAGACAAACAGAACTTTATTCACAGCCTGGCCTCCGACGCCGAAGCAGCTGCCAGAACTGGAAACAACAGAGCCGTATTCCATATCATGAAGCAACTATGCAATCACTCACCTACACCAAATATACCCATCAAAGACAAACAAGGCAATCAATTGTTATCCGATGACCTTCAAAAGCAACGATGGGCAGAACATTTCAAAGAAATATTAAATAGACCGCAGCCTGACACTGTTCCGAACCTGGATGGAGAAATTACTATGCCCCCACTAGATGCCTCCTGCGAGTCATTGACCATGGAAGAGATTAAAGCAGCCATCAAAAAATTGAAGAACAACAAAGCTGTTGGTGAAGATGAAATCTCAGGAGAAATGCTCAAAGCAGCAGATGAGAACACCTTACAACGTTTGTTACAGCTGATCAATGAAATCTGGAAAAGCGAATCTCCACCACAACAGTGGAAAGATGGTGTAATTTTCAAACTGCCTAAAAAGGGCGATATGTCTGATTGCAATAATTGGCGTCGTATCACTCTATTGTCAGTGCCAGGAAAACCTTTTTTTGTAGCATGTTACTTGAGAGATTGAAAGTCTATAGATGAAAGGCTCAGAGAAGAACAAGCAGGCTTCAGACCAAAAAGGTCATGCATAGACCACATTTTCACCCTCAGAATAATCATTGAAGACTCCGTAGAATTCCAGTCGAAATTAATCACCAACTTTGTCGACTTTCAAAAAGCCTTCGACAGTATCCACCGTCCTTCACTTTGGAATTTACATTCATCTATGGTTTTCCTACCAAAATACCGACGTCATAAAATCTTTCTACAAAGAGACACGTTGCTGTGTAAGAACAGAAACAGGCAGAGCATGATTCAGAAGGTCGAAGCTGGATCTGTACGTAGACAGTGGACTGAGTCGCTGCGGAAGTATGTTGTCCGCAAAGTCACCTTCATCTTCGTCCCGGGACATGCGGGAGTCGAGGGAAATGAACGAGCTGATAAATTGGCTGGCTCTGCACCCCCTGTAGATGGCCAGCCCATGGATCGTGCGGATGTTATTAACGCCCTTAAAGATATGGCGAGAACAGAGGATTTTGACGCCAGTGATTCCACATCGCTGTCCAGGATGAAAGACCTGGGAGTAAGAATCGGCACAGCCAGACGCGAGAGGTACATCGGGAAAACAAAGCGCCTCGTCAACCAACACAGAACTGGCACTATTAGCCACCGGACGCTGATGCATATGCTGGGGGGAGGATCTGAGCACCTATGGACATGTCCGGAGTGCAACGAAGATACCCCAACTGATAACTAACTAACTAACTAACTAAGAAACAGGCAACTCTGACTGGTTCGCAGTCGAAACAGGAATAAAACAGGGTTGTGTCTTATCACCGATGCTTTTTGGAATAGCTATCGATTGGGTCATGCGCAAATGCACAAACAACACAAATATGGGTATCCATTGGGTTGACAAAATTCTAGAAGACCTGGACTTTGCCGACGACATAGTGCTTTTGAGTTCAACACACCCGGATGCCCAAGAGAAAATAAACCACCTCCAAAATGTTTCAGGGCAAATTGGTCTCCAAATTAACACCACAAAAACAAAGACTATTGATCTTACCAACAGTTCAGATGACACCAAATTGAACAGCTACGTTCTTGAAAAAGTCAACAGCTTCACATACCTAGGAAGCAAAATGACATCTACAGGGGACTCAACACCAGAAATATCATCTAGAATCGCACTGGCATCTAGTGCCTTCAATAAACTGTCAAACATCTGGAAGTCAAGGACACTCAGCAAACACACAAAACTTAAAATCTTCAACTCTTGTGTGATTCCAGTGTTAACTGAAAAATAAGACAAGAGACTAAGCAAGATACAGTATCCGATTTCATAAGAAGACGCCGTTGGAACTACATCGGCCATGTACTCAGAATGGACAAGACAAGACTCCCCTACCAAGCCTACATATGGTCACCGGTAGGGAAAAGAAAACGGGGAAGACCAAGAGAGACCCTGCGTAGAACCATCATTAGAGAAGGCTCATTCAATGGCCAAGTGAACATCCAAGATCTACAACAGGTAGCAGCGAACCGCCAGGCATGGAGAGCCATGACTTCTGCCCTATGCGCCGCTTTAGGCTCAAGAGGAAAGACTAACTAACTAACTAATTATATAATTTAATAATCCAAATAAACTCTAATCTAATTATTAGTTGAGGTGTCTATAATCTGCGAGTCACACTCGGCACTACTTCTTGTAATTCTTAAAAGACAAGAATCTATTAATATCTTCTTTTTATTGTCAAATACATATATGTCATCCTAACACAAATGTATTTACCTTTACTCTATTGACTTTACCTATAACATTAATTTAAAAAAAAAATAATTAATAAGTAAGTTTCATTGTATATAAATATGAAACATAAATTAAACATTTAGAATAAAAAGTTAGTTCCACATATATACCATAATGTTATTCTACAATCTTGCATGTTGTCGGTTGTTTGCGTCGATGGTGGCCATAAGGATTTGACCAGCACTCAACTTCATCTGCCAATAATCCCAATCAATTGCCAAAATCACTCGTTTCAGGTATGCAAGGAATTTCTTGGTGAACCATAGCAGAACTTCCCCACCGCTCAAGTCTCATCAATTTAACGAATGATGCTGCAAGCCGATCATGTCGCGCTCCGTGGCCAAAGGCTAGCGAACGCTGTTCGTGAGCCGATTACGAGGAGTTTGAAGCGCAGCCGCGACCGATTTGTGCAGCAGTCCGTGGAACGTTGTGTTATAACGGGCTGGTATGGGTGCCGGTCGTTCAGAAAGCAACGGAAAACTACTGAACATAATATGTGCCTAGTACATCAACAGCAGCTGGAAAATGCTGGTGTTAACTGCAACGTCCCTCGGTGGATATGCCACATTGAAAAAACAAACAAACAATCAAACTAACTGCCAGCCAGTGTTACATGGTAAACAGCCTGATATGCGTTGCCATTCATAATCAACTCTGGCGTCGTTGACCCAGCTCATAATCAATGAATGTCGTTGCAGTGAGTTAAGCTTAAGACAATTCCATCGCAATCACCGCTCCTGTCCGACTTAAGCAAAACAATTATACAAAAAATTGTGGTTGCTTTCATTAGTGCCGTGCCGGCTGGCGTAGGCGTTCATGGCTCTCCACAGATCTCGGTCTTTGGTGTTCTGGATCAACTCTGCTGATGATATTCCTCCATGCCACCGTCTCAATCCGTCCAGCATCATTTCTTTTGGTCTGCCTCTGCCTCTCCTCCCCTCGATCTTTCCAGTTGTCACGATGTTCTCTAATGCCTCTCTTCTCATCACATGACCAAAGAAAGCTGTTTGTCTCTTTCTTATTGTTGTATATAGTGTTCTAGTTTCATTAGCCTCTTTCAGGCAATCGTTGTTAGTTACTCTGGCAGTCCAAGGAATTCGCAACATTCGTCTTAAAAACCACATCTCTGTTGCTTCTAAGTTCTTCCTAATTTGTTCATTTACATTCCAAGATTCGCTGCCATACAGCAAAACTGGTTCTATATAGCAATTTAGCACTCTCTTTCTAACATTCATTGATTAGCGACTTATTGCATAAGATACTCTTCATTTTCTGAAATGCGGCGTTTGCCTGTCCTATTTTGCTCTTAATCTCTGCTGTACATCTTCTATCTGATGTTGTAAGTGGCCCTAGGTATTTAGAAATATCCACTTGGTTGAGAATTTGCCCTTCTATTTCTATGTCTAGGATCGAAGCTCCGACAGGCGGAGAGTTAGAGCATTGCTTTGCTGATCCGGCAGCTTCTGCAGCTTGTCTTGTTCCAGATGTAGGGGTGTTACCTTTCCTCTGGAGTGAACTGGGCAGGCCGAGAGAGGGATCATGCTGCATGGGCAACACATGATCTCTATATTTTAGCCCAGGCTTTGTGCTATGGAGAGGCAATAACTCCATCCCTGGCTCAGAGATTGAAGGCTAAGACCAAAATTAGGAGGGTACTGATCAGAGAGTTGCTTTTTGCAGATGATGCTGCAGTTACGACCCACTCTGAGGAAGAATTGCAATGTCTACTATCTGCATTCTCCAATGCTTGTTCTGAATTTGGTTTAACAATTAGCAAAAAGAAGACACAGATTATGTCACAAGGTGCACATGGGGTACCATCAATCTTTATTGACGACGCCGAACTAGAGATAGTAGACCATTTTACATATCTAGGATCAGTGGTAAATAGCAAATTATCCCTAGATCAGGAAATCAACATCCGGATTGGTAAGGCAGCAACAACAATGAACAGGTTAAGAAAAAGAGTCTGGGAGAACAGGAAGCTTACTGCCAAAACAAAAGTCCTTGTCTATCAAGCCTGTGTCCTTAGTACTCTTCTCTATGGCAGTGAAACCTGGACAACTTACTCACACCAAGAGAGCAATTTAAACAGCTTTCATATGCGGTGTCTGCGAAGAATTCTTGGTATTAAGTGGCAAGACAAAATCACAAATACTGAAGTATTGGAAAGATCAGGTTGTGTGACGGTTTATTCCATGCTCAGTCTTCGTAGACTTAGATGGATAGGACATCTTAGGAGGATGGATGATGGTAGAATACCAAAGGATATCTTTTTTGGTGAATTACAGATGGGTAAGAGATCTCAGGGTCAGCCTCTACTACGATACAAAGATGTGTGTAAGCGGGACATGATTGATACAGGCATTGATAATGCACATTGGGAGCAAGTCGCCGCTGAACGTGTTGCATCGAGGGCAGATATCAGAAATGGAATAAAGTCAAAGGAGAAAATTATTGCAGAAAAGTCACACACCAAGCGTTTGAGACGTAAGATGGTGCATGATGGTGGAAATGACCACGTGTTCACCCACTGTGAACGGACATTTACAGCGCAAATTGTCCTTATCAGTCACACTCGCTACCGCCATAGTTAAAAGTTATTATGCCTTTTTAAAGCACAAACTATCGTCTGTCAAGACGGCAAGGTGCCAATGATGATGATGATTTCTATGTCACATTTTGGTGTCCCCATTTTCTTTGATATCACCATTTTTACTGTTTTCTTGATATTCAAGGTGAGTCCTTTCTGTGCACTCGCTGATACTACAATGCCCAATAATTGTTGTAGGTCTGGTGCATTATCCGCCACCAATACTGTCGTCTGCATAGCGTATATTGTTTATATTATATCCTCCGATTAGTATTCCTGGCTTCTCTTTGATCTCTCTCATTATTAATTCGCTATATAGGGAGAAGAGATCGGGTGACAAGACACACCCCTGTCGTACTCCTAGCTTTATCTGTTCGTAACTACCCTCTTTATTTCCCATTTTAATTGCTGCTACTTGGTTCCAGTATATACTCTTTATTATTCTTAAATCTTTCCCATGAATGTTGATATCTTCCAACATTGTAATCAGCTCATCATGTTTTACTTTATCAAATGCCGTGGTATAATCTATGAGGCATAAATATATGTCCCTCTGTTTCTCTGTTGACCTTTCTATTAGTGTTCGTAATATATATATATATATATATATATATATATATATATATATATATATATATATATATATATATATATATATATATATATATATATATATATATATATGAGCCTGGCATATGATACCACAACATCCAGCTTAAGAATGGAAGTGGAGGCAGTCACTGCGGTTCTCCGCTGGATGGAGAATACGACACACACACACATCGTGATTGTAACTGACTCAGAAAGCATGCTAACGAGGGTGAGGACGGGCAGACTTCGTGCGGAGTGGCTTGCTTCGCTTCGGAGGTCACGGGTAACAAGCATCGCCTGGATCTTTTCTCCGGGGCATGCCGGTGTGCTGGGAACTGAACAGGGGGACAGATTGGCTGGCTCTGCAGAACTTGGTGGAGTATTGATACATGACAAGGCAGACGTGGTTGCGGCCTTGTGGGAGCACGTGCACCCTCGGAGGAGCAAATGGATTACCATGGTCTGGCAAGAATGAGACAACGAGGAGTGACGAAGGGATCTGGCCGACGCTCAACGCTCAAAGGAAAGGCGCATAAAATTTGGTGGAACTGCGGTAAAGCTGTGAAAGTTTAAACAATATAAAATGACACAAAGTAGTGCAGCTTTACATAACAGAGTTACGACACATACAGAACGTTGCGGCGGTTAGCCTTCATCAGCAAACAAACACATTCACAAACACAACATACAGTCAAGGAGAACTCCTGTGACTACATTAGAAGGTGATGACAGGACGAGAGGAACAAATGCATGGAAAAATGGAAGCAATGAAGAGAAAATGAGAATTGACAAAATGTTAATTGAAAAGAATGTTAGTCGAAGAAAATGTTTAATAGAAAAACTGTTTATAGAGAAAAAAAACTGTATACTCACCTCACGTACGGACCTGTGAATGACTACGGAAATCTCGGGTGTATTTGTATAACGGTGCTGGATGTTACGGTACAGTGAGCACATAGAAAGAAGGGGGCGGGGTAGGAGGCGTGTAAAATTGACCACGACCCCATTGTGTTGTTGGTCTGGGTGGACTGGTGTGCATGAACACGCGTACTTACATAGACACACTTCAACAGACAAAATGCTAGTGTATGTGGACATGCAAGAAGAGAGAGAGGAGAGAGAGAGAGAGAGAGAGAGAGAGAGAGAGAGAGAGAGAGAGAGAGGAGAGCGAGAGAGAGACAGACAGAGAGAGACAGAGAGAGACAGAGAGAGGAAAAGTGCCTGCGACCTACCACATGGGGTATATTGTAACCTACGAAATAGTCAGTATGGTTGCTAGTCATACAACGCGCTTCAGGAGCCCCTCGCCCAGTCCTAGAGTTGTTGGGGTTGTGTAAGATCCAACCACTGGCAATGCACGTGAAGAAGGTATGCACAGAGAAGCCAGATGTAAGAGGAGAGAGAGAGGGAGAGAGAGAGTGAGAGAGAGAGCGCGAAAGGGGGGAGAGAGGGGGAGAGAGAGGGAGAGAGAGGGAGAAGAGAGAGGGGGAGAGAGAGGAGGGAGAGAGAGAGGGAGAGAGAGAGAGGGAGAGAGATAGAGAGAAAGGGAGAGAGAGAGGGGGAGAGGAAGAGAGAGAGGGAGAGAGAGGGAGAGAGAGAGGGAGGGAGAGAGGGGGAGAGAGAGGGAGAGAGAGAGGGAGAGAGTGAGGGAGGGTGAGAGCGAGAGAGGGGGAGGGCAAGAGAGAGATCAAGGGAGGGAGAGAGAGCGCGAGAGGGAGTGAGAGAGGGAGAGAGAGAGCGAGAGAGAGGGAGTGAGAGAGGAGGAGAGAGAGCGAGAGAGGGGAGAGCGAGAGAGAGAGGGAGAGAGCGAGAGGGTGAAAGAGAGAGAGGGAGAGAGCGAGAGAGAGAGAGAGAGAGAGAGAGAGAGAGAGAGAGAGAGAGAGAGAGAGAGAGGAAAAGTGCCTGTGATATACCACATGAGGCGTGTGGGGCGCGTCGGTCTACGTGTACGACGTTTCCCTCGTACTGTACCCTATGAAATAGTCAGTATGGTTGATTATTACACAGCACACTTCAGGAGCCTCTCGCCCAGTGTTTGAGTTGTTAGGGCTGTGTGAGATACAACCACTGGTAATACAAGTGAAGTGGGTGGGCACAGAGAAGCAAGATGTAAGGAGAGAGAGAGAGAGAGAGAGAGAGAGAGAGAGAGAGAGAGAGAGAGAGGAGAAGTGCCTGTGATATACCACATGAGGCATGTGGGGCGCGTCAGTCTACACGTACGACGTTTCCCTCGTACTGTACCCTATGAAATAGTCAGTATGGTTGATTGTTACAAAGCACACTTCAGGAGCCACTCGTCCAGTGTACGAGTTGATGGGGCTGTGTGAGATCCAACCACTGGTAATACAAGTGAAGTAGGTAGGCACAGAGAAGCAAGATGTAAGGAGAGAGAGAGAGAGAGAGAGAGAGAGAGAGAGAGAGAGAGAGAGAGAGAGAGAGGAAAACTGCATGCGATATACCGCATGAGGAATGCGGAGTGGGTAGGTCTACAAATGCGAGGCTTCACTCCTACTGTTCTCTATGGAATAGAGGCAGTAAGGTTAATTGCTATACCACGAATTTGAGGATCAAATCTTCCAGTGGTTGTGTTAAAATCAGACCACCGGCAATATAGTTGGAATATGTGGGTACAGAGAAGCCTGATGGAGAGAGAGAGAGAGAGAGAGAGAGAGAGAGAGAGAGAGAGAGAGAGAGAGAGAGAGAGAGAGAGAGGAAAAGTGCCTACGACACGCCCCTGATGTATGTGGGGTCGGTCGGTCTACAAATACGAGGCTTCACTCATACTGTTCCCTATGAATTCGGGGCAGTAAGGTTGATTGTTATACAACGTATTTGAGGATCAAATCATCCAGTGGTAGTTTTAAAATCAGATCCCTGGCAATATAGTTGGAATATGTAGGCACAGAGAAGAAAGATGGAAGAGAGAGAGAGAGAGAGAGAGAGAGAGAGAGAGAGAGAGAGAGAGAGAGAGGAAAAGTGCCTACGACACGCCCCTGATGTATGCGGGGTCGGTCGGTCTACAAATACGAGGCTTCACTCATACTGTTCCCTATGAATTCGGGGCAGTAAGGTTGATTGTTATACAACATATTTGACGATCAAATCACTCAATGGTTGTGTTAAAATCAGACCACCGGCAATATAGTTGGGACATGTAGGCACAGAGAAGCAATATGGAGGAGAGAGAGAGAGAGAGAGAGATATTGGAAAAGTGCCTACGACACGCCCTTGATGTATGCGGGGTCGGTCAGTCTACAAATACGAGGCTTCACTCATACTGTCCCCTATGGAATAGAGGCAGTAAGGTTGATTGTTATACAACGTATTTGAGGATCAAATCACCAAGTGGTTGTGTTAAAATCAGACCACCGGCAATATGGTTGGAATATGTAGGCACAGAGAAGTGAGATGGAAGAGAGAGAGAGAGAGAGAGAGAGAGAGAGAGAGAGAGAGAGAGAGAGAGAGGAAAAGAGATAGAGATTGGAGAAGTGCCTACGGCACGCCACCGGATGTGTATGGGGTCGATCGGTCTACATATACGAGGCTTCACTCATACTGTACCCTATGAAATAGAGCCAGCAAGGTTGATTTTTATACAACGTATATGAGGATCAACCCCCCCCCCCCCCCCAGTGGTTGTGTTATTGAGGCTGTGTAACATCAGACCACCAGCAATATAGTTGGAATAGGTAGACACCGAGAAGCAAGATGGAAGAGAGAGAGAGAGAGAGAGAGAGAGAGAGAGAGAGAGAGAGAGAGAGAGAGAGAGAGTTTGGAAAAGAGCCTACGACACGCCACACATGGCATAGGTAGGCACAGAGAAGCACTATTGTTGAGAGAGAATGAGCGAGAGAGAGAGAGAGATTGAGAGAGATCGAGAGAGAGAGAGATCGAGAGAGAGAGATCGGAAAAGAGCCTACGACACGCCACACATGACTATATGTAGGCACAGAGAAGCACGATTGTTGAGAGAGAATGAGAGAGAGAGAGATTGAGAGAGACAGAGATTGCAAAAGAGCTTACGACACGCCACACATGGCATAGGTAGGCGCAGAGAAGCACGATCGTTGAGATTGAATGAGAGAGAGATTTTGCGAGAGAGAAAGAGAGAGAGAGGGGCAGAGAGAGAGATTGGAAAAGAGCCTATGACACGCCACACATGGCATAGGTAGGCACAGAGAAGCACGATTGTTGAGAGAGAATGAGAGAGAGAGAGAGAGATTGAGACCGAGAAAGAGAGAAAGAGAGAGTGAAGATTGGAACAGAGCCTACGACCCGTCACACATGGCATAGGTAGGCACAGAGAAGCACGATTGTTGAGGGAGAATGAGAGAGAGATTGAGAGAGAGAGAGAGAGAGAGAGAGAGAGAGAGAGATTGAGAGAGAGATTGGAAAAAAGTCTACGACACTCCACCCATGGCATAGGTAGGCACAGAGAAGCACGATTGTTGAGGGAGAATGAGAGAGAGAGATTGAGAGAGAGACAGAGAGAGAGAGATTGGAAAAGAGCCTACGACACGCCACACATGGCATAGGGGCGACACGCCACACATGGCATAGGTAGGCGCAGGGAAGCACAATCGTTGAGATTGAATGAGAGAGAGATTGAGAGAGAGAACGAGAGAGAGAGGGGGGAGAGAGAGATTGGAAGAGAGCCTACGACACGCCACACATGGCATAGGTAGGCACAGAGGAGCCCGATTGGTGAGAGAGAATGAGAGAGAGAGAGAGAAAGATTGAGACCGAGAAAGAGAGAAAGAGAGAGAGAAGATTGGAAAAGGGCCTACAACCCGTCACACATGGCATAAGTAGGCACAGAGAAGCACGATTGTTGAGGGAGAATGAGAGAGAGAGAGAGATTGAGAGAGAGACAGAGAGAGAGATTGGAAAAGAGCCTACGACACGCCACACATGGCATAGGGGACAGGGTAGAGGATAAGTTGGAGGCCGGACAAGGGTGATATCAGGAGGGTGTGGAAGCAACAGAGTGGGGAGGGGAAATGACTACGATTAGATGAAACTATGTTGGGTGTTGAGGCCGTGTGGTGTTAGGCACCCCATAGTGAATATGAGCCGGTTTTCTGTATTCTTGCGATGTTGCGGACCAGAGGAGCAGGACTGGATGACAGTGACCTGGACATCGGAAGCACCTTGATGGTTGGCGCTATTGAAGTGGGTGGAGACAGGCTTGCGCTCGTTGGTGTTGATGTCCATCAGATGTTGGCGGAATCTGTCGGCTAGCATGAGGCCCGTCTCCCCAATGTACTTCATATCACACCTTTTGCATATTATGGCGTAAATGATGTTGCGACTGGTGCAGGAAAATTCTTCTGTGATGCGTAAATTGCCTTTGGGGAATCGCACTACTGGAGTGTGGATCACATATGGGCAGGTCTTGCATCGAGATCTCAGGCAAGCCTTAGTTCCTAATTGTGAGGGTGGAGGTGGAAATCCCTGTACTCTATTGTGGACGAGTACATCTCTGAGGTTACGGTCACGTCTGTAGGCCACTAGTGGTTTCTCTGAAAATATCGCGCTGGTAGTAGGGTCAGCTTGAAGGATAGATAGATGTCGAAAGAGGATATTCTTGACTGAAAAATTATGCGGATGGTAGGTAAGAGAAAGTACCGGTCGAAGGTTTTTTGGTCTAGGTGCAGAGGTGAGAGCCTCTGCGCGGCTAATGGGTAGAACCCGGCGGAAGGCTGATGATAGGACATGATCAGGATAGCCACGAAGCCTGAAGAAGTCCAACATTTCCTGAGCATTGTGCTGAAAATCCTCATCATTTTGGCATAGTCGTCGAAGGCGCAGAAGTTGAGAATAAGGAATAGCGTCTTTGCAGGCCGGAGGGTGAGAGGAGGTGTAGAGTAGAAAGGCGTGAGAGTCAGTCGGTTTGTAGTAGACCGTCGTGGTGAGACCATGGGTCCCAATAGAAACGGTAACGTCTAAGAAGTTGACAGAAGTAGAGGAAATATGGGAAGTGAGTTTGATAGAAGGATGAAAGTTGGAGAAGAAGTCTATGAATCTTTCGAGATCCGCCAGTGGCATACAGGTGACACCAACACCATCATCGATGTATCGCCTGTATAGTTCAGGGATTCTACCGTTGTAGAGTTGCCATATCTGGTACTCAAGGTGGCCCATAAAAAGGCATGCGTAGCTAGGGCCCATTTTAGTACCCATTGCAACCCCGCTGATCTGATTGAAGTACTGTCCGTTAAACTCAAATGAGTTGAGAGTAAGGACCAGCTCAGCCAGGCGCAGAATAGCGTCCGTGGCAATAGTAGGGTTGGGACGCCTGTCAAGGAAGAACTTTATAGCTGAGAGACCATCATTATGTGGGATAGACGTGTACAGTGAGGTCACATCAAGGGTGAAGATGTGATACTGGTTATCAGACATGAATGTTATAGATTCAAACGTCGCTACCGCATGGTTGGTGTCTTTCAAATATGATGGGAGGTCACCAACCAGCGGTTGGAAAATTCTGTCTAGGAACCCGGATATGTGCTCAGTGGGGCATGCACAGGCTGATACGATCGGTCTGCCCGGATTGTTCAGTTTGTGTGTTTTGGGCAGCATACAAAACATTGATCTGCCCAAGCAGCTGTCATACTTATTTAAAGACTTGGCTGCTGGGGGAAGAAGCCCTTGTTGGATCAGCGCAGAAGTGACCAGTTTGACCTGGTGGTTATTGTCGACTGTGTCATCTGTTGGGCGTGGTTGGTAGAAAGACCCATCACTGAGTTGTTTATGTCCTTCTGCAATGTACAAGTCCTTCCGCCAAACAACGACTGCTCCACCCTTGTCAGCGGGTTTAATGATGATGTCGTCCCGACGTTGAAGTTGGGTCAGCGCCTCCCTTTCATCTGAAGTGAGGTTAGAACGTCTGAGTGGTCTTGGTCGCAGTTTCTGAATGTCAAAAAGCGTTTTGTCGATGAACAGGTCTAATGCCTTAGAAGATCCAGGGTTAGGTGTCCACGAAGACTTGGCTCTTGGAAATTCTGAAAAGTCATCAGCTGGGCTAGAGGGGGTGGGAGTGGCGGAGTTGTTGGTTTTAGTGCTGAAGAAGTATTTCAGTCGGAGAGTACGGTGAAACCTGTGTACGTCCTGTAGTACTGTATAATAGTCGACCGATGGTCGCAACGGAATGAAACGGAGGCCTTTGTTCAAGACCGCCCTCTCAAAGTCTGACAGAGGGAGATCAGGGGGAATGCAGACTACGCGATTGTCGGGCCTATTATCCACCGGCTGGGTTGACGGGGGAGTGGGGGGCAAGCGGGTACGAAGACCCGCCAATTTTGCGTGTTTAGCTACAGATAGAGATTTATATAGTGCATGGTTAGAGGTATTGATAACAGTACGGATGACACAGTACAAAAAGTAATTATAGGTGGTCAACTCGCGTAGGCGTGTCGATAGCTTTGTAATTTGAGACGTGAGGTCCGATAGTTGGTACCAGTAATTAGCCACTATACACCGCAGGCGAGACGGACTTATAATCAGATTGCTACTGGTACTATTAGTGTTGGAACTCTTTGCTGGCTGCTGAGGATGGGGACGGAGCACTTATGGGAATGCCCCGATATATATATATATATATATATATATATATATATATATATATATATATATATATATATATATATATATATATATATATATATATATATATATTGCATTGTTTGTACCCTTTCCTTCCATAACACCATACTGTTCTTCACTAATTTCCATTTTTATTTTCTTTCTTGTTCTTCTCATTATAATTCTGAGTAGAAGCTTAGTGGTTTATGATGTTAATTGTACGAAAATCTTCACATTCAATTACTCCTGGTCTCATTGGTATTGCTATAAATACAGATTTTACCATATCGCTCGGTAGATATCCACTGTTGTAAATATCATTTAGCATTTTGGTTAATATATCTACCCAAAATTCTCCCAATACTTCTAATTCTTCTACTGTGATTTCATCTGGCCCAGCTGTTTTTCCTTTCTTCATATGTTTCTTTTAGAATGGGTGGACCTTCTAAGTTACTTTCTTCTGTTAATTCTTCCCTTTCTCCATTATATAATTCTCTTATATACTCATTCCACCTCTTCATTATAACACTTTCCTCCAATAATATATTTCCTGTTTTTGATTTCAAACACCCTGTATTTATTCTTATTTTTCTTCCTGTGAGCTCACTGATTTGTCTGTGCATACTTTTTTGATCTTTAATGAAATTTAATTCAATTTGTTTGCATTGCTCGTTTTACCAACTTTCTTTTGCCTTCACACATTTATCTCTTATTTCTTTATTTATCTTAGTATACTCTTGTTTGTCATTTTTATTCTGTTTTCTTTTGTCCATCAGCATTAAGCTGCCTTCATTCATCTATTTTTTTCTTAGCTTTTTGGCATCTCTCCGGTAATATTTCTTTGCTAACGTGATGACGGTTCAAATCAGCAGTGGTTCGAATCGCATCGGTAACTTACGGGGTATGTGAGCCGGCCGCTCAGAAAGCAATGGCAAACTACTGAGCGTAATCTTGCCAAGAAATCAACATACAGCTGAAAGATGCTGGTGTTGACAGCTAAGTCCTGTAAAAGAGGATATGCTAAAAAAAAAAAAAAAAAAATTTGATGAATTGAGTCCTTTAACATTTCCCATTGATCATTTATACTCTGTATTTTAGCTATTGCATTGTACCTATTTTTCACAGTCACTATGTATTGTTCTTAAATTTCTTTATCTACTTTCAGAACCTCTTTATTAAGTCTCAGGTTCTTAACCATTTTTGTCCCTCTCTTTAATCTTACTTTTATTTGTCCACATAGTGGTATATGATCACTATTATCGTCAGCTCCAGGCATTGTCTTTACATTAATTAATGCATTTCTAAATCTTTTATTAATAAGTATGTATTCAATTTGGTTGCGTATTTTCATATCAGGACTTTTCCATGTGTATAGTCGTCTTTTATGGTGTTTAAACCATGTATTTCCAATTATCATATCATTAATATTTGCCCATTCTATTAATTTCTCTCCTCGTTCATTTCTTGTACCTAAACCGTAATTGACCACTATGTCCTCTATTTTTCCCTTTCCTACTTTTGCATTAAAATCTCGCAGTATTATTTTTATTTCTTGTGATCCAATTTGAGCTATTGCCATTTCTATTTCATCGTAAAAGTGTTGTATTTCTTCTTCACTACTGCTTGTTGTTGGTGCACATACTTGTATAATATTTATATCTATTGGTTTGCCTTTGATTTTGACCATTATAACCCTATCTGAAATACACCAGTATCCATTCATAGATTTTGCTGTTTTTTCATCAAATATTATTACTACACCTTTTTCATGTGTATCCCCTCCAGAATATATTATTGTGTGTTTGTCGGTTATAATTTTGCCAGATCCCTTCCATCTCATCTCACTTATGCCAAGTATATTCATTTTCATGTTTTCCATTTCTCTTAGAACATTATTTAACTTTCCTAGCTCATTTAATGTCCTAACATCCCATGTTCCTACTCTAAATTTATTTAGTTTAGTTATAGTTTTAGTTTTGTCATTAGTAGCTGGATGACGGTCTGGTGTCACCTGTGGCTCATGACTGTCCCTACCGGATGAGGATGTCTTAAGACAGCCATTAACGTCGTTCACTATTTCTGAAATGTGTGTCGCCATAAAATCTTGGGAAGATAATGTGGTGGTTTCCCCTTAACTTCCAAATTCACATGGTGTTCTTTTAACTCTGCCTTTGACAGCCATTTCCGACTGTCAGGACAAGTGAGTGCCTTGTCTGCTCAGCTACAGCGTTGCCCACTTATTCCGGTAGATACTTGGTCCCCAGAGCTGTGTTAGCCACACCGTCGTGTGTTTCCATCCTCTACCACGTGGAGGTGCAGTTGGTATTTTCCCTTCATAAATTTATGGTCTATGGTCAAAACTCTCCAGTACTTTTAGAGGACAGTAGTATATTTTATAGCTATTATTTATGCAATACTACCTCTATTATAATTTATTATATCAAAATTGTGCAGTCCAGAATAGCGCTCATGGCCTCATTTTGAATGAGTTCCAGCATCTTCAGATGAACATGCGATAACGTCAGCACTCCTGACCGTAACCAATCACTGAAATAATTACTTTATATTAAAACATTGTAGGCCTATTAACTACGAGTGCAATGAGAGGCCTCTCACTGAATGTCAAGAAAACATTAACAATTGTGATATCAATTAACACAGTAACACCAAAATCTGAAACATAAATAGAAGGGAAAATTCTTAACCAACTGGATAATTTTAAATACCTAGGGGCAAATATAATATCAGATGGAAGAAGAATAACAGAGATTAAGAACAGAATAGGGCGAGCAAAAGCCTCATTTCAGAAAATGAACGGTATCTTACGCTATAATTCATTATCATTGAATGTAAGAAAGAGAGTGCTAAAATGCATTATTAAGCCTGGTTTACTGTATGGCAGTGATTCTTGGAATGTACGAGGGCAAGTCCATAAGTAAGTCACAAATGGCTGTAAAATATAACTAAATATGATAACAATTTGAAACTAGTTTATTTTTATACATACATTGTTCCTTTATTTCCCAACACAATTTACACCAACATTGACGCACTTATCCCATAATTTTATCAGTCTCCCAAATCAGCTGCACAGAACTGCGTTCTCTATTTTCTAAACCACGTTTTCACTTCACATTCAACTTTGGCGTTATTCGCGAAATATCTCCCGCCAAGGAAGGTTTTCATTGGACCCAAAAGGTTGAAATCGCTAGGGGGCTAAGTCGGGGCTGTAAGGTGGATGTTCCAGAAATTCCCAACTTAGTTTGTTAATTTTCTCCTGAGTTAATCGAGCCGTATGTGGTCTGGCATTGTCATGAAGAAGTAACACTCCTCTAGGCACAGTCCTGGACGTTTTCTTCGAATTGCATCAAGAATCACGATAGAAATTCACAGTACAATTCAGAATTGACATTGTCATCTTTCTTCTTCAAATTAGTTAAAAGCACGCCTTGACTATCCCAGAACACTGTCAGCATAACCTTCCCTGCTGATTGCATAACCTTGAATCTTTCAACACAAGGCGAAGAAGAATGTTTCCATTACATTGAAGCACGCTTTGATTCGGGCTGGTAGTGATGCACCCATGATTCGTCCACAGTAACAATCCTGTTCAGCATGTCTTCTCCTTCATCTTCGTATCGACTGAGATGATGCAAGGACAGGCCAAATCGGTTCATTTTGTGTTTCTCATTCAATTGTCTGGGTACCCACCTTGAGCACACTTTCTTAAATTTCAATCGATTATGCATTATGCTGTATGCTGAACCATGTGAGCACCCTATTGCAGATGCTACAGAGTCTATCGTTCCTCGCCTGTCACCTCTAATTATCTCCCCCACCCGCTGCACGAATGCTTCTGTTGCAATCTCAACAGGACGACCAGATCGGATTAAATCAACAATCTTAGAGCGTCCTTGATAAAAAAATTTCTGCCCAGCTATGCACCGCTTTACGGGACAAACATTTGTCAGCATAAACAGGAAGCATTTCCTTATTAATGTCCCTTGCGGCAGTCCTTTGCCCACCCCCCCCCCCCCCCCCCAAAAAAAAAAACACGCTCAACAGCACGTTGCTCTTTGGTTGTACACTCCGTAAGTATAGTTACAATTTGTTAATGCGCTGCGAATGCGCATGAGACACCTAGCGCCACCTAACGAGCCGGAATATAAAGTTCGATGTTGCTGTCACCTGTTGACGCCTGTAGAAAACACCAACTACATTTTCCTGCCATCCACAGAACTGTGTGACGTACTTGAAATGAAAATGAATATAAGACTGAGAGACCAGGCTACGTTTGTATATTGAAGTGTAAACGTAGTTCCTCAGCAGATACTGCGTTTGGCGTGCGAAATGCCAAGCCTTCGCATATTCTATTTCATGAATTATGATACAGAATGGCTATTCTGGTACCCTTTTCTTAGGAGACTGTCGATCCCATAGCCACACTCAAATCTAATCCTGTAATTGTTGGAGATCAAACGCTGACTATATTCTTGCCAGCCAAGCTCCCTTACCACTATGCCCCCAAGAATATTAGAAAGTATAGATCGTCTTGTGAGATATGCTAACGTCAGGTGTCAGATACTTGAGTTATACACATTCTCGATGACATCATAATGAAGCGGAGGTGACAAGTTCCCTTGCTTCCAGTCGTTCCTACTTAGACAATTCCCAGAACATTCTCAGAAAATTTCTGAATGAACAACCCCCCCCCCCCCCCCTAATAAGACCAAAACAAAACAAAACTAAACTAAACAAAACAAAAACGAAAATATGAATCGGTATGCTTTACTAGAGCTCGATCACAAGTAAAACATGGACGTTTCGGCCAAAGCTTTGGACAGGGTACAAGCAACAAACACCACACTGATATAGATGCATGAGAAACGCTACATATATATATATGTGTGTGTGTGTGTGTGTGTGTGTGTGTGTGTGTGTGTGGTGTGTGTGTGTGTGTTCAACGGCCTAGAGACAACAGGGATTATAGAGATATACCACAACGCTGACTGCTCATGAACCATAGAAGATGAGAAGTATAAAAAGAAAACAAAGAGTATATCATCCTATTTCCACGGTTAACAAGTAAAGTAAAGATTTATATATTTCAGAGGAAACTCACATTCATGAACAGGGAATCAGAATATTGCTTCTCTAATTCCTGGTAAAAGATTTAAATGTAGCGCTGCACCAGAGTTAATGAAATGAACAACAACCAACACTATCTAAACTACAAAGGCTAAACAAAACACATCAATAACAGAAATGAAACTTTATTGATCAAATTTCGTGGCTCAGGACTAGCCCATATGCAGATACAATATACGGCAGCAAAGACAACTGCAACATGATACCAAGTCAATACTAATGGGTTATACGCCACCTGTAACTGGATAATTATACTTCGAGCTAACAAGAACATGGCCATAAAAGGAAAACATAAACACTGGGAACATAAACCTAGCTACAGCCATGAGTTCTAGGGTTCAGGAACGCCGTGTGCAGCATCGAGGTACAGTGTACAACAGTACAAATGATCACGGCTCACATCCGGGACAACTGATGGGATGTGTCCCTATCTTCTCTAGAAACCTTGTGACCAGACCAACTGCACCGATGCACCTGACACCACAGGCAGATACCACATCCCTAAACCCAACAAGACATGAATATAGGCATGGTTCGCTAGAACATGTGCATATAACAGAAATACGACCCTAACAATGGGAGCGTAAACAGAGGTGTGAGTGGCCTAAAATCGACATTGAGCAGATCTGAGGTTCGGGTCTATCAAACAAATACAGCCAAAGGCCACTCTCCCACAGCAGATAATCATTAATTCATGCCCGTTTTTAATATCGACAGGGCTTGAATCGGCCTTTTTCAGCCACCATCCGATCAGGGAGGTACAAATGCCCCTGGATGTATCCAAAACTGACCTGTGTAGTCCGCAACTGCGGCCAGAAGAAGGCGAATATGCCTGTAGATGGAGTCCGATGTACACAGGAAGAAACTGGCGGGCAGATGTGAAGGCCTGCTGTAGAAGGTGGCGTCAGACTGTGGCTGATAGAGGCACTCATGGGTCCTTGTTGTAGTTAAATACCTGAGTGAACCATACCCTCGTCCATGTCTCTGTTGTTAGTGTTGTGGTTCTTTTGTGAGTTACATAGTTTCTTTTGTCACATCACTTCGTGACTAGCTCAGGAATGTGGTATTTGCCTGTTCACCGGGTGCACTCAGTGTATTTTGCTCAGTGGCCGGGGGTCTCGTTAGGTATAGAGTCCAATCCACCGTTGATCTCCAATGCGGAACTGTAGTCATCTATACTGCGGTACCAATGTTCAATGTTGTATATAGTGTTCCTGAACTGTGAACACCATGTTTATGTTTATATTTGTGATTCTATTATTGTGTCTCTGGTCCTCTAAACGTACTGGAGAGATTTGGCCATCACAGACCATAACTTTAGGAAGGGAATATCCCAACTGCACCTCCCAGTGGTAGAGGATGGGAAACACCCCACAGTATGGCTAACGCAGTCCTGGGGACCGAGTATCCACAGGAATAAGTAAACAACTCTGCAGTTGAGCAGAGCAGGGTACTCTCTTGTCCTGACAGTCGAAAATGGCTGTCAAAGCCAGAGGTAAGAGACCACCATGTGGATGTGGAAGGCAAGGCACCACATTATCTTCTCAAGACTTCATGGCAAAACACAATTCAGAGATAGTGAACGAAGTTAATGGATGTCTTAGGACATCCTCGTCCGGTATGGAGAATCATGAGCCACAGGTGACACCAGACTGTCATCCAGCTACTGATGGTAAAACCATAACTAAAATAAATAAATTTAGTGTAGGAACATGGAATGTTATTACATTAAATGAGCTGGGAATGGTGAAACATGTTCTAGGAAATATGGATAGTATGAAAATAAATATATACTTGGCGTAGGTGAGTTGAGATGTAAGAGATCGGGCAAAATTATAGCTGACAAACACACAATAATTTATTCTGGAGGGGATACACATGAAAAAGGTATAGGAATAATATTTGACGAAAAAACAGCCAAGTCAATTAATGGATACTGGTGTATTTCAGATAAAATTACTATGGTCAAAATTAAAGTCAAACCAATAGATATAATATTATAAAAGTATATGCACCAACAACAAACAGTAGTGATGAAGAAATTCACTTTTACGATGAAGTAGAAATGGCGATGGCTCAAATTGAATCACTAGAAATAAAAATAATAATGGGAGATTTTAATGCAAACGTATGAAATGAACGAGCGAACGAACGAACGAAAGAACGAACGAACGAAAATCTTTATTTTCAAAGGGTTAAGAATTGGGCACGCAGGCCAGGAAATAGAAAAACGGAGGATGTAGAGGGGAATTATGTTTTAGGTACAAGAAATGAAAGAGGAGAGAAACAATTAGAATGATAATTGGAAACACATGGTTTAAACACAATAAAAGACGACTATAACATGGAAAAGCTCTGATATGAAAAACGCAATAAAACTGACTTTATACTTATTAATAAAATATTTAGAAATGCTATAATTAATGTAAAGGAAGTGCCTGGTGCTGACTGCAATAGTGATCACTTTCGTAAGACAAGAGAGGGGTGGGGGGGGGGGGTGAATGGTTAAGAACGTGAGACTTAATAAAGAGGTTCTGAAAGTACATAAAGAATTTCAAGAACAATACAGAGTGACTGTGAAAAAAATAGGTACAATGCAATAGCTAAAATACAGAGTATAAATGAACAATGGGAAATGTTAAAGGACTCCATTCATCAAACTAGCAAAGAAATATTACCGGAGAGAAGCCAAAATGCTAAGAAAAAAATTGATGAATGAAGAAATCTTAATGCTGATGGACAAAAGGAAACAGAATAAAAATGGCAAACAATAGTATGCTAAGATAAATAAAGAAATAAGAGATAAATGTGTGAGGGCAAAAGAAAGTTGGTTAAACGAGCAATGCAAACAAATTGAATTAAATTCCATTAAAGATCAAAACAGTATGCACAGACAAATCAGTGAGCTCACAAGAAGAAAAATAAGAATAAATACAGGGTGTTTGAAATCAAAAACAGGAAAGATATTATTGGAGGAAGGCGCTATAATGAAGAGGTGGATTGAGTATATAATAGAATTATATAATGGAGAAAGGGAAGAATTAACAGAAGAAAGTAACTTAAAAGGCCCACCTATTCTAAAAGAAGAAGTCGCTGATGATATGAAACATATGAAGAAAGGAAAAACAGCTGGGCCAGATGAAATCACAGTAGAAGAATTAAAAGTATTAGGAGAATTTGGGGTAGATATATTAACCAAAATGCTGAATGATATTTACAACAGTGGATATTTACCGAGCGATATGCTAATATCTGTATTTATAGAAATACCAAAGAGACCAGGAGCAACTGAATGCGACAATTTTCGTACAATTAAACTCATAAACCGTGTCACTAAGCTTGTACTCAGAATTATAATGAGAAGAACAAGAAAGAAAATAAAAATGGAAATTAGTGAAGAACAGTATAATTTTATAGAAGGAAAGGGTACAAATAATTCAATATATATATATATATATATATATATATATATATATATATATATATATATATATATATATATATATATATATATATATATATATATATATATTATATATATATATATATATATATATATATATATATATATATATATATATATATATATATATATATATATATATATTACGAACACTAATAGAAAGGTCAATAGAGACACAGAAAGACATATATTTGTGCTTCATAGATTATACTAAGGCATTTGATAAAGTAAAACATGATGAGCTGATTAAAATGTTGGAAGATATCAACATTGATGGGAAAGATTTAAGAATAATAAAGAATATATACTGGAACCAAGTAGCAGCAATTAAAATGGGAAATAAAGAGGGTAGTTACGAACAGATAAAGCTAGGAGTACGACAGGGGTGTGTCTTGTCACCAGATCTCTTCTCCCTCTATAGCGAAGTAATAATGAGAGAGATCAAAGAGAAGCCAGGAATACTAATCGGAGGATATAATATAAACAATATACGCTATGCAGATGACACAGTATTGGTGGCGGATAATGCAACAGACCTACAACAATTATTGGACATTGTAGTATCAGAGAGTGCACAGAAAGGACTCTCCTTGAATATCAAGAAAACAGTAACAATGGTGATATCAAAGAAAATGGGGACACCAAAATGTGACATAGAAATAGAAGGGGAAATTCTCAACCAAGTGGATAATATTAAATACCTAGGGGCCTGCATAACATCAGAATGAAGATGTACAAAAGAGATTAAAATCAGAATAGGGCAAGCAAATCCCTCATTTCAGAAAATGAAGAGTATCTTATGCAATAAGTCGCTATCAATGAATGTAAGAAAGAGAGTGCTAAAATGCTATATAGAACCAGTTTTGCTGTATGGCAGCGAATCTTGGAATGTAAATGAACAAATTAGGAAGAACTTGGAAGCAACAGAGATGTGGTTTTTAAGACGAATGTTGCGAATTCCTTGAACTGCCAGACTAACTAACAACGATTGCCTGAAAGAGGCTAATGAAACTAGAACACTATATACAACAATAAGAAAGAGACAAACAGCTTTCTTTGGTCATGTGATGAGAAGAGAGACATTAGAGAACATCGTGACAACTGGAAAGATCGAGGGGAAGAGAGGCAGAGGCAGACCAAGAGAAATGATACTGGACAGATTGAGACGGTGGCACGGAGGAATATCATCAGCAGAGTTGATCCAGAACACCAAAGACAGAGATCTGTGGAGAGCCATGAACGCCTACGCCAGCCGGCACGGCACTTGATGATGATGTCTCAGGCAAGGTTGGAATATGATGTCCTGCTGTAATAATTAGTGCACTCTGTGGGCTGGGTGTAGTTTTTGGGGCCTGTGTGGCGTCCAACCAACTGTTGATCCCCAGTGTGAACTATTCCATCCTTCCATCATGTGCCATGCCGGTAAGCGTGGGCGGTCATGTTTTGCCATCTCACTCGATCACCAGAGTCGTGGATCAGCTCTGTGATTCTATCTCGACCATGCCACGAGGCCAACCCATCCAGGTATTTGCTTCTAGGTCTTCCTCTTGGTTTGTTCCCTTCGATCTTACCAGTTGTCACCAAGTTCTCCAATTCATTTCTTCTCATAACATTCCCAAAACATTTTGACTGTCTGCGTCTAATATCTCTAATCAGTTTACGATCTTCATTTGTTTCTTGAAGGACCTCTTCATTGGTCTTTCTGGATGTCCATTGTGTGAACTATTGTTGTCTACGTAATTGTGCTTTGTGTTTTGATGCTGGATGTGTCATCCTGGGACTTTGAGGCTTAGCAAATAAAGGTTCCATTTTGGTTATTCATGGTGTGTTTTGTTTAGTCTTTGTTATTCAGTTTGTTGCTTACAATCATTGTTTCTGTCGCAGTCCAAAGTCTTAATCAATCTCCAGGAATCAGAGAAGATATCGTAGTTCCCTCTCAAAGATCCTGAATCTTCTGATCTCGTTTCTTTTCATGAGACGGAGGACAGTGATCGGCTTTCTCATTCTTCTTGCTATTCGTTTCTTCTCTGGCACATAAACGGTCGTAGTTGTGCTCTGTTTATCTTACATCATTGTGGGTTAGATGAGTACAAGTTCGTGGAACTGCGGTAAAGCTGTGAAAATGTAAACAATATAAAACAACACAAACTAGCGCAGCTTTACATAACAGAATTACGACACATAAAGGACGTTGCCGCGACTAGCCTTCATCAGCAAACAAACACATACACAAAACACAACATATAGTCAGAAAGAACATCTCCTGCGACTACATTAAGACGTGACGACGGGACAAGAAGAATTTAAAAAAAAAAATCAAAACATGAAAGCAATGAAGAGAAAATGCAAATTGGAAAAAATTTATATTGCAGTTTTTGGCTCTTTGCGATTTCTTGGCAAGTTTACGTTCAGTAGTTTGCCATTGCTTTCTGAACGAACAGCATCCATACCATTTTCAGAAAACATAAAGGCGGTCTGCTGCCAAATCGCACGTAGCTTTGTTTCGAACTCTGGTATGCGGGATTACGAACTTCGTCCGTTATCCCTGTCACCACAGATCCTGCAGATCCATGTAAACTCTTGTATCACAAAAATCTTGCCTCACCCCAAGCACCCACGCAGGCAATATCCGTCAGGATTAAATGTTGCCCCGTGTGGCCTGGTAGTCTGTGTCTTTAATTGTGATACAGTCCAGCTGTCAACTGGCCTGTAATGAAACCCAAGTACAGGAAGGTTTCGAAATGCGGGAAAACCCAAGGGCAAGAAATCAAAGACGGTTTAGACTCCTTACCAAAAATGTTGTACCGCACCTAATATTCTCCGCATGGTACCAAAAGGTAAACAATCGAAGAAATACAACCTAAAGACTAAATGTCATTGGCAGGGTAGGCCAGGACTAAGCCTTGATGGGCAACTGGTCTAGGATCTAAGCTCCGATAGGCGGACAGTTAAAACATTCCTTTGATGATGCGGGTTTTCTGCAGCTTGACTTGTTCCAGATGTATTGGTGTCACCTTTCCTCTGGAGCAAACTAAACAGGCAGAGAGAGAGAGGTCATTAGTTAGTTAGTTAGTCGACAGATCATCCTCATTGCACATCGAACCATTCAGTCCATAAGTGCTCGGATCCCCTCCTCAGCAAATCCCGCAGCGTGTAGCGGCTAACGACGCCAGTTCTGTGTTGGTTTATCAATCTTCTTTGGCTTCCTGCGAAGTGTTCTTGTTTGGCCACCCCTCTTTTAATTTGCTGCTCTAGCAGTCTGGCCATTGTTGTAGATTCACAGTCATCACTTGGTTCTCGCAAAAGTCTTACTTCTCGTAGAGCATTCAGAATGTCAGCCTGGTCCATGGCGCGTCCGCCCTCCACAGTAGCCTCACCTGCGAGCTTGTCAGCCCACTCATTTCCTTGTACTCCCGCATGCCCTGGCACGAAGATGAAACTAATCTTTGTCAACCGAGACCGCTCCAGAGGCAGCAACCATTCTCTTCGGATCGACCCCTCCTCTATCCTCTTGATCATGTTCATTGAGTCGCTAAGGAAACATGCCCTAGTGAATGTCTGTGTCTCGAGCCATGTTATTGCTTTACTTACTGCCATGACTTCCATAGTCAGGCTACTTGTGGTTTCAGTGAAAGCACCAGAGTCCTCCTTCACAATTCTCCCTCCGGCCTGAGCTGTAAAGGCCCATGAGCTTCTCACATATCGGACGACCGACCCATCTGTGTAGATGACCGCATAACCGTCTAGCGAATTCTCGAAAATCAACGCTTGTACTTCAGCCTCAACAGCAGCCGGATTTTCTTGTCTGCATTTTCTATCTAGTTGGATGCAAACTGAGGCGCCATGTTGCATGAGCTACATATGGTCTCTAAGTACAACCCAGGCTTTTTGGAATGGAGAGGTATAACTCCATTTTACAAACTATCGTCTATCAAAACAGCAAGGTGTCCGTTACGTCCTTTCAGTTGCAATCAACCCCATTATATATATGCACGTTTTGATTTACTAAATAATTAGTGTTCATTAGTTTGACATTGCTTTGTGAACGGCTGACGTTTCATACCATCGAAATCAACAAACATCTGTCTTCTCCGAAATAGCACGCTGCTGATTTCGCCGGCTCGGTCTATCGGGGTATTGTGAAACACAATTTTTTCACACTTCCCTAATTAACAGACTCCCCCCCCCCCCTCCCACCCCTCACCTACCCCTCGTCCTAGCTCCATCCATCCATCATGTGCCATGCCGATATGCGTGGGCGGTCATGTTCTGCCATCTCACTCGATCCACTGTTTCGATTACGTCAATTGACTCTTCGTTATTTGATTGGTTTCGACGTCTCATGATAATTGACTTTGAACTGTTAACTCACATGCACTGGTCCTGTAAGCTCCACAGAGATCGTACCTGTCGGAGTGGGTCTGGTGTAGAAACTTTCTTCGCGAAACGCATCATTACAGGGACTGTGCTAGATGGTTCTCATTTCCCTCTTCGAATTCACAAACCAGTGGGGTGTTCGTGAGAGGTACTGCAACGGCACATCTTCAAAAAGGTTTATTAGTATGTACAAAATGGAGTGCATCGGTGTACAGAGCTTTCTTGTATCATGGCAGCATTCCGTTACACAAGACGAAGGTGGCTGAGACAGATTAGTAGACTGGATTTTACTTTTATTTTTTTGCGCTCGCTCGCATTGAAGTCAAGCGTAATCCATACACACTTGTAGTAGTGTTAGACTTAATTTTGCGTGTGAATTAGCTTTCTCTACTAAGAGTGTCCCTCGCCGTCAGGCGAACTAACTCCGACTTCAGAGGAACTTGTAATTTACATCCCAAGGTCAAGGACGATAGGTCAATAAATTAGTCCAACTGTCCAGTGTAAGGGTTGAGCCTCTTACCTCGACATCAGCACACCGAATGTTTAAGAACACGCGTTCTTATCAATTCTGCCATGCTGACCTACGACTGGATAATAAACTCCCCTTCCTGGAGATTGATCTGAGGTCAGTTAGCAGTGAAACAGCTAACACTGGTGGAGCAGACATTACCTACCTCAGCCTAATCCGAGTCTATACATACGTGATGTGCATCACAACATTCATCTGACAATGATTGTTTCCTGTGTGAATGTGACATGCACAATAGATAACTGATATACGAAACATGAGTAATTGCAATGGCCGAATGTAAGACGGGCCTGCCTGCCCAATTTGTAACTCTTTGAAAATATAGTTCGTTCGTTCATTCTTTCGTTTTGTTTGAATCGGACTTCTCCTCTTCTCAGATGTGAAACTCCAGTGCCTGCTTGTACACACACCGCGAGTGTCCGAGCTACAGATCGGGAGTCAGAATTGGCATGGACAGCACGGAAGGCACATCGGGAAACTAGAGCGACCTCGTCACCCATCACAGAACTGGCACTATTAGCCGTCCGACGCTGATGCGTATGTTGCGGGGCAGAATCTGAACACCTATAGACTTGTTCGGAGTGCTAGGATGATAACCTAATATATAAAAAAGTAACAGACCTGGAGAGCGGTTTTGCAAAGAGCAGTGATGGACACAGGACGTTGAAATCAGAGTGCAGGGACATATATGTGACAAGCGAATTAGCAAAGGATGGAGAATGTTTGTGGCTTGTCAACAAGAAAGAGACGTCCAGAAAGTCCAGTATGGTGTTGCATGCCTGTCAGTCCAGCAAGTGTAGTAGACGGTTTCTAAATTGCGTGACTTCTGTGACAGTTTGTTCATTGTTCAGTACACCACATCATCCACGATGTGCTAGAGTATCGCACCGTGTCTGCAAGGCGGGTGCCACGACAGCATACAACGGCGCATTGATGCTTGTAAAGAACTAGCTCCATCTGTTTGGCCAACTCAAAGAGTCATTGGGAGGTAAGACTTTTCGGTCCGATGAGGAGGTACAGCAGATCTTTCATGAGAAGGGGCATACGCAACATACAGAATTTGTTTCTACAGGAATCCAAGCACTTTATCGGCGCTGGATGATTTGCATTGAACGTAATGGTGAATACATCGAAAACATGCATTTGTTCTTTACTTTTTCAGAATATATTCACCAAAAATAAAAATAAAAAAAATAAAAATTAAGGTTTTCATTTGAAATTTGTACGTGTCAAAAGTGGGAAATGTCATCTTTAAACTATGTTTATGACGTCACCATGTTCTCCTGCGTCGTAATATCGCGTGATTTACACTCTTGTCATCCTTAACAGCGACACTGACAGGTTACAAGACAATGACATGGTTATTGTAACTTCTATCACACTTGTAAGGTTTACATTTGAAGCCCCTTCATACTTTATATGTACTTAACTTATTAGAAAAGTATGGGGCTTAGGGGCAGTGAACAAGTTCCTCAATTCCCAGTCACAACAAGACGAAGGTTTGAAATCAGCTTGGGGCGATTTGAAAGTAGATCGTGTTGCGTTGACTATCATGGGATGAGACGTCGGTCGTTCAGAAACCAAGGGCACAATACTGAAAGTAAAAACAATTAACATGTAAACTACAAATAGATACTATATGCTGCGGTTGATTGCGAAGTCCTGTTAAGGGCATGCAACTATCTTCTTTTTAGTTCTGAAAAGGAAACATCTTTGAAATTAAGGTGAAATTATACATGAAATATCAATGAGAGAGAAAAATACATGTTTGGGGAAATTCCACGTCTTTTTAGAGGCAATGCAGTATGGGCTGGTACCGATATTTGCCAAAAATTCTGCTTCCTGTTCATCTCAAGAATGAGACCTAAAGGGACTAGGGTAGCTGGTAACAAAGAAGTGGCGGGAAGTGCCCCGCAGTGAATAGAGTTGGTTACAGTGTCAACGTGTCTCCTTGTACACCGAGGACAGAATTGTTCGGTTACGGAATTGAGCATTCATCCACGCTAATTGCTTGGCGAAGGAGACGGGGGTGAAGTTGACGATCAGGCAGCGGCTGGCTGAGATAATGACGGTCTTGGTACCGAATGCGCTAATGATGTCGTCGACTTTTAGTGATGGCGATGCAGTGGAATCATTCTAGGGTGATAAAAATACTAAGAAAGCTTATGATTTTGTAGTTTGAAATTGGAAACACACACACACACACACACACTCACTAACTCACACACACACACTACACACACTCACACACACCATGTATATCGTTATCATCATAATGTATGCGTCATTTGCATAAGGTC
This sequence comes from Cepaea nemoralis, assembly GCA_014155875.1. Taxonomy (NCBI): domain Eukaryota; kingdom Metazoa; phylum Mollusca; class Gastropoda; order Stylommatophora; family Helicidae; genus Cepaea; species Cepaea nemoralis. The sequence continues at coordinate 101,024 of JACEFZ010025316.1, forward strand.
ATATCTGGAATATATGTAAATATGCCGGTCTCTCTGGCAAAGGGGTTAACGACTTTCTCCGTAATGCCGTATATCCACGTGAGGAACACAGTTGAGCGAGATTCGGCAGCGGATCGCGTCGCGTTGGTTACTTACGGGGTATGGAGCCGGTGGCTCAGAAAGCAATGTCAAACTACTGAGCGTAATCTTGCCAAGAACATCAACAGCTGAAAAATGCTGGTGTTGAATGCAACGCCCTATAAGGGATATGCAGCTTTAAATAAGGAAAACATGACACGTGGAATAACGTGCAATAAAGATATCCATCTTGGTGTGTGTCCATCAAGTATGGTGATGACCATTCATTTCATCCAGCGGGCTTGAAAGTTCTGAGCCGTGAGTTCTAAGATGGCTGGCGAGGCCTATTTTGGCTCGAAATGTTCTTTGACAACGTGGACAAAGAATGCTTGACGTTCCAGGAGGAGGCTCTCCTGCGGTGTTTTTGTTTGTTGGGGGTGGGGGGTGGATGGGTCCAGCGTTTTGTTCTCCACAGCTCTTGCAGCCCTGTTTGCTTCGCAAGTGACTACACCCTTGCGTAATGACGTACGCCATGCATTTCAGTCTTTGGCAGCAGTCTCCCATGTGTCGTAATGAATTCAAAAAACTTTGAGATATATCTTCAGTGTCTTTAAAGCGTTTCCTCTATCCGCTTTGGGAGCGTTTACCACTACGCAGCTCGCCGTAAAATATTCGTTTAGGGGGCCTGTGATCTGGCATACCAACTAGGTGACCTAGTCCAGCGAATCTGATTCTTCATTAACAGAGTGTGGATACTGGGCATGGATGCTCTGTGATCTTGTCTTGCCATTTAATCTTCAATAGCTTCCTAAGGCATACTGTGTGGAATTGGTTTAATTGCCTATAGTGTCGCTGGTAAACGGTATCATAGTATCTCATCACTATCATAACTATCATAATCAGCACCATCATTATTATCACCATGATCACTCTCAATGAGCAATCAAGCTGAAAAACATCTGATGGCTGCAGGAAACATGGTTTCTGAGGAGAATGCAAAGAATACCATGGACAGACAGAAAACCCAATGACCAAGTACTACAGGAGACAAATGAAAATCGTAAATTGATTAGAGACGTTAGACGTAGACAGTCGAAATTTTTTTTGGACATGTTATGAGAAGAAATGAATTGGAGAACTTGGTGACAACTGGCAAGATCGAAGGGAACAGACCAAGGGGAAGACCAAGAAGTAAATACCTGGATGGCTTGGCCACATGGCATGGCCGAGACAGGAACACGGAGCTGATCTACGACTCTGGTGATCGAGTGAAATGGCGAGTCATGACCGCCCACGCTTTCCGGCATGGCGAAGTGGTCAAGCCGTTTGACACGGGCTCCGAAGGTTGTGGGTTCGATTCCGGGCCGTGTCCATCAGTTCACGAATGAAATTTTTCGGAAACTTCTGTGGATCGTCGCTAGACCTACGGAGTTCGTGCTTTGTGCGACGCTTTCCGGGCTGCGGAAAGAGATTGGGATAGCCATATGGGATAAAACCCGGTGCAATGAAGTCGACCCTGTCGACTTTTAAGCGACTTTAAGCACATGATTGATTGATTAATCACTCTCATGATTATCATTATCATCATCTTGATCATAATTATTATCAGCAGGAGCAGCAGTAGCAGCAGCAGCAGCATCAGCAGCAGCAGCAGAAGTATCATCACTAACACCACAACCAAAATCAATATGATCATCATCATCATGAGGAACAAGAATAAAATCATCATTCTCTTCCATTAACATCTCCGGTCGGCTGCAATAAGTCTTCTACACATCCTGCCCTTTCTTCTCGTCAATGCAAGTGACACGTTTCTTTCTGTCCACCTATTTATATTTTCAGACGTTTCAACATCTGGTATGTGGCTCCATCGGCTAAACCCCACCGTCAGCATTATCTCATCATGACCAGCAGCATCAAAGTCATCATCATCAGCAACATCATTATGTGCCATGCCAGCTGGGTAAGGCATTTATGTCTCTCCTCATATCGCGGTCTTTGGTGTTTTGGAACAACTTTGCTGCTGATATTCCTCCATGCCACCGTCTCAGTCCTTCCAGAATCATTTATTTTGGTCTAATTCTGCCTGCTTTACCAATGATCTTTCCAGTTGTCATGACGTTCTCCAGTGACTCTCTTCTCAACAACACAGTTGTCTGAGTTCAATACCCTACAGACACAAAATTACTTTGCCCGAGCTGGACTACTCTGGCGAAGTAGAATGTAAAAAGAACTGCACATTGCCTCGTGGATCGACACATCCTACAATGTGCACTAAGGCATGTCATGGGAAGTAAAGGCGGTCCGTGCCACCACATCACACATCGAATGTCGAATGGTCTATATAAATATGTGTCTAGCACCATTATACCAAATGTACAAAAATTGTGTAAACAGAACTTGTACTAACTTGTACATATGGTTGTAGAAGAGTTGCCCCCCCACCCCTCACCCCGGGTAAACACTAAACACACAGAACCTGTGCTTACTTGCACACATGGTTATAGAATAGTTGCTTTCCAAGCGCCCCCTTCCCCCTTCCCCCCAACACACACACACACACACACACACACACACACACACACACACATGAGTAAACACTAAACAAACACAGCATGTACTTACTTGAACTAATTGTTATAAAAGAGTCGGCCACCACATGGGTAAACACTACACAAACAGACCCTTTACCGAGCTTTAAGACACACTGCTAGACACATATTTTTAATGGACCAGAGACACTCAATGAGTAACATGATCAATGATACCCCAGTCATCTTTACTTCACAAATTATTTTCTGGTATATCGTCTTATTCACAGTCGACCTTGGAGCTTTATACTGGTTTTGTTTTTTTTAATTCAGAACCCAACATTCACGTCTGGTAGTGGATTCGAACACATAACCATTTGTGCCTCGAGGCAAACATGCTGGCCACTATGTTATCCCGGGGTTCACCTCATGTATAGTGATCGCGAACATGTAATTGTAATACTCTAGCCTATGACACTAAATACAGACCAGCAGACTCAATTGTATTCATCAATTTCCTAAGTTCTTCACACATCTTCTACATAGCTACCTTTCCTTTTGTCGCCTATCTATATTATTTTGTTCATCACTTCCCATGTTTTAAAGCCTAGATATTTTGGTATGTTCTAGTTACTGACACTAAGTACCTCCTAGCTGACAAACTAGATCTGTCTCTACAATTCCCATGTTTGAAAAACCAGTTATTATGGGATTTCCTAGTCACTGACGTTAAGTACTCCCTTGATCACATACTAGATCTCAGTCCCCATCAATTAATATGTCTGTGTGTATACTTAACTCTGCATATATTCTTTACTCCGGGTGTACAAGAAGTCCACAGTTTAATATATTCTTCTCAATTATTTTGTGTGTAAATGTTGTATGTCCTGTGCTGGACATTGTAATCAACCCCAATCCCATGGTGATGTACTAGGCATTGTTACGTTCAGTTGTTAGCATTTAGCAGTCGGTGTGGCCGGAATAATAAAAGTGCTCTATTTAGCACTTAAAGTATTAAGCGCCAAGGGATGATTAATAATCTTAAACGACTTCCCGTATCTGCAGTGGGCTTATATATCACCGAAATATAGCCATCGCTTTAAAAAACAGCATGTCTATTACAATATTAAGAACTATTTATTCATAACTTTGACACACCCCTACTTCCCATTTTCCGTCAATCATTGTTTTGTGCTGCCAAACTTACTTTTTGTTTGACGCAGAATCTGTTAAAATTCAGCACCCGCTGACCGCGAGGTAGCGGGTTCATCCACGTCACCGGTCAACTGGACTTCGGCGCTGACATCTCATTCAGAACGCAATAGCGCTGAAGGTAATATTTCTTAGAATATATTTGATTGGAACTTCCTGCAATGGACATGCATTTCTTTTAAGCAGATAACATGCAAATTGTCATGATTCGCCGTTCTAACCCTTGTCGATATTACTCATACAGGTTTTGAAATGACGTTAACGGAGGAAACCACCCGTGTCAATGTCCATCCTAAGTTCACTGAGACGTCCGGAGAGTGGGGATCCCTGATCCCTGACCCAGTTAGTTCTCAGGTGCAGGAAATGGTTCGGACCGTTGTCTTCGTCTACATGTGTGGCCTCTTGAGCTTGGTTGGAATAGCTACCAACGTCGTGAACATGGTCGTCTTCATCAGGCAAGGCTTCAAGGACAGCATTAACATTAGCTTGCTGGGTAGGTCACATGTGACGTTAACACGCTGGTTTTGTCAAATGTGACGTCAGATTGTTGGTTAAGTGAAATATAACGTTAATTTCCTGGTTAAGTCAACTATAACGTTAAATTGTTGGTTAGATCAAATGTAATGTTAACGTATTGGTTAGGTCAAATGTAATGTTCATTTGTTGGTTAGATCAAATGTAGTGTCAACTTTTTGGTTAGGTCAAATGCAATGTTAATTTGTTGGTTAAATCAAATGTAATGTTAATTTTGTGTTAAGTTCAAACGTAATGTTAACTTATTGGTTAGGTCAAATGTAATGTTAACTTGTTGGTTATGTCAAATATAATTGTATCCTGTCGGTTAGGTCAAATGTAAAATTAACGTGTTGGTTAGATCAAATGTACCATTAACTTGTTCCGTAGCTCAAAGGTAAAGTTAACTTGTCGAAGAGGTAACAAAAGAAAAAAATCAATAATGCTAATACATTGGGAAGGTTAACGCAAATTGCTTTGTGTCTTTCTTTTAAGGTGTAAGAGGGGCACCTTAATGTCTTTTGTGGGGTCTAAGCCCTCAGATCTATTTTGAGCTCGACAAGTTCGTACGTTCCAGTGGTTGTTGCTCGATGTAATCTGTTATGTCCCATAACAACCTTTCCACTCATGCCTCTTCATTCCGAAGCCACAGAATATGTAAGAACACACTACTTCGCATTTCTTAACTAATTAAATTCCGAATGATGTTATATCGTTAAATGTGTCATCCCATTTGTACAGAAGGATGATATATCGCTATAATAGAATCATCTTGTTATTTGTTTTGTTTCGTGTTATCGTCTGCAATTTCAATGCCCAGTGAATGTAATTCCCATTATAATAACTGTTCATTTGATTTTGTACCATGTTTAGTCCAAACTAAACAGTTTGCTTGGCATAGAATCAGTTAATAAAACACTGCACAACACGGTGACAGATGTTACATCTTACAATTGGTCGTCTTTACTTTCATTTTAAGGAATGATTTTCTTTTCTATTTGGGATCGCTCGCTTTGAATTCAAGTGTAGTCCATACAGGTGCTACTGCTTCTAGTGAACATTTCATGTTTGCGTGTGGATCAGCTTTCCCTAACACCAGTGTCCCTCGCAGTGGGGCGAACCCACTCCGATAGCTGAGGTACTTGTCATTTACGTCCCTAAGTCAAGGACAAGAAGTCAACATTTTAGTCCCACTGAACGGTGTAAGGGTAGGGTTGAACTCGCTACCTTGGCATCAGCACACCGTAAGTTTAAGAGCGAGAGCTGTTATCCATTTGGCCATGCTGATCTCATCATGAATGCGATTCACCAATTAAAACTTCATGTACACTTTTCTAGAATATTAACCAATGTAACATAAATATATATCCTGGCGACATGGTAGTTTGCCATCGCTAAATTCGAGCTTTCGAAGCGTGATGTTTCCTCTCACCGCATATTAGCCCAGACAGTCTCACCCAGACTGTCTCACCCCAGACTGTTTAGCACAGACTGTCTTATCCCAGAATGTCTTATTTCACCTCACCAGACAGCGTCATCTCAGACTGTCTCATCCCACCAGACTGGCTCATCCCAGACTGTCACATCCCAGACTGTGTCATCCCACCAGACTGTCTTAGCCCAGATAATCTCAGCCAAGACTGCCTCAAGCCAGACTGTCTCATCCCACCAGACTGTCTCAGTTCAGACTGTCTCAACCCAGACTGTCGCAGTCCAGATTATAAGCCCAGACTGTTTCATCCCAGGCTGTCTCATCCAGACTGTCTCAACCCAAACTGTCGCAGCCCAGACTATCTCAGCCCAGACAGTCGCATCCCAGACTGTCTCAACCAAGATTTCTCAATCCAATGTCTCAACTCAAACTGCCTCAACTCAGACTGTTTCAACCCAGACTGTATCTTCCTAGACGATCTCAGCCCAGACTGTCTCATCCCACCAGACTAGCTCATCCCAGACTGTCTGAGCCAAGACTGTCTCAACCCAGACTATCTCGGCCATGATCGCCAATGCCTTCTTATGAAGGCGAACAAGAAAGCTTGAAAACTCTTTTTTGTTGTCTTGAGCAAGCGGATTTCATTTCACCAGTGCTTATTAACAGTACACATTGTTCGCTAGTTGCTTGCTTGCTTGCTTGTGTTCGTTGGCTTGAGCTCCAACGCGAAGTCCTGTATGTCGGATGAAGACATCCTGTTGTCCAACATCAGTGTGATGTCATACAGGACCTGAGGTTTGCGTGAGTATCCGTTGTCCCATGTCTGGCTTATTGGTGTGCAGACTGGTGGTTCCTCGCCGTACAGGCAGACACTCTCCGACTTCGGAGGAATCAGCGATCCTATTGACTTCAGCCAAGACCCCGAAGGGACCTGTTGCCCAGGACGCTCGACGAGGACGCGTCAATAGGTCTTGGTCAGTATATAACCCGGCCCTGGTTTCGCTAGTAAGTTTACACACTCCTGTAATGATATTGTTTGAGGCAGCAGTATAAATTACTATCCATGTCAGTATTGTTTGTTTTCCCTACAGGACTGGCGATTGCAGATTCTGGCTGTGCGGTAACCATGCTCTTCATAAGCATTAGTTTTAACCCAGTTCTGTTCTTGGCGGATTTGATCTTCAACCCTGTTGACGTTGCTTATTTGGTCGGTTGTTGGCCACACGCTTGTTTTAACCGGTAAATTTGCATAACATATATTAGTCTTAAACAAGTGAATTGGTACAATTATCTCGTAACAGTTATAACATCTGATGGGAGATGCCTTGTAGAGATTAGAACAAGAATTGCCATGGCGAAAATAGCCTTTTGTAAAATGGAAAACACGCTGACTAATAAAAAGATGTCATCTGCAACGAGAAAAAGAGTGTCACTTGCTACATTGATCCTGTACTTTTGTATGGATGTGACGAGTGGACAATGAGCATATAAGCTGAAAAACACCCAATGGATGCGGAAATGTGGTTTCTGAGAAGAATACAAATGATGCCATGGACAGACAGAAAAACAAATGACCAAGTACTACAAGAAGCAAATGAAAACCGTAAACTGATTAGGAGAATTTAGACATAAACAGTCACAGTTTTGGTCACGTTAAGAGAAGAAATAAATTGAAGAACTTTGTAACAACTGGCAAGAACGAGGGGAAGAGAACATGGGGAAGGCAGAGAAGTAAATACCTGGATGGCTTAGTCACGTGGTATGGTCGAGACAAGAATACAGAGCTGAACCTCGACTCTGGTGATCGTGTGAGATGGCGAAACATGACCGCCCATGCTTATCAGCATGGCACATGATGATAATTATATTAGTCTTAGAAATTGACGTGGTCAAAATGATAAGAGCGCTCGCCCTTAAAACTTTTAGTACGCTAATGGCCGGGTAGGCGGTTCAACGCCAACACGAGTGTTATGTTGGACTTATACGTTGACATCTCGTTAGAAAGCAATCGCAAGCTACTAAACATAACATTGCTAGAAAATCAAGCTCGGTTTCCTTGCAACGTCTTGTAAAAGATATGAAATGAAAACATAAATGAATGAATGAATAATGAATGAATGAATACTTTAATAAATAAATGTGTAAATAAATAAATAAATAAATAAATAAATAAATACATAAATAAGTAAATAAATGTGTACATAAAAACATAAATATGTAAATAAATAAAGATTAGTTCTATATATGGAAAAAATTGAAGGATTGGTGTGAAGAGACATAGAGGCAGACCAAGAGAATTGGTGTTAAATGGAAAGGGAGGACTATTATCAGCAGAGTTGGTCTAAATTGATCAGTGGAAAGACATGGTCCTATTTTGGCTCGAAATATTCATTGACAATGTGGGCAAAGAATGCTTGACGTTCCAGAAGGAGGATCTCTGCGGTGATTTTTCTATCCAGTCTTTTGATTTCACAGCTCTTACAATCCTGTTTGCTCCACAAGTGACTACACCCTTGCGTAATGATGTACGCCACGAATTTAGGACTTTGGCAGCAGTCTCCCAAGAAACTGAATATCAAAAGCTTTTAGTGAGATCTTCAGAGATGTTTTCAAAGCGTTTCCTCTGTCCGCCTTGGGAGCGTTTACCACAGCCCAGTTCGCCGTAAAAAATTTGTTAAATGAGCCTGTGATCTGGCATGCGAGTCAAGTGAAGCTGAGTCTTCATTATTAGAGTATAGATACTGGGCATGGGCGCTCTTTCTAGGACTTCAGTGTCTGGGATCTTGACTTGCCATTTAATCTGCAATAGCTTTCTAAGGCAGACTGTGTGGAAGTGGTTTAATTTCCTGGCGTGTCGCTGGTAAACAGTCCAGGTTACACAAGCATAAAGCAATGTGAATAATACAACTGCTTTGTAGACTTTCAGCTTTGTTTGCAGGCTTATTCCATTTCTGTCCCACACATTTGTGTACAGTCTGCCAAAGGCCGCACTGGCGTTGGAGATTGGCGTTGGCAATGGAAACAATTGAAGGATTGGTGTGAAGAGACATAGAGGCAGATCAAGAGAATTGGTGTTAAATGGAAAGGGAGGACTATTATCAGCAGAGTTGGTCCAAATTACCAAGGACCAAGATCAGTGGAAAGACATGGACGCCCACGCCAGCTGCCAAGGTACATGATGATGATGTATGGAAATACTAGCCAAGAGAAGCAAAGAGAAGACAGAAAAGGGTGATGTGGGAAACCTAAACATAAAAGCATACATAATAACATAAGCACACCAGCTTCATGCGAGGCCTTTCTCTCTTTGCTTCCCTATTATAGTCGTGTTAACTACGCAGGAAGTCATTAAGACGGGAATTTTACAAACAATTATGTGTATGTTATTCCTCAGCACAATCCCTCTGTCTGGCAACACACTTGGTCGACAGGTCCACTAGCATTTTGATGTCTTCTAGGAGGAAATTTCTGGGTGTGGCCTTAAATCAATTTTGCACTGCACCCGTTGTCATCTGCAAACCGGTGACCCTGTAAATGTTCTTTCAAGGGTACAAACAAGTGAAAGTCAGATGGCGTCAAGTCTGGACTGTCTGCTGGATGTTACAAGACCTAAATGTTTAGAGCACGTAGTATCCATTGTATACAGGAGGGCGGGCGTTGTCGTGCAGCAACAATACTCATTTTAAGAGAAGTCCCCGTCTATTCGATCGATTCACTGACTTCAGTTTGTTCACTAGCATGTCACTGTATTGAACAGTAGTCTCATTTTCACCCTTTTCCCGGAAATGCACCAAATAGGGTCCTTAATATACCAAAAACAAAATTACCATGACCTTCCCAGCCAATTTCTACTTCCACTACACTGCTCATCAATGACGTTTTGTCTTCCATTTTAAAATCTTTCTACCTATTCATACACTCTTTCCTGACTCAAACACCTTTCTCCAAACAGAACCATCATTCTTCTGTAGATTTCACAAGTCCGAGTCCATTTTGAGAAAAAAAAGAAACTTTCCACCTTGTCGTAACCACCCATGTGGCATCGGTTATTGTATTGGTGGTTCATGGTGCGGAGTGAGGTTGTTTATTTCTTTGCACCAGTGTTTTGCTGGCTTATCGAAGTTGACGACTTTATGCCTGTATCTTCAGCTGGGGGATTCGTTGGCCGGCAAGTTTTTCATTTGAATGTATCTTTTTAGGTGGCTTCTTCTGTCAGTGTTGGCTTCTGGCTCGTCTGTTGTGCTAGGGTGCAGTCATTATACTGGCTCCTTGTACGATTATTGGTTAGTCGCCCTCTTCCTCTGATGTGGTGTCGGTGTATTCTTCCTCTGAGGTGGACCAAGCGTCTTCTTGTCGTTGGTGTTCTTCTTTCATTTTCCGTTCGAGGAGCTTCATTTCTTTTTTATATTGTTGGTACCATGTGGGGCTGCTTTTAGGCTCCTTTATTCCTGCCTGATCTGCCTTTCCTTCCGTTTTTTTAACAGCATCCGCAAAATGTTCTGCGAATGTTGCTCTTTTCTTGTATACGCCCCAGTCTTCTTCCGGTTTGTCGGTGTTTTCCTTCGTACTTTCTTGATGAGTCTGGTTGATTTCTGGTTTCTCCTGGCTCTTTTTGGGCATCACGGCTGGGCTGGTGTCCCTAGTTTGCTGTTTTTGAATGGACAGGGTTTTGGCTTCATCTTGCATCTTCTTGTCTCCTTTCTTGTGGATTGTCTTCGTCAGTTTATCGATGTTATTTTTTTGTTTGACAAGATTTCATACTCTCTGACAACACACAAGTTTTAAAAATTCGAATAACGCCTCGGTGTTCTTCAACGTTGACAGTGGGACAGCCATTTTGTAATAGATAATTTTTACTTGCGCATGTGCAAACTGGCCTATTTATACCATCCCTACATGTGGTATTGCCTAAGAGCCAGTTACTGTCATGAAATAATATGTTCCTTGTCCATACTCTTCCGAGTACGTTATAATAAAACTCCTGTCACTTAATGACTTCCCCTGGTCATAAACTAAACTAGTGAAATGTTTTTCAGGATATTCCACTTTACTTTGAGCTTAGAAAGATGTACTAGCCGTCCACATAATCAACAATGAACATCAAGTTGTTATTAAATAAAGAGAAACTCCATCAAAATAAAGCTCATTTTGGAGATCAGAAACCAAACAAAACAATAAAATAAACACAACAAGAGCGATGGGAAGACAAAGAAGAGGACACATCATTAAACTATTGCATGACAGAGAACAGTGGAAAGTCATAATTATCAATGTCTGTTCAAGAATGGGGCAAATGAAGATAGTCAAGTCCCCCTTTTATGTTTAGATTACAAGTGAAAAATTGAAAACTATTAAAGAGAAGGTAATTTCGAGTTACCACAGTTATAGCTGTTGATGAACGAAATAGAAATTAGAGAACAGATTAGAAAATATAAGCATTGAAAGTTATAGTAACTACATCTAGTCTGCTTAATTCGTCTATGTCTATAAGTGTCAATAAAGACCATTAAATTGATGTATCATATTATTTTAATAGCCCAAAGGTTCCCAAACAACTGCTGTATATACGCGCTTGAATAACAGCGACTTTACAACTTTACAGAATATAGCAACGACTAGTTTCTCAACAGGAAATATTTCAACGACACGTTTCTCAACAGCATGTATGGTAACTAGAAACCCTTTGATTACAGTAGTTAATCATCATCATCATCATCATCATCATCATCATCATCATCATCATCATCATCATCATCATCATCATCATCATCATCATCATCATCATCATCATCTCTCCATCTCCATCTCCATCTCCATCTTCTTCTTCTTCTTCTTCTTCTTCTTCTTCTTCTTCTTCTTCTTCTTCTTCTTCTTCTTCTTCTTCTTCTTCTTCTTCTTCTTCTTCTTCTTCTTCTTCTTCTTCTTCTTCTTCTTCTACTACTACTACTTCTTCTCTGATTATTCTTCTCCATCTTCGTGTTCAATCTTATTTTCATCTACTACTACTACTACTACTACTACTACTACTACTACTACTACTACTACTACTACTACTACTACTACTACTACTACTACTACTACTACTACTACTACTACTACTACTACTACTACTACTACTACTACTACTATAGTATACTACTATCCAAGAACATTTTATTGTTAAAATTCCACAAAACATACAAAATGTAAAATTGTATTTTATAAATGCCCCATCCATGCCAGCGTGACCAGCCTGATCACCGTCTTCATCACCATGGAAAGATGCCTCTGCATCGCCCTGCCCCTCAAAGTCAAAGACATCATCACGCCACGTAGAACCAAGATCATCATCATCGCAATTTTTCCCGCAATGGTTGCCCTCTTCATGCCGTCTTACTTCGTCAACCACCTGGAATGGGTTCACAACCAACATCAGAACAGAACTATCCTAAGTCTAGTCTACTCCGAGAACAGGGTCAGCGTTGAAACTATCACTTACCTGATTCACAGCGTCATGATTCCTGATATCTCCTTGTCATCAGTCATCATTTTCACAATCATCCTCATCTTTCAGCTGAACAAGAAACAGAAATGGCGACAAACATCCATTGCAGCTGTTGCGGCATCAAAACAAGACGCATCTTCTACTAAAGAGAAGAAAGTTGTAAAAATGGTCACAGTGATTGCCTTACTTTTTATTGCTTTCTACACACCGGCCTCCATAATTTTTTTTATTATGTCTTGCAATCCTGAATTCAGCTTTACCGGGATGTATGCCAATCTTTACATTGTTGTATGGTCTTTCACTGGCCTATTGCAAACATTGAACTTTAGTGTCAACTTCTTTATTTATTTCTCAATGAGTTCTAAATTTAAGACTACACTTTTACAGACAGTAAACAGAAAATAACATCAGATAGAAAGAAGAAGAATTACAGTGATAAAGAACTGAATAGGACAAGCACAATCGACATTCTTTCAAAAAAAATATCACTTTATGCAAAACGTCCTCGTCATTGGAAGTTATAAAAATAAGTCTTACATGTTATATAGAACAAGTTAAAACATATGGCTGTGTTTAACGGGATGCGTAGTCATTACCCAGCCGACGTATCGCTGTTACTGTGTATACTGACCCCTGGGGCTAGACAGGTAGATGCACTTGACCCTTCTACCTGCACTGACCACCTCACAAATAAGCTAAGTTGTTTCAGTTTACAAGACCCCCAATAGATTCCAGACTCCCGCTATCCGATCCCCACTACCTAGGGACCTTGAACCCACCCTAGGACTCATCCAAGACATTACACGTAGACTTTAGTAAAGACATATTAACCAAACAAAGAAGTTTATTGTACACTAGCGTCGAAGCAGGATGATGAAGAACCTGATAGGAAGGATAACTATGTACATATTAGATGGCCGAGAGGAGTAGAGTAAGAGTAAGAGATGATCCCCTGATCATCATCAGACACTCGAAGTTCTGTTGTGTGTATCCGTCTAGTCGGTCCCTGAAACTCACCGGGCTCTCTCCAAGCAATGCTGTCTGGACACTTGTGGACTCTCCAGGCCTCAAACAAGTACCCGGTGATATAAAATGGGATTAGCCAAATGGACTCTTTGACTTGACCGGACCATCCCCATAGATATCTGAATAAATGTTCACTTAATGGTGTAGTCAATACGACTTCGGTTCATACGCAGTCTCCTTGGGGCGATCCTCTGGCCTGAGGTGTCACCTGTTGATCATCACTAAGTGTAGCTTCCATAGTAGAACTTAATAGTTCAAGTACCTGTTCGAATGTGTCTAGAACTCTGACGGGATCATTGGCTGGGTTTCATGAGTTCACATCAATCATCTTGGAATTTAGCAGATAAATGTCAAAACACCACTATCTGTACTACAAAATGTTCATCAGTCATTATACGATGTAGCAGGAAAAATGTCACAATACCATTGACTGGAATACAGCAATTTCACCCGTCTTCATGGACGTAGCAGTCTTCGACCGTAGCATATTCATTACCCTCGGTTGACGAACATTATGACTGGCCTGACTCGCCCTGAGTCTGGCCCCAAAGGAATGTCTTCATGTTGTTGATTCAGCTGTCTACCAGCCAGTTAGCCTGATAAGACAATTTATCAGGCAGATCAAGGTGTGAGCTAGTAGATTAATCTCGTCGAACTTCACCACAACTGATGATCAACACAGTGTTCACATGTACTACCTGGATTGTGTCGGGTAGGGTTACGTTTCACGAAGTAGATGATGTTGACTCGCTCCCAGAACGTTGACTTCACCAGAGCCTGGGCAGTCTCCCTGGAATGAGCGTGTAATCAAATCGCTCCATCTATATCTCAGCTTCGTGGTTACTACTTCGATTGTAAACCCTGCAAGGAGATCGGTAGGTGAGAGTATTCGGCACCAACACTGACTTCTATACACATCATCAAATTACCATTGCCCTCAGTATATAAATAACCAATCTGAAAAAAAAAGTTAAGGGATCTTCTCCATCAAGGAAGATGGGCAGGCAAGTATGTGAATCCGCTGTCAGAGTGCGCTTGAATGGCCCGTCAGAGAGGAGCGGAGCCAAGAAGTACTAGGCTGGTCGTATAGCACTTCCGTTCCCTCATCCTGGTACCTATATCTCTATTTCTCCTATGATTTCTCTAATTACATTTATCAAACATACTATACAGGTAGAACATATGTCTCCGGTAGTGATGTCCGACTGTGGTAATAAGTGTCGTCCCTGGGATGAGGGGAATCAACACCCACATTCTTTTAACTCCATATCATTATCTTGATGATCTCCAGGATCTCTGTCCACAAAATCCCATCAGTCTTTGGATCTCTCTCTCTCTCTCTCTCTCTCTCTCTCTCTCTCTCTCTCTCTCTCTCTCTCTCTCTCTCTCTCTCTCTCTCTCTCGCTCTCTTTTCTTCTTCTTCTTCATCTTCTTCTTACCACTGGACAATGCCCCCTCTTATTCTTTTCCAAAACATACTACAAAGCTCTAGCTTCTAACAAAATGACAAATTAATTTATTAAAGAAATGTGAGAGGTATGTGCAAAGTGTGTGTGTAGAATGTCTGTCGTATAATCCAGAGTGTATGCAGAATTAAACCGAACAGCTCAGGATCAAAGTCTGCTTTCATCGCAGTACCGGCCACACAACAGCACCATAGATCAAGTACAGAGGGACCTTACCAAATTATGCGTCTCTCCGGCCAGGTGTCGACTTCCTCCAGTGGCTCTTGGATAGTCCGGATTCCTGGTCACCAATGGTGGATGTAGTCCAATACTGACCATGAATCCGACACATACAGTGTAACTAATATGTCACCAAAAGTTCTGTGATCTGATAACTCTAGTACAGTAAAATAAATGTTTACTGTCACTTTGAAGCAAAATGGTAATTGTTAATTTCTCACAGGAATTCACCATTTGGAAAACACAATGTTAATTGTTAATTTCTCACAGGAATTCACCACTTGGAAAACGCAATGTTAATTGTTAATTTCTCTATATAAATACTATTGTCCCTGATACTGGTGGTATTGTAAGTATCTTCACTCTAATATGATGAGAACTACCAGGGCGGAATCACTATTAGATGATCGTCGGCTCCTGCTCAGCAGAGGCCAGGTTCCTGCAGACCCTCTGGTTTATGGGCCCAGTGCAAAAGCCGCTGAGTAAAATCTTCCTTCAATGATCGAGCCATAATCTTCTTCTATGACTTGTCTGCTAGCTTTTTGTAAAACATAGTGGAACCATATATTTATTCCCGTCTGAAATCGAGACCACTAAATCACACAATGGACAAATATCCGCCGATGTAAATCAACATAAGACACTGTTGTCTCTTTCCATAATCAGAACAGGAACATCAAACACGTCCTTGTTGCCTCACAACTTTTGTTCGACTCCCGCCAAAGGTGTTTGTCCAGACTGTTATAAAACTGTGTCTGAATGACGTCACAAATCTGACTAGACACTAGGCGTCGAGAAACTATTTTTTCTCTCCTTTTTCGACTCGATATAAACAACCGGCCGGCTGTCCCGCTTTGATCTGGGGAATTGTTCTCGGTACTCCAAAAAGTCTTGCCAGCTTGTGATCTGGAGAAATCTTTCCCACACAACAGAAGATCTTGCCGACTCTCATCAGGACAGTCTGTCCCCAACATCAAAGAATGGCGGCTGCTTGTAGACGAATGGCGCGACAATCTTTCATCGATCGACAACTCCAAGAATTCCGCGACACCGACTAGATCACCCTCCATCATTGACAACATTAATATCTTAATTAATTAATTAATTAATTAATTAAACAATTAAGTAATTAACCAGTTAAATAATAAATCCATTCACCCATCGGTTTCTTGTCTGGGATCTCCGCCTCATGCCCTGGATAAATCCTCCTTGATAACTCCTCTGCTCCAGAGGCAAGAAATCTCAGTTGTAAATATGTAGCTTTCCACCCCATGTCGAAGGTGCAAATATAACACCCCCCCCCCCCCCGTTCCCTTATCACCTAGATTAGCCGTTGGCAATGTCTGAACGGTCTGAACAGTTAAATAATAAGTCCATTCATCCATCGGTTTCTTGTCTGGGATCTCCGTCCCTTATCATGGAGAAACCCTCCTTGATAACCCCCCTGCTCCAGAGGCACGAAGTCTCAGTTGTAAACATGTAGCTTTGCACCCCATGTCGAATGTGTAACAATCAACCCCCCCCCCCCCCCTCCGTTCCCTTGCCACATAGATTAGCCGTTGGCAAAATCTGAACGATTCAATCGGTCTAGTAGGCCAATCCAATCAACTGGCAAAATGCAACATGTCTTCTATCCCACATTTCTCATTGTCTCTCTTAGTATCCAAGTACCCTTCCCTTTATTAGTCAACCCCTAGTATAGGTGTTCCCAGACTGTAAAGATAGCGCATAGGAAAGTGTAGAGTATTTCCTAAAACAGTTCCCCAAATCACAAATCGGTTCCCCAAACATCACAAATCGGTCCCACAAAATCACGACGTAAAAGCACAGGCATATCGCATCGACGCACTTCGTACCACGCCACGTCGTTCAGTTCGCACCGCACAAGATCACACAATATATACGCTACAATAGCACAATATATAGTTCACCACCACAATATCACTAACATATTTAGCAACACCAGTTCCTGGAATGACACCACTATTTTCATGTAACTAACATAACCGCATCACTGCAGCAGCATGTGTTGTGTTGTTTGTCCATCAAGCATGATGGTGACCATTCATTTCGTCCAGTGGGGTTGAAAGTATGGAGTCGTGAGTTCTAAGATGGCTGATAAGGCCTATTTTGAATCGAAATAGTCTTTGACAATATGGACAATGAATTCTTGACGCTTCTGGAAGAGGTTTTTCTGCAGTGGTTTTTCTGTTCTGTCTTTTCTTCACAGCTCTTGCAGTCCTGGTTGCCTCACAATTGACTGCACCCTTGCGTAATGATGCACGCCACGAATTTCGGTCTCTGGCTGCAGTCGCCCAGGTGTTATGATGAATTCCAAAAGCAGGTGCAGCATAGCACCATATTCACAGCACGAAATATCTTTAACACATTTGTGAAAGAATTGCACCTCACTTCCGCCTATCTGTTTAATCCATGATCACCAGTAACCTACTACATGCTAAACTAAAGCTCAGTCTTTCCTGAAAAAAGTATATCCGTGAATAACCGTAATAACTTCACTAAAACTATAAAATTCCAGTAAACTACTGCGAGTTCAAAGCACACAAATATAATATGAGTCTTATAGTAATGGCCTATTTAACGGACTTGTTTACAGCCGTAGATCTAACTAAAGTTTACAGAATAACTGTTGTACTGCCTATGTACACACACACACACGCAGCGACCCAGTTTTCGGCTCAGTTATTGATCGCCCGATCTCATAAATATTAATTAGTATTCGGACTACCAGCGCAACGTGTTTACAGTCGCGAAATTCTCTGTATCACGACACGAAAGGAATAACGTATGTATTTACCTTTGACCAGAGACATGACCACGCTCAGCTGTAGTTACTGTCGGACACGGGACTGCCCTTATATGCCCTTATAGACAAAACAAGCTGGTTAAAGAGCGTCTGCTATGGTTTAAGGTTGAAGTGAAACTGTTTCACAACAGGGCTAGCCGCTGAGTTGAGCGCAATTCTAACTTCACGCCTAAGTTACGTATCACGGAGAACGTTACATTCCATGTGAATCATGGTTTCAATTCACGTGTGAATCATTCAGGTTCAGTTCATCGGATGGGTGAGCGCACAATGCTAACTCGGACGTTCTATTTCGAGCAATTTCGAGAACATACTGGACAGGTCAGTCAATCAGCCGACTTTACCCAAGTTAATTTTAACCTGGCGACATAATTCTGCCACGGAGTTCTCCCCACGGGGATTCCCTTCGCGAAGGCCAGCTGATTTGAGAAAAATCGTGACACTGTGAATTCTGGAATTAGTAAACAAGCGAGAAACTCATCATAGGGACTCTAGAGACAAAGTTTTATTCAAGAATGCTGAAATTTCTTTGGACAGCCAAATGAGCATTCTGCACATTTTGAGGGAGCCTTAGTCGCAATGCCAACTTATAACTACATGAGATAGAGGCAGTTGTCATTTTTGGCCACATTATGAGAAGACTAAAACATGTGACTGCTCGAAAGATTTGTAGAAACGGAGATAGAGGAAGAAATTGAGAGAGAATTTGTGTCAGTCTTATCTCATGGCACTGAAGGGAGTCAGTATAAATACTAATACATGCAGTTGGAGATAGCAAGGTGTGGGGAAGCATGAAGGCCAAAGCCACTCGGTGAGGCACTTAATGATGATGAAACAAAGAATATTAGAATATTGTTTTGGAGATGTTGGCTCGAAATGTGCAGGTTTTCTGTTTCTATTACAGTAATGTAGGCATTCATTAAATTTTGCTTTCTGAAATGTAACGCAACAGTACAATACAATACAAATATCATGAGAAATATCAGAAGAAACATCATGAGAAATATGAGAAATATCATGAGAAATGTCATGAGAAGTACAAGCAGCCGATGTGGTATTACCCACATAACCCTTCAAGTGCAGATGTATCTATAACAATATCTACCACCATACACCCAGTATGACTCTGGGCGTGAAATGGGTCTTTACACTACACACCCAAACTGCGGTATCTGCCCTGGGACCACACTGTAATTCATTAAAACGTGTGCCACATACCAACCCTACCACGGGTAAGATATGAACTCCATACCCACGTTTTGCTACTGTCACAAAGTAGATTGACATAGAGGATTGGCTATGGTTGTGTCTAGAGCAGGGGTGGCCAACACGAGGCCCGCGGGCAGCATGCGGCCCGCCGGATGTCATGTTGCGGCCCGCGGAGTGGGAAGCGATGGTGTGGTCGAGGCTGTAGCACGCTTGCTTATTTACTTTAATTAACCCCTCCACCCAAAAAAAAAAAAAAATTAGGTGCGTGGCCCGGCAGACAATATTATTTCTGAAATTTGGCCCGCCTGCTCAAAAGGTTGGCCACCCCTGGTCTAGAGGATGTCTGTGTGAATGTTGTGTTGAACGACTGATCAACCACGATGTATCAATACCCAAACACCAGACTGCGCACATAATACTTTAATTTGAAAAACTGGATACAACATTATTCCCCAGGAACGTTCATCATTACATATATATACATTATATAGGCACAGGTACAATACACGTAGTCCCAAACATTATCGCTGCTGACAACCGGGCTCAGTCTTTAATATTTAGCCTCAGAATTACTATCACTGAAAAACACAGGGCGGAGTTCTCTCGCTAACTCCACTACCATTCATTTTTCCCCGACCGCCGACCTCCACTGTCGGGTCCCAAAACTCAACTGTCCCCGTCAATGTTTTCCACTGTCTTTTAACCCTTCTTTCTAGCCCTCCCCGGGGAATGCCCTTTAACCCCGTGAACTTGTTTATGTTGTAGCATTGCTATCCCGGGCGATCACCTCGCCGGTTAGTTCCGTCTAAACACGTTACACAACCCCCTCCTCAAAAGTAAACATAGTTTTCCAATGATGGGAGAGTAATGTTTCTCACATGTGGGCACCAGTAACTTTGCGTGCATAGTAGTCCTTCTATCGTCCCTATCCATAACAGAAAACACAAGATTCAACATGTTCCTACTCATAACCTTATGACAAAAACCATAAGATATAACATTCACATTTTACCACTGTGTAACATGACACCAAAAATATTCATTGTTGAGGTGCTATACCACCCCGGCAGTCTTGTCTGGGATGATTCCTGAACGATGAGCAGTGTCACATTTACTTAACCATTTCACACACTAATTCCATAGTCATTGTTTTGTTGGTCTTTGCCCATGGTGATTTCTGAAGAGCAGGTCTGCCATGGTGTTATCTTGACCCCGTATGGGCATCGGAAAAATGCGTTCTTCTGCGGCAATATACGCCATCGATGAATGCGTGAGCTCTTCCTTACTGCTGACTGCATGAATTTGAGTGACTGCGATCGGTTTGTCTGTCGACGTGACTGTTCATTGGGGGGAAAATGTACAATTTCTTTACCGACCACGCAATATCCTTGACTTCTCGTCGCCACGCTGAAGATTGTCTTTGGTAGCGAAAGTTCACTGCTGACCTGTCCCACTGGATACCCGACAGAATCTTCCTCGTGTCGCTAACATCCCCCAGTTTCTGCCGATAATGCGTCTTCCCCTCGTGTACCCATCACTCATGGTCCCTATATATTTAAAACACCTGTAGGCTATCCATAACCCAGTGTCAGTGATGTCGTCGAGCAGATTGGGACAGATTTGCCATACTAACAGACAAATATTGTGAAAACGTAAATACACGATATGGCAAACATGAAGCAAATGGTGGAAAGTCTAAACAGAGCAATAATACAGGCGGCCACTGAGTCTATTCCAAGAGGAGCAAGGAAAAATTACAAACCATACTGGACTGAAGAACTACAATTTTTGGAGGACAAAGTTGAAGATGCTAGGAAGACCGCAGAGAGAGAACAAACAACTGAAGCGAACATCTCTCTCAAAGCCATCTCAGCAAAATATAAAAGAACAGTAAATCAAACAACAAGAGATTGTTGGAGGAAAAAAACAGAAAACCTGAATTTTGACAGGGATGGAAACAAACTATGGAAACTAGTGAAAGCCATGAACAATGAAGGACCTAGAAACAAACAAATAACAATTAAACAAGGAAATGCCTTGCTTACAGGAAAAAAGGCTGCAAATGCACTAATGGAACACTATGCCAGTGCAAACCACATTGATATTACAGCCGAACAGAAGAAAGCAATCAAAGATAAACAGATACATCATACATATACAGAGACAGCAGCAGAATATATGATGGCAAATCTAACAATGGAAGAAATGGAACAAGCAATGAATACCCTAAAAAAGAAGACATCACCAGGAAAGGATGGAATCACAAATGAAATGCTAATAGGACTATGCACTAAGGCAAAAAAGAAACTACTAGCAGTCCTAAATTACAGCTGGAAGAGGGGAATAGTCCCACAGGCATGGAAGGAAGCTATACTAATACCAGTCCCAAAGAAAGGAAAAGACCTGGAAGAACCAAATGGCTATCGACCTATCAGTCTTCTTAGCTGTGTAGGAAAATTAATGGAACGCATTATCAATGGCAGGCTAACATGGCATCTGGAAGAAAACCAACTCTTAACACCTCACCAAGCAGGATTCAGAAAGTACAGATCTCTTGAAGATCAAATAACCTATATAGCTCAGGAAATAGAGGATGCCTTCCAAAAGAAAAAGCACACACTAGCAGTCTGGATAGATTTAGAAAAAGCATTTGATAAAGTATGGAAGGAAGGACTGAAAATAAAACTGCAAAAAATGCATGTTTACGGGAAAATGTACAAATGGATCAGCCACTACCTTGAGAACAGAACTGCCAGGACAAAAGTACAAGGACAAACCAGCAAAATGATGCTGTTGGAGCAAGGTGTCCCCCAAGGAGGAGTTCTTTCACCAACATTATTCCTAGCATATATAAACGACATCACGGAAAATTTTCCAGCCAGAGTACACACATCATCCTTTGCAGATGACCTAGCCATATGGACATCTGAAGAATATATTAGTACAGCTAACAGCAGAATACAGCAAGCCCTATTAGCGCTAGAGGACTGGTCAAAATCATGGCTAGTGAAGATAAGTGAGGAGAAAACAACATGCACAGTGTTCTCCCTCTCAACTAAAACTCAGCAACCTAAGCTGGTATTGAATGGAAAAATATTGCGCCATGAAGAAAATCCAAACTATCTAGGAGTCACCATTGATCGTCGCCTGACATGGAAGACACAGGTTGAGAAAAATCGAACAAGAGCAAGGCAAAGAATGGCAATCATGAAAAAGCTTGCTGGTACAACATGGGGAGCAGATGAGAAAGTTCTCAAGAAGTTATATACTGGGCGGGTGAGGCCAGTACTGGAATATGGCATTGCAGCTTGGGCAACAGCAGCTAAGTCAAACTTTAACAAAATAAGTAGAGTCCAAAATCAAGGAATGCGAATCATAACTGGAAGCCTGAAGACAACGCCTATTAATGAATTAGAAAAGATCACTTGTTTACAACCAATGCAGGATAGAAGAGATAGCAGAGCCCAGCAACAAGCAGAAAAATTTAGAAGATTGACAGACCACCCTATGTACAACAGATTTAATGGTTTTGGAAAGGGAAGACTGAAGCGTAGCAACTTTGTAGAAACTGCAAAACGAAGGATTAGGTCAGATCCTATTCTTAACATATCAACAGTCAAGCCCATACACAATGCACACAAGTTCCCAGCTTGGAGACAGCAGCAACTGCCTGAGATGATAGAAAACATTCCTGGTATTGAGAAAAAGAACACTCAGCATGAAACCGAAAGAAGAGAAATAACCCTAAACTACATAAAAGAACATTACCCAAGCAGGAATTGGACCCATGCATATACAGATGGATCAGCCAAAAATTCAATAGAGAATGGAGGAGGAGGAATTCTCCTAAATTTAAAAAATGGAGCGAAAAAAACACATTCAATGGCAACTGGAAAATTTTCAAGTAACTTCAAAGCGGAGGTAGAGGCTCTGAAAACTGCAGCAGAAATGCTCCTGATGGAGGAAAATAAAGAGAAGCAAATAGCTATCTTCACAGATGCAAAGTCAGCTGTCTCAATACTGAAGAGCAATAACAGCACAGAACTAACTGACCTAAGAGCAGCACTCCATGGTCTATGCCAGAAATCCAAAAAAGTTGTAATACAGTGGATCCCATCACATTGCAGTATACCTGGAAACGAAGAGGCTGACAGACTGGCAAAAGAGGGCGGACGACTACCACAGCCTGACATAGACATAACCTATAATGAGGCAAAGAGGTTGATAAAAAGCACTTATAGAACCAAATGGGAATCAGAGCATCCAGGCCATCAGAAGGATGATGCATATTACAAACTCGACCGAAGAGAACAAGTAGCAATCTTCAGACTCCGCACAGGACATAACAGGCTGAAATACCACTTGTTCAATAAACTAAAGATAGGAGATACCGATGAATGTAATTGTAGAACTGGAAAAATGACAGCAAAACATTTGCTGCAGGATTGCCCAACGTATGCAGAACAGAGAAAGATATTTTGGCCCACACCTGCTTCATTTGAGGACAAGCTCTATGGAGATATCAACAAGCTAAAGTTGACCGCAGATTACTTTAACTATATACAGGTTGACATTTAAAGGTGCATGAAGACCCAGAGGCATGAAATGGAATATTGCTTGGATAGCAAATCCATTACGTGGAAAGTCCAAATCAAAAGCCCATTGTGTGGGCTTCATAAAAGGTGGAAAAGTGTCCTAGTGGCACGAAATGGAATATTGCTTGGATAGCAAATCCATTACGTGGAAAGTCCGAATCAAAAGCCCACTGTGTGGGCTTCATAAAAGGTGGAAAAGTGTCCTAGTGGCACGAAATGGAATATTGCTTGGATAGCAAATCCATTACGTGGAAAGTCTGAATCAAAAGCCCACTGTGTTGGCTTCATAAAAGGTGGAAAAGTGTCCTAGTGGCAGGAAATGGAATATTGCTTGGCTAGCAAATCCATTACATGGAAAGTCCGAATCGAAAGCTCACTGTGTGGATGTCATCTGCAGACTGCATACTTCTGGTTTCCGGAAGAACAGCCTATGGTGAACGGAAGGCCCAATATACGGAAGTGAGGCTAAGCAGCCATGTGCAGGACGTGACGATTCCTTGGATGAGCCCAGTACCAGAGCGCTATGTATCGGCTCTGCAAGTATGGAAGCCTCCTTGGATGGCGGGGAATGCCCATGGTCTGCCCCTGCCTTCCCTTGAGGGCTGACCAGGATCTTTGGCTGTTCTATATGGACCAGCTGGGATGGGGGATAACACCACAACAGTGAGAGTCAAACGTCCTAAGAAACCCCCGGGAAGGTTAACCCGGTCAACAAATGCCCGCAGAAGTCGGATGTGTCGGCCTAACGGCGCAAGAATGCAGCTCTGCTGTAAACAGGCACAACGCAATCACATCTGGAAAAAAAACTCCGGATGAACGAAGAAGAAGAAGAACTGATTTAACTTTCCTATCTGTATCTTGCACCGTTACACCGGATTCTCTGTTTAGTTTGACCTCTTTACTAAATCCTGGCCAATATAACTGGTACACTGCTCTCTGCTGCGTACGCATTATTCCTACGTGCCCTGCACATGAAATATCCTGAGCTGTTCTTATATACCGGTTTCTATGCTGTAAAGGTATCCCACCTTGGTTGCTTATAGTCTTGTCATCTGACACATCGTTAGTGAGACTATTATTCGTCCCTTCAAAGCCACCTCTCTCGTTCATTGATCGCTTATGTTCTGGATTACCATACATCTGACAATCATTTTCAAGAGTGCTGTCTCGTCTTTGGCAATCACTAGGGCTTTGCTTGGGATCAGTCTTCTCTTTTTCAGCGGTGCTATCATTCGTCCCTGTTTGTTTGTATAGTATCTAATCGAAGTTTTCTTCTGGTAACTACCTCGTTACTGCTTACACCATATTTGTGGTACCAATGAACTACTTCCTCTTCTGTCCAATCTTTAACTCGTGTCACATTTCCAATGATCAGATCTGCCACGGGTGAGTCCAGAACACACGCTCACTCTTCCTGTAATATATGGCGTTGTCACTGTGATCACGGCCAATGTGTAAAATTCTACGGTACAATTAAACGCTATACAACTAACCATTTTTCCTGCGTAAGCCGAGGGATGTACTAGACTTTTTCTATCCCCGATGGTCATACAACCGGAATCCCCAAGTGTCACTGCTTCACTATCATTAACAAACCCGTGATGAAGCTTCAATCATCCTCCTGCATGCACTGATGATCCTGCTTGAAATAGGTGACCGCCCATTAAGGCAGGACACCACAACTCTCATTATTGATTGTCTCAATTACCTGCGCTGCATTTGAGTGCTCAGATTCCCCCATCGTACATTGATAGCGGAAGTGCCCGGTCCCGTCACATTTGAAACAAATAATGTCCTTCCTCCTATTATTCGTTGATCCACTGGATGGTTGTACATCACACTGTGCTGCCTTGTGTCTCCAGCTCGGACAATTAAAACTTCCGGAATAACTATTTGGAGGCCTCTTAAAATTTCCCCTGTGGTATGGGGTAACGTCCTGATCTGCCAAAATGGTCGCCATGGAAACCATTGTCTTTAGGCTCTTGTTGCTCGTACCTCTGTGCTGAGTCCACACTTTTCGACCTTGGTCTAATAACTGGATTCTGATCCTGTTTACTATAGGCTGCACAGACTATTTCCTCATCAACTTGTCTGCTAATAGAACAGTTCGGATGTGCAGTCATGTAGTTTTGTCCTACCTGGGAAGAAAGCGACCAAGTCTGTATTACATGCCGATAATATCTTGTCTCTTAGCATCAAATCCACTAACTGGTTAAAATCGCCTATTACTTCGGCTAATTCTAGCCATTTGTTGAGCAGATTTTTCACCGTATTGGAAAAGTCTGTAAAGTCCTGATTGTTCTCTGGTACACATTGTCTGAACTTCGTTCTATACCCATGCTCAGTGAGGTTGAATTTTGTAAGCAAGCGTTGACGCAGAATAGTATAGTTATTTCTCTCTGCCACAGGTAAATTAAACATGGAATCTAGGGCCTTTCCCGTTAGATACTCACTCAGCCTCATCGCATATTCTCCTTCTGGAAAGCCTAACGCCTTAACAGTAGCCTCATATCTGTCAAGATAAGCCTGTAGATTGTCTCTGTCTGTAAAATATGGCAGTTTTAGTCGTTGTGACGAGTGCGAATGTCTTCTGCTTTCCTCACTCTGACCATGTGACGCTATTTCTAATTTCTTGAGTGCAATCGCCATCTTACACTTAAACTGATAGTTTTGTTTTTCTATTTCTAATTTCATTTGTGTCTCTTTCTCTTCCTGTTGACGCTTGTCTTCCCGCTTAACCTGTCTTTGATCTCTTTCCCATTGATGATATTCTTTCACTTTTGCTTCTGCAAACTCCTGCAAATCTCTGCCAGTCAGGCCTAACTGTTCCCCTGCTTCAATGTATTCCATTAAAGTAGGCGTCTTTGTAATTGTGGACACTTTGCTGTCCGTCAGTCAACTATAAATATAAAGACCCTGCTACTTGTCTTTGTGCACCTTCCCTAAGTACACCACCACTCACACTATACGTGAATTCGTTGTACTGATGATATAACTCTGTACTCACACAGTCCCTCTATAAACACTAGGTGGTGAGGGGGGAATAGTACCTATACTCCCACGAGTATGTAACAAATAGTTGTATAAAGTTCCTGGAAATAGTGTTAGACATACATATAATTACCCAAATGGATGATAAACAATAAATGACACCTATTCGACGCTAGACGCATAGGCTGGTGACACGCAGACGGATGATTACATAGAAATAAAAACCACTGACATCGACATGCCCATGTAAGACAATACCTTGCGCGCAATATGAACTGACAGAGACCACTATACAGTAGTATCAGGAAGGATCACCATAATAACATATACCCGAAAAAAACCAAATATCATATGTAAATATAATGAAAAGAAGAAAAAAAAACAATCTAAAATCAATAATATACACAGATTTGACGTTAGACACCAAGGCATGGGATATTATTCCAAGACAGACACTGCCCCAAGGCAAAAACCAAATCGACCCGTCGATTACTTCCTAGAAAATATACTGTGCACCTGAGACTCCCTTTTGTAGTACCTCACCAATATCGCGAAACATCATAAAAATATCCTACTTGTCACGACTACTGGATTACATAAATGAGTAACTCACAAAAACAATACTTAGGACGATGATAACTTTAAGGTGAACTAATGTTTATCTGCTTGGTTGCTGTCGCCTTGAAGTGATGTTACGGATTCACGTTTGCCGACAAGGTTAACAAAAATGGCAACAAATGTCAAGCGCTTTAAATCTGTTTAGCAAGTCCTTTTTTTTGCAGAGAAATACGACCACTCTTGCGGTGACGGCCCCTGCTAGTTTGTTACCAAATGTTTGTTGCCAACTGACTGGATGATGATGACACACGAACATAGACGTTTCGCCAGACAATAAAACACAAAATGTCGCAATTTTTTCTTGTCTTCATGACATATAGTTTTTCACAGGTGTTCTAATGTTTATATTAGGGACCGCAGCTGACTGAAGTTCTCCGGTCACAATGTCAACTTCCGCTGTGTAAAACACTTGATTCATAAGGTCATCTCCATCCCAGTACACCCTTGTAATATAATCTTCTTGCTTGGTTCACAGTAACCTTTCGCACTGTTTTCTCCAACAAGGCTCAAGTCTCGCTAAACCACTCACTACACACGCAAACTGTCTTCAACACGCACAGGACTCCGCTACCCTGTCACTAAAATTCAGCTCCGCCTGAACTCACAAAATTGTCTTGTACAAAATAACACACCCCGTACACGGCTGTGTTCTGAACAGTTGTTCCCGCTTTCCAGCGTCTGCCGTCTTTTCTTCCCTAAGAAAACACTCACTGTCTGTGTTTCGTGAACAACACTGTGTCCGCTAATGGCCTGTGTCCTGGGTGATTTCTGTATGTGTATTTGCCCTGCCCGCTGACTGTTTTGGTATGAAATCTACCTGCGGTGGCCTGTCGTGAACTGTCTGCTAGCTTTGGTTTTCAATCTTGTTTTTGTCGTTGTCTCCTGACAGCGGTGATACACATATCCGTGTCTGTTTACCTGCGCTGAATCGCTCTTGAACTGTCTGCGTTAATTATCTGATGCACACACTGCCTGATCGTTGTCTGCTAGCTATCACAGGGCTGAACTTGGAAAACATGTCGTTACGCTTAAGAACTGATTCGTCCTGATGTAAATCAATATACTGGCCCCTTGATTTGTTGACGAATATTCTTCTGTTTCCAATATTGCACTGCTGTTCGTGCAGTTGTTTGACGAGCCTTCCAGATAAAGGTCGCCTGCACCAGGTTCTTTGACCGGACGTTGCCACCAGATAATTCACTCTATATTTCACAAAGTAGGATTGACATTGAGGATTGGCTATGGTTGTGTCAAGAGGATGTCTATGTGAATGTTGTGTTGAACGACTGATCAACCACGATGCATCAATACCCAAACACCAGACTGCGCACATAATACTTTAATTTGAACAACAGGATACAACATTATTCCTCAGGAACGTTCATCATTACATATATATACATTGCATAGGCATAGGTAGAGTACACGTAGTTCCAAAACACTATCGCTGCTGACAACCGGGCTCAGTCTTTAATACTTAGCCTCAGAATTACTATCACTGAAAAACACAGGGCGGAGTTCTCTCGCTAACTCCGCTACCATTCAATTTTTCCCCGACCGCCAACCTCCACTGTCGGGTCCCAAAACTCAACTGTCCCCGTCAATGTTTTCCACTGTCTTTTAACCCTTCTTTCCAGCCCTCCCCGGGGTATGCCCTTTAACCCCGTGAACTTGTTTATGTTGTAGCATTGCTACCCAGGGCAATCACCTCGCCGGTTAGTTCCGTCTAAACACGTTACATCTACCTTAGTGCTCTCACAAAGGCTCTGAAGGAGACATGACGAGGCTCATACATATTTTCTGAAAAAGGATTGCACGAGCAAAACAAAGTTAACTTATAAATGTGTAGTAAAAGTAATGTCGGAGAGGGAAAATCAGGTTTAAATGAGTACGAGGAAATGTCTTGGGAAATAAAGGTCGTCCCTCTATCGCTTCTTGTTTGTCCTGCTGCGTTTCTTGTGCACGTCATCTCACATGATGTGATTTTACGTCTGTGTTTTTCCTAGACTGTCCATGCTTGCATTTATTACACAGCGTTGCAAAGAATAAAGCGTCCATTAGCTTCTTGTTTGGTTTACATATTGATATATTGGTGTTTTAGAAAAAGTACTATTGATAGTTGATGTTGTTTGCTTTCGGTATTCTCGTTTCTATTTCTCTATCTAATCCTAATCCTCTGTGAACAATAGGCCAGATTTATGTACTCTCTAACTTGTTTTAACTGATTCAGTGGGGAAGGATAATATATCGCCAAATATGACTTTACATTTGGTCTGAAGGACGATATATCGCAATACTTGGGTCATCGTGTTATTTGTTTTGTTTCTTGGTATCTTCCACAATTTCAATGCTCAGTGAACGGAAATGCACATTATAATACTTCTGTATTTAATTCTGTACCATATTTGGTCCAAACCTGCTTGTTGTTTGCCACTGAATCAGTTAATTATTGTCCTTTTGTTGTGTGGCTCTGTTTATGACCGACGTGCCTGTAAATGCCTTAACTGTCAGGCCTTGATCTTATTCGTTTATGTTTCTGCAAGTCTGTACAGCTTTTCTTTGTCTGGTTTGTTTCCTTGCCAGAAGATTCTCCTCCCATTCTTCAAAATAGCCACATTTGGAAACAATCAAGTTTATTTTCACATTGTTTATTCATTCAACTTATTGCACTATACAATAACAAGGAGAAAGGGTAAAACACAAAATTACATATAAAAACAATTTTACAAACCCAAAAAGGCATCGGTCATATGGTGCTAAACCCACACTTTTATAGAGAAATCGACACTGGGTGGGTGGTATTGTCAGTATCATGGAGACGGCGTTTTCTTCCCAATAAATTTCCTCGTACTCATGTGATGGCTTCATTAAGAAGTAAGCGTTTGCGTGTTGTCGGTAACTGAAAACGTGTATATAGACTAGAAGAAATTACTGCAGAAGTCGGATGTGTCGGTCGAAAGGTGCAACTATCGCAGCTCTTCTGTAAACAGGCTCAACGCAATTACTTCAAAAAGAAACATTTTGGACAAATAAAGAAGAAGACCACGGCCTAAAATGAGTACCAGGAAATATTCTTGGAAGTAAAGGCTACCGGCGTGGCATTGACAACATCACCAATGAAGTGCCGATTAGTGTAAACAAATATGGGGTTAGCATTTGCACTTATTACAGCCCAGTCCGTGGTATAGGTCCCATTACTTTACTTACGCCATATTGTATCGTACTGTTGCGTTACATTTCAGAAAGAAAATTTTGTTCAGAGCAAAATATACAGTAATACAAACAGAAGACCTGCCAATTACCAGACAACATCGCCAAAATAATATTCTAATATTCCTTTGTTTCTTCATCATCAAGTGTTTGCGGACTGGCGTAGGTGATCATACTTCTCCACATCAGTGCGATTTCCAACGGCATGTATCAACTTGTACTGACTCCCTTCTGTGCCATGACACTAAACTATCAAACATTTTCTCTCGTTGTCTTCCTCTGTCTTTCTTTCTATAATTTTTTCGAACTGTCACATCATGTTCCAGTGTTTGTCTTCTCAAAAAACAAAAGGCAAAAAAAGAAAAAATGAAGACGGCCACTTTCTGATGTTTATAATAAGTTAGGTTATCTTTGCGATATAGCCTCCTTCAAAATGTCCAGATTACTGACCTTGGCTGTCCCAGAAGTTTTCAGAATTCTTCTATCAAACCACATTTCCAATACCTCCAGGACTATTGTCCCTAATCTACTATTTGTCCAGGACACGCTGCCACATTTTAGAAAAGTGTTCAATGTAACATGTAAGAATTCATTTTCTAACTTCAAAGGCAAGGGCTTTTATGCATTAAATGTTCTTCGTTTGATAGAATGCAGATTTTGCTTGTCCCATCCCGTTCATTATCTCTGTAATGCATTGTCCATCTGATATTATTATTATTTGTTTATAGTCTGTAAAAATGTAGTTTTAAATTTAGAACTCATTGAGAAATAGATAAAGAAGTTGACACTAAAACTTACTGTTTGCAATAAGCCAGTAAAAGACCACACAACGATGAAAACATTGGCATACATCCCGGTAAAGCTGAATTCAGGGTTGCAAGACATAATAAAAAAAATTATGGAAGCCGGTGTGTAGAAAACAATAAAAAGTATGGCAATCACTGTGACCATTTTCACAACTTTCTTCTCTTTAGTAGAAGATGCATCTTGTTTTGATGTCGTAACGGTTGCAATTGACATTTGCCGCCATTTCTGTTTCTTGTTAAGCTCTACGATTAAGATGGTCGTGAAAATAATGACCGATGACAAGGAGAGATCAGGAATCATGACGCTGTGAATAAGGCAAGTGATAGTTTCAACACTGACTCTGTTCTCGGAGTAGACTAGACTTAGAATTGTTCTGTTTTGGAGTTGGTTGTGAACCCATTCCAGGTGGTTGACGAAGTAAGACGGCATGAAGAGTGCAACCATTGCGAGATAGATTGCAATGATGATAATCTTGGTTCTACGTGGCGTGATGATGTCTTTGACTTTGAGGGGCAGGGCGATGCAGAGGCATCTTTCCATGGTGATGAAGACAGTGATCAGGCTGGTCACGCTGGCATGAATAGAGCATTTATAAAATACAATTTTACATTTTTTATGTTTTGTGGAATGTTCACAAGTATACTATAGTAGTAGTAGTAGTAGTAGTAGTAGTAGTAGTAGTAGTAGTAGTAGTAGTAGTAGTAGTAGTAGTAGTAGTAGTAGTAGTAGTAGTAGTAGTAGTAGTAGTAGTAGTAGTAGTAGTAGCTTTCTGTGGGTTAGTGATCCATCCATGTAAGCCATCTAGTTTGTAAAGAAATTGATGGTAATATACCAAACTGTATCACGTACGTAACTGCAAAATTCTGTCTTCGGTATGTTCGAGTGGTCTTCAAACCTTACTTTTTTGTGGTGAATATATTATGAAAAAGTAAAATAAACAAATGCATCATTCTTCAATATAGTCACCACTGCGCTCTTTCACCGTCAGTCGGCTGTTTTCTTGTACGGGACGTACAACGGCTGCAGGCGACTCTAGGGGTTACTACTCGGCTTGCCTAATCCGGTCGTGAACAGTCTGCCACTGATGTCACGTCGTTTTGAAACTTCCCACTTCACTCATACACTTGCTGGACTGACAGCCATGCATCACCATTCTAGACCTTTATTCGCCGATGAACTTCTATAGGTTTCACCTTCAACCTTTCACTTTCAACCCCATGGATGAAATGAATGGTCATCATCATTCTTGATGGACAAACAACATAGGTTTCACCTTTTCACCGGTGGGAAAAACGGATAACAGAACGCTGCTCCTTTTTGGTGGATGTCAAAAATGGGGCGGCCATCTTTACACTGTCCTTCTGTCGTCACCGTGTCCATCTGCACCGTGATTTCACGTGCTTAACCCTCTTAATATCCTTAACAACAATATTGACAGGTTTCAAGACAATGGCATGGTTATTGCAATGTCGACTACACTTTCACGGTTTTCATTTGAAGCCTAATTGATTATGGATTAGGTCTGCTCACTGTCTCAGAGAGTCAGCTGGTGAAGTTAGAGCGCATACAGAACGAAGCTATGCGGGTCACTCTGGGATGCACTAGAGACACCCCAGTAGTGTGTATGCGTCACATCCTTGGTCTGCCGACTGTTGCTGGTAGGCTCAAGGTGATGCAGGCGAAGGCATACCTCAGAGTAGCTGCAGACACAGACCACCCACTGCATGAGGCGATGGACGCAGTTAAGGTTCAGCGACTGATAAAAGGGAAATCATGGATGGCTCAGGCGGAGGATATGATCAGACAGGTGTGCCCCTTGGAGAACATTAGGCTTTCTAGAGAGTGGGTCAGAGTGCCAGCGGAGCACATTAAGCCGGGAGTGCAGGGAATGGCCAGCAGGGGCCACGGAAGTGGAAATCCAGCAACTAATTCAGGACAATGCTCACTCGGGTGATGTGATTATCTACACAGATGGTTCGGTGTCAAGAGGTGAGAGAAGTGGCTGGGGGTTCATAGCCAAAGCTAATGGTCGATGTTTGGGGCAGGAGAGCCTGGCATATGATACCACAACATCCAGCTTAAGAATTGAGGTGGAGGCAGTCACTGCAGCACTCCGCTGGATGGAGAATACGACACACACACACATCGTGATTGTAACTGACTCAGAAAGCATGCTGACGCGGGTGAGGACGGGCAGGCTTCTTGCTGAGTGGCTTGCTTCGCTTCGGAGGTCACGGGTGACAAGCATCGCCTGGATCTTTTCTCCGGGGCATGCTGGTGTGCTGGGAAATGAACAGGCGGACAGATTGGCTGGCTCTGCAGAACTTGGTGGAGTATTGATACATGACAAGGACAGATGTGGTGCGGCCTTGTGGGAGCACGTGCACACCTCGGAGGAGCAAATGGATTATCATGGTCTGGCAAGAATGAGACAGCGAGGAGTGACGAGGGGATCTGGCCGACGCTCAACGCTCAGAGGAAAGGCGAGACGGACTTATAATCAGATTGCTACTGGTACTATTAGTGTTGGAACTCTTCGCTGGCTACTGAGGATGGGGACGGAGCACTTATGGGAATGCCCCGAATGCTGTGATGTCGATTCTTAAATCAATCAATCAATCAATCATTTGAAGCCTCCTAATACAAGTCAAAGATTCTGTCTCCACGCCTGGAGGCGTACAGGGTACATAGTGCCAGCCCAATCTTTCTTATAGACCAATCGGCACTCGGGCGATGATAAGGTCAGCATCACGCTGGCCGTTTTTACTTTCTAAAACATTTTCTGGTATCAATTTTAGGTTGGGCCAGGTCAATTTTCAAAATCTGCCTCGAAGCGAAGTCGAATCTATGACTGCAGGGCCGAAGGCAGGCCGTGGCAGAAGTCAGATCTTGTCTTTATTAAATAGTTTGTGGTATGTACCGTGTTGTATGATCAATGGTACAATATGGAAGTCGACATTATCCAGTGGATAGCACGTTTACCTGTCCCTGTAGTGGCCATGTGCTGGAATCCTAATGGAGACCAGGATGTTTTAATTTTGATCTGGACTTCCAACTGGATGCAGCCTATAAAAGGCACCAAAAATGGCCTAGAAAGGAAATGCGGCCGGCATTATATTGCCTAATCACCCATGGAGTGCTGACTGGTGTATCCTACTTCCAATAATCCCCAAGCCGTTTGAAAGGGGTCCTTTCTATTCGTCGATATCCAATAGCCCTAATTGTGTGGGAAACAGATCTTTGATTTAAGATTTCTGTCAAGGCAACAATGTAAATGGAATTAGTCTAGAACAGTGGTTCTCCATTTTATTTTAGGCCCATGCGCCCTTTCACCATATGTCAAAATGTCATTTCCACTTTCCAGCGAACGAAAGAAGAAGAATTCCCCCTTTCCAAAATTGTCAGCCTCGAAAGGTACATTTTTTATATTAAAAATGTCTTATGAACACACAAAATTAATCATATTACAATAAACAAACAGTTAAAATATCAAAGAATTCTTACTTAATACACGACACCAGAATGCCAGAACATTGTGCTTTATCAAACAAAACGCCCAATAGAAAACAACGATATTTTGCCTGAAGCCATTTTGAGTCAGCCAGTCTGTGGTCTTAACTCCCCCCCCCCCCTCCCAACTCTCCTGGAAACCCTAAAATTTCCCCCTTGGGCGAAATTCCCCACTGGTTGAGAACCACTGGTCTAGACGTTGCACGACAGTCAATTAATAACTGCATTCATGACAACCTGGTTCTGTGGTGTAGGATTTACGAAGACTGTTCGCAATTCCGCCTACTGCGTTCGAAACACAGCTGCGGGCGAATTGAAAGAAACACCCCCCCCCCCCCCCCCATTTTGTGTTGGTTTCCATACAATGGTATGAATGCCGGCAGTTCAGAAAGCAATGGCAAACTACTGAACGTAAACTTGCCAGGCAATCGCAAAGAGCCAAACAATTATTCCGATTACTACGATGTCTTGTAAAAGATATCTGCGACACACTTTATTCATGACAATGTGTTAGACAGGAAAAGATCACCTCTAGTTCTTAAACTTACTAGTGAAACCAAATCTAATTTTCTAGGCAATGTTACATTCAGTAGCTTGCCATTGCTTTCTCAACGAGAAGTCAACGTGTAAGTCCAACATAATGCCGGTGTTGGGGTTGAACCGCCGATCCCGTCATCATCGTCATCATCATCAAGTGCCGTGCCGGCTGGCGTAGGCGTTCATGGCTCTCCACAGATCTCGGTCTTTGGTGTTCTGGATCAACTCTGCTGATGATATTCCTCCATTCCACCGCCTCAGTCCGTCCAGCATCATTTCTCTTGGTCTGCCTCTGCCTCTCTTCCCCTCGATCTTTCCAGTTGTCACGATGTTCTCCAATGCCTTTATTCTCATCACATGACCAAAGAAAGCTGTTTGTCTCTTTCTTATTGTTGTATATAGTGTTCTAGTTTCATTAGCCTCTTTCAGACAATCGTTGTTAGTTACTCTGGCAGTCCAAGGAATTCGCAACATTCGTCTTATAAACCACATCTCTGTTGCTTCTAAGTTCTTCCTAATTTGTTCATTTACATTCCAAGATTCACTGCCATACAGCAAAACAGGTTCTATGTAGCGTTTTAGCACTCTCTTACATTCATTGATAGCGACTTATTGCATAAGATACTCTTCATTTTCTGAAATGCGGCTTTTGCCTGCCCTATTCTGCCCTTAATCTCTGTTGTACATCTTCCATCTGATGTTATAAGTGCCCTTAGGTATTTACAATTATCCACTTGGTTGAGAATTTCCCCTTCTATTTCTATGTCACCTTTTGGTGTCACCGTTTTCTTTGATATCACCATTGTTACTGTTTTCTTGATATTCAAGGAGAGTCCTTTCTGTGCACTCTCTGATACTACAATGTCCAATAATTGTTGTAGGTCTGTTGCATTATCCGGCACCAATACTGTGTCATCTGCATAGCTTATATTGCTTATATTATATCTTCAGATTAGTATTCCTGGCTTCTATTTGATCTCTCTAATTATTACTTCGCTATATAGGGAGAAGAGATCGAGGTGACAAGACACACCCCTTGTCGTACTCCTAGCTTTATCTGTTCATAACTACCCTCTTTATTTCCCATTTTAATTGCTGCTACTTGGTTCCAGTATATATTCTTTATTATTCTTAAATCTTTCCCATCAATGTTGATATCTTCCAACATTTTAATCAGGTCATCATGTTTTACTTTATCAAATGGCTTAGTATAATCTATGAAGCATAAATATATGTCTCTCTGTTTCTCTATTGACCTTTCTATTAATGTTCGTAATATATATATTGCATTGTTTGTACCTTTTCCTTCCATAAAAGCATACTGTTCTTCACTAATTTCCATTTTTATTTTCTGTCTTGTTCTTCTCATTATAATTCTGAGCAGAAGCTTAGTGACATGGTTTATGAGGTTAATTGTACGAAAATCTTCACATTCAATTGCTCCTGGTTTCTTTGGTATTGCTATAAATACAGAATTTAGCATATCGCTCGGTAAATATCCATTGTTGTAAATATCATTCAGCATTTTGATTAATATATCTACCCCAACAAATCATTCGAGTATTTACTTTTCTGCCTTCTGCCTTCCCCTTGTTCCATTCCTCTCGATCTTGCCAGTTGTTACTAAGTTCTCCAATGTATTTCTTCTCTTAACGTAGCCAAAATATGGTGAGTGTCTACGTCACATTTTTCTAATCAGTTTACGACAAATATACATAATTTAAATTTACCGGTTGAAACAAGCGTGTGGCCAGCCACCGACCAAATACCCAATGTCAACAGGGTTAAAGTTCAAATCCTCCAAGAGCAGCACTGGATGAAAACTAATGCTTATTACCAGCATGGTTACCGCGCAGCCAGAATCTGCAATCGCTAGGCCTATAGGGAAAACAACAAAGTATCACATGGATAGTTATCTATACTATCTCTTCTTCTTTCGTTCGCTTTGAATGTGTCTATATCTGATATGTTGTCTCTTGTATGAATATCGCTGTCATGTTTTGTTAAATCAGTGGCCCATTAGAGTTTATCTTCCGCTGTTGTTTCTCTAGCCCAAAATGAGTACGTGATCTGCTGTCTGCTGCGCTAATCCATATGTGGATGTGGCTGATTCGCCAATCTTGAATTGTGTATTCAAGTCGTTACGTAATCTATTGTGTTCTGAAGGCGCAGAGCAATAATTTGTTCTTTTCTGTCCATAACATGATTTCGTCTAGAGCAGGTTTTGGTGGCTTTCTGATTGATTTGATCATTCTTTTCTATTGGTGTTTTGTAATAAGTACATCAGGCTGTTATTCTATTCCTCCTTTCTTAGCTAGTCGATTAGCTCTCTCGTTTCTGGGTACTCCAAGTGTGATGGTATACTCTTAAGTTGTAAACGAATATTCTAAGTCACTTTGCTTGGGTGCCAACTAAGTAAAAACGGGGAAAAGATGGACAAATACAAACACATAACTACAATTGGTGTCAGAAATGTTACAGTTCTAAAGGCAAAGCCCTGGGGATGCATGGGATGTGATAAATCTGCTTTAGTCTGCAATAATCTCACAAAAGTGTTAAAAAATATGCTACTGGCAGCTGCTGGCAGCGTATTTACTGCAGAAGACAAAATTCAGGTGGCTATATCAGAGCACGAACGAACGAACGAAAATCTTTATTTTCAAAGGGTTAAGAATTGGGCACGCAGGCCCGTCTGACATTCTGCCCTTCTTCTCTATTTCCTCTCATACATTCTTTCATTCAACATCTCTTATGAAGCAATTCTTTGACAACAAAAGAACAATAAGCATTAAACGCATGAAAAATAATCAATAATGCATGACTCGTTGAGTCAATGTTTAACATGGGCATCATGAATACCCAAGGTCGGTGTAACGTGCCATACATATGGGAATGTTTTCTTTTTTTTTTGCTAGTTGTCGTTCGAGATAATTTACCACTATTATTGTCTTTGTTGCTATTTTTAAGGGGGCATGTAGTCTGTCCTGAGCAGTGTTCAAACAGGTTGCGACTGTATGTATAATGATTGGTGGTGTCTTTGATTTCTTGTGGAAGATTGTTCCACAACTGAGTGACAGAGTATGCTAAGCTTGTTTTATCTAAGTCTATCCTAGGTTTAGGGACATGAAGTATATTTAGTCGTTCGCTATGTCTTGCATTATATTTAAACAATTGCCAAAGGTAGCTTGGGGCATTTTGAAATAGGATTTTGTGAATTAGTTTAGCCTTATTAAAAAGGAGGCGTTTGTGGGTTGGCGGTAACTTAAGACGTTCGTGTAGGTTAGAATTGTCTGTAAGCTTATCACCATGATTAGACAAATTGCCCTTTTCTGGAGTGAATAAAAGCGTTTTGTTTTTGATTTGGAGCAACCATCCCAGATTGTGAAGCAATAATCAATATG
The DNA here is from genome assembly GCA_014155875.1 of Cepaea nemoralis. Lineage (NCBI taxonomy): Eukaryota > Metazoa > Mollusca > Gastropoda > Stylommatophora > Helicidae > Cepaea > Cepaea nemoralis. Next base: position 139,669 of record JACEFZ010025316.1, read on the forward strand.
TGTTTGTATGTGGGAAGTATGGAATATTTTTCTTGTGTTTTCGTAGAGGAAATTTTTAATTTTGGCAGGTTGGTATACCTTTTTAGCTATTTATTTAACTGGAGCATGAACATGGCAATTAAAGGATAGATTTTGATCTATGATAAGACCCAGTGCAATATGCTCGGTTACACTTTCTATAGGCGTGCTGCCAATGTGCAGCTGAAGAGTTCTTTGCGAGTTTAGAGTGTGAAGTCTTTGCCTGGTTCCTATTAACATAGATTTTGATTTTAAAGATGTTAATTTGCATGCGGTTTGCATGACTCCAGTTAACTACACTATTTATCTCCTGTTGCAAGGATGATTCTAGAACATTACGATCAATAGCGTTTGTATATACTGTGCAGTCGTTTGCAAATAGATCGCAGGACGATGACAGATATAGGGGAACATCATTTATATAAATGGCAAATAACAGAGGGCCAAGTATAGACCCCTGAGGTACTCCAGTATTAATGGTAATGTCTTGGGATAGAGATTTATTGTGTGATACTACTTGTTTTCTGTATAATAAAATGAGTTTAATAATGTCACTATATTAAAGCTTACTTGTATTGTTTCTAGTTTTTTAATCAGGATAGTATGATCTATCATATCGAATGCTTTTCTAAAGTCAATAAACATCGTTCCACAGAGTATTGTTGTTAATAATTTGATGCCAGTTTTCTATTATGTTTGTTAGGGCCGTATGACAGGAATATTTTGGCCGAAATCTTGACTGACTGTCAGCTATTAGTTCGTGGCGAACTAAAGTGCTATAGTGTTGTTTTGTGGGTGTGCTTTTCTAGCGGTTTGGGTAGTGAGGATAATATGGAAATTGGCCTATAATTACTCATGATACAATGGTCTAATGAACCAGCTTTTAAATGAGGATACACTTTAGCGATTTTAAAGGCTGATGGGAAGTGATCTTTGGTGAGACATTGATTGTATATAAAATTTAGTGACTCGCAGATCGCCGGTGCAGGATAGCGAAGGATCCGATTACTGATTCTATCTAGTCCTGATGAGTTATTGTTTTTTAGGTAACTGAGATGAGTAAATACTTCAGTGGTCGTCATTAGCGGTATGTTTGTGGGAATGTCTCCATAGCATTTGCTCTCACAGAATGATGATAATAAAGATATGTCATGAGGCACATCTGGTATTGCAGCCTTTAGTTGGTTTATGTCGGACTAAAAGAAACTACTGAATTGATCACATGTAACCTGATTTGATGGTAACGATTGTGATGATTTGTTTTTGTTTGTCAAGGTATTAATTGCTTTCCATATATCTTTAGTGTTGGTTTTATCTATTATTAAGTTCTTAAAATATATTTTCTTTTCCTTTCGAATAGCATACTGAACTTTGTTTCTTAGACTACGGTACATAGTTAGATCTCTATTTTTATGTGCCCTGTCCCGGTCTCTCATAAGGTTAACTACCTCCTGTGTGATCCACGGGGGCTTAGTGTGATGTTTAACACGAATTTCCTTAAATGGAACATTTTTATCAAATACACTTAGAAAGGTCTTCAGCCAGTGGTCCAGAGCATCATCTGGGTCAGGAAGCTGGTAAACATAGTCCATAGATGAGTTGAGCAAGTCTTGTAAAAAGGCATCTTGATTGAAGTTTTTGTAATTTCTATATTTTATACTTATGTTTGTGCTTCGAACGTGAAAAATACCAAATTAAGCAAGTGTGAAAAATATTAGCCAAATACAGAAATAGCTCGTCCAAACTTATAGAATAGAAGGGAAAATTTTTTACCCAAAGGGAAACAATATATTTACCAAACTTATAAATCTCTCGGCTAAACTTATGTCAAGTAGGAAAATTTGTTACCCAAAGGAAAATATTGTGATCAAACTTATAAATATCTCGACCAAACTTATGAAAAGTAGGAAAATGTGTTAACCAAATGTGAAAATATGGGCCAAGTAAAAAAAAAAAAATAGCTCGTCCAAATTTATAAATATTCGGAAATTTTGTTAATCAAATGGGAAAAATATAGGTCAAACTTATAAAAATCTCAGCTAAACTTACAAAGAATAGGAACATTTGTTAACCAAATGGGAAAAAAGTTGGCCAAATACAAAACTTCTCGACCAAATTTATAAACATCTCGTCCAAACTTATAAAAAATAGTAAGAAAATCTGTTACCTAAATGAGAAAAATATCGGTCAAAAGCAGGAAACATTTTTAACTAAATGTGAGAAAAATATTGATCAAGTAAAGAAATATCGCATCGAAATGAAGCCCTGTATATTGGATCTAGCTAAAATCCTTTCCAAGATCTTACAGATTTAGCTTTAATGTGCTCATTTTACCTAATACTAATACGGACGTGGAGCATATTTTCAGTCAGATGGGAGTTATAAAATCAAAATTGCGGAACAGACTGAACATCAAGAGTTTGACAGATGTTTTGACTATTAGATATGGAATGAAAAGATATGGCACATGCTGTCATGATTATAAACTACCTAAGGATATTCTACACAACATTGGATCACAGGAGGCATATACACGTTCCTTTCAATCATCATCATCATCATCATCGCAGGAGCAAACACAGCAGGAAATAGCTACAGAAACTGAAGAGGAATTGTCTGACTGTGATTTGGCGGATTTGACAATCTCTGTTGTTAAGAATTTGCACCATTTCTTGCAGTAAGTGTCCATGTTTGACACTGGTAGCATGATGTCGGCCAAAAATATTTTCTTATAATATTGGTTTTAGTACTTATAGGTACCTTTCTATACGACTGAAGTGGCGCTAATTGTTGAAGTACCTCGTTTGCCTTTGCACAGTTCATAAACAAGATCAATTTCATTAACATATCACATGATGGTTCAAGAATAACGACCTCCATTATCTTCTCTAGACTAGGCACCCGAAGAACGAACGAACGAACAGATTTTATTTTTAACGGGTCAAGAATTGGGCACGCATGTTCGTCTGACATTCTGCACTTCAGGTCTCTCTTCTCTCATACATTATTTCATTCATACATCACTTCAGAAGAAGAAAAGTAGGTTAACATAAGCATAACTTACAAAACAAATTAACGTTATCTTTCACCTCTTTGAATAGTTAACAATACATTTGATCTACCCAATAAATTAACGTTACATTTAACCAACCAAACAAAAGAACGTTACATGTTACCCAGCCAACGGATTACTATTAAACTCTGAACTAGCCAACAAGTTAACTTTACAGTTGATCTAACCAACAAGATAACTGTACAGTTGATCTAACCAACAAGTTAACATTACTTTTGATCTAACCAAAAAGTTAACATTACTTTTGATCTAATCTACAAGTAACGTCACATTTGACAAAACCAACGTGTTAACGTGACATGTGACCTACCCAGCAAGCTAATGTTAATGCTGTCCTTGAAGCCTTGCCTGATGAAGACAACCATGTTCACGACGTTGGTAGCTATTCCAACCAAGCTCAAGAGGCCACACATGTAGACGAAGACAACAGTCCGAACCATTTCCTGCACCTGAGAACTAACTGGGTCAGGGATGAGGAATCTCCACTCTCCGTATGTCTGCGTGACCTTAGGGTGGACATTGACGAAGGTGGATTCCTCTGTTAGGGTCATTTCAAAACCTGTGAAACGTCGGCAAGGGTTAGAACGGCGAATCATAACAATTTGTATGTTATATGCTTATAAAAGATGACTATGTCCTTTGAAGGACGTTGCAATCAACCCCAGCGAAATTTTGTTCTAGGCAATTTTTCTTTCAGTAGCTTTCCTTGCTGCTCCGTGGCCTTTGAGTTACGGAAGCAGTACATAATACCGCATACCGCGTTCGAAACATTGCTGCGGGCGATTTACCAGCAGAACGCCGTGTGTTGTTGTTGTTTATTTTATAAATTGGTATGAGTGTCGGCCGCTCAGAGAGCAATGGCAAACTACTGAACGTAAATTTGCCAAGAAATCACAAACAGACAGAAATGATAGGGATTGACTGATACGTCCTGTAAAGGATATGCAGTTAATTTGTTTTAGCTTACCATTGCTTTCTGAACGAGAAGTCAATGTTGTAATCCATCTTGTGCGTATAGAAAAATATATCGCTTACACGTCATCAGCGTACCGGATGTTTAATAGCTAGAGCGCTTGAGTACTTTCGCTTACAGTTGAATGCTTACAGTGATGGACAAGATGGCGGGTTTTTGTCTGAATGCTAGTCCAAGTATGGATCAGACACACAAACAACACCTGAAAGAATTACAAATAAATTGATCACAAACGCCACACGGCATGGATTACAAGAAGGTTGGCAGTACACGAGACTGAAGGTTGTGGACAGACATGACCACCAACGGCACACGATACTGGCTATATGAAGATTGGTAGTACACGAGACAGAAGTCGCGGACAGACATGATCACCAACGCCAAGCGGCTTGAACTATTTAAAGATTAGCAGTACACGAGACAGAAGGTTGTGCACAAGACACAATCGCCAACGCCACACGGCATGAACTATATGAAGAATAGGAGTACACGAGACAGAAGGTTGTGCATAAGACACAATCGCAACGCTTAACGGTATGGGTTATAAAAAGATTGACAGTACACGAGACAGAAGTCTGTGGACAGACATAATCACCAACACCACACGGTTGGCAGTACACGAGACCGAAGGCTGTGCATAAGACACAATCACCAGCGCCACACGGCATGAACTATATGAAGAATGGGAGTACACGAGACAGAAGGTTGTGATTAGACATGATCACCATGGCCACACGCCATGGACTATGAGAATGGCAGTGCGTGAAGACAGAAGGCTGTGGGCAGACATGATCACCAAATCCACACAGGGTGGACTATAAGAAGACTTGCAGTACACGAGACAGAAGCCCGTGAACAGATGAAATCACCAACGCCAAACAACGAGGACTATAAGAAGAATGGTATTTGACAGACACAATCACCAACGCCACACGGCATGGACGATAGGCAGCATTGACAGTGCACCAGGCAAAATACAGAGGAGCAGACATTAGTTTAGTTTAGTTTAGTCGACGGATCAACATAACGTCACACGGGCGTAATCAATAAGTGCCTCCGTTCTATCCTAACTCAAACCTGAGTCCGGAGAATCTCAGCTCAGTGCACGAATTCCGTAGCACCGGCGAGGATCCTGAAATACTTTGGGTAGATTTTTAACTCAAAATTTTGCCCGGGCAGCGCCGTTCTGAGTGTTCTCGAGGTATGGTGTCCGCCTCGAGTGCTGGACGTACCCGGGTTTAAGCCCCGGTTAGGGCCAGGATTTTCCACGTGGACTTCTAGTAACAAAAATTTCCCCTGGTCCCTGGGTAGTGAGATAGGACGCCCGTTTGTATTGTTGCGCTCGTAAAAAATCCCTTGGCAGTTGGACATCGAAAAAGAGGACAGACATGATCATCAACAGCACACGGCTTGAAATATAAGAAAAATTTGGCAGTACACGAGACAGAATGCTGTGGTCAGATATGATCACCAATGCCACCTTTTCTTCACATCTTTGGTTCAATGGAAGTTGCCTAGTTCTCCCATCATTTCTACATTGGTGATTATGTCATATTATATTCCTAATAACCTGTACAGGCATAAATATCGTCAATGTTTCTAGTTTATTAATAAATCTTTTAATAATTCTCCATGTTTGTCATTCATTCATTCATTCATTCATTCATTCATTCATTCAAAAGCATTTCCTTTGCACACCCTCGTTCCCATTACAACCTTCCGGAAAACTTCTCGATCATAAGAAAGATGTCCCGCGTTCGATACACCCATCTGGAGATCATCTGCCACATCCTGCATCCATCTTCCATACAGTAATAGTTAATTAACACTGGGGATAAATATTGTCAATGTGATGCTGGGTTTAATTTCTTTTGACTTTCACAAATGTCAAAATGTTGTTAAAGCGCCTCATGTCTTTTGTTGCTATCTATTCACCAACTGTGTCTGCATTGCTACCTACATAGATGTAGGAATCATTCCGGTGGAAGAGAGGTTTCACTACCGGAGATTAATTTATTATTTCATGGTTTTAATCTGAATAACTTTGTCTTTCCCCAATGAATGTTTAAACTTAATTGTTGTGGTCTCTCATCTAGCCTCGTCAGTGTATCGTGCATCTGATTTCGAGTGTGTGACATGAGTGCAATGCCATTCAATCAATCATGTGCATTGCCGGAAAGCGTAGGCAGTCATGACTCGCCATTTCACTCTATCACCAGCGTCGTGGATCAGCTCAGTGTTCCTGTTACGTCCATGCCATGTGGCCAAGCCATCAAGGTATTTTCCTTTCGGTCTTTCTCTTGGTCTGTTCCCTTCGATCTTGCCAGTTGTCACTAAGTTCTCCAATCCATTTCTTCTCATAACATGTCCAAAAAATTTTGACTGTCTACGTCTAATTTCTCTAATCAATTTACGATTTTCATTTGTCTTCTGCAGTACTTGGTCATTGGTTTTTCTGTCTGTCGATGGTATTCTTTGCATTTTCCTCAGAAACCACATTTCTGCAGCCATCAGATGTTTTTCAGCTTGACTGTACATTGTCCACGTTTCACATCCATGCAAAAGAACAGGCTCTATGTATCCCCTCAACACTCTTTTTCTCGTTTCAATTGACATCTTTTTATTTGCTAAAGGCTACTTTCACCATGGCGATTCTTGTTCTAATCTCTTCAAGGCATCTCCCATCAGATGTTATGATTGTTCCGAGATAATTGTACCGATTCACTTGTTGAAGAATATTCATGGTCCATTGATTTCCATTTCTGGTCGTACTTTTTGTTGTCTTTGTAATCCAGCTATAGTTAGTATTTTTGTTGAATCTTCTTGTTTCCATTAATTGTAAAATTTCATTAGTCATCTATTTCTTATGACCCACTTTCTCTTATTTTGGAATAGTTGTTTCTGCAGCCAACCTGATTGAATTCATCAACATTTCTCATTGATCATCCTCATTTTGAAATATGATCTCTAGATCAGATAATATATCAAATCTATTCCATACTTCTAAGTTAAAATTATCTTGTATTTCCTTGTCATTTTTCAATGTACACATATTATATTTAATGTTTCCTCTTGTACTTGACTTTCTTTAAATTTACCCTCAATGTCCCTGTAATTAATATATGATCACTGTAGCAGTCTGCATTGGGAACTATTTTTTTGTTTGCGATTGTTAACGCATTTGTAAACCTTCTGCTAATCAGAATGCAAGTCACATCAAGAAGATTCTCGAAGAATTATCATGCAAATAGTTAGAAAGAATATATAACTTGAAATTAGAAACAAACAGTATTTGTTTTGTAGTAGGCAATGGTACAGTAAATGCTGTGTATATGCTGCGAAAAGTAATTGAATGTTCTGTAGAAGTAAACAAGGATATACATGTTTGCTTTATTGACAATACAAAGGCTTTCGATAAAGTAAGACATGTCAACATGATAGATATGCTTGCGGATCTACAAATTGATGGGAAAGACATTAGACTTGTAAAAAAAAAAAACATATATTGGAAACAACAAGCTGCCATAAGAATTGATAATGAAGTAGGTCAATATCAGCCTATTAAGAGAGGTGTGAGACAGGGATGTGTAATGTCTCCAGATCTTTTTTTCCCTGTATGGTGAATTATTTTTTAGAAATGTATAAGATATGAAAGGAATCATCATTGGGGGAAGAAACATCAATAACGTTAGATATGCAGATGATATAGTTGTCACGAGTTAAATAAACTTGTCAGTCGATCGATGACAACCAGGCCCGACATTAGTTTGCAAACACAATTGACCCTTTGATGTGGAACTAACTGGGGAAAATACGTCGTTAAAACTGTCTGCACCTGGTCAACATTTGTGTATGAGATCTAAGTGAGTCACGTCGAGTTGTCTACACACGGTCGACAGTTTGTTGACAGGTTGTTGTTCGAGAGACGTGTACTGGCGACATCTGTCTACGAAGCGGGAGTTGGCCGTTGAAAGTGATAGGACAGAATGTCCTGCTAGAGGTCGGAAGGATTCTGTAATGGGGGAAAGGTCTCTGGCTCACAGACAGCCAGGATATTTGTTGGATGAGACAAAGAACTCCCCAGATGAAAAGGAAACTTGACAGCTAATTGACTCCGGTTAGTCTGGAAACAAGAGGACAAAGCCAGATTCTGGACTGATTGGCGTCTGGACTTTCTGGTGACTCACTCAAGCACCCATATAAAACCCAGTGCGGTAAACAGGTGGAGGGAGTCGAGAAAAACATTCTGAAGTGTTAGGATTGGGGATTATTCCGAGTTGTGTTACATGAGAGAAACTAGGGGTGTCAAATTGTTGATAATTATCGGCGGACATAGATCCAGTCTGTGATCGCCTAGTTTCGATTAGCAGCAGGAATAGACATATGGTAGGCAATTAATAATATCTGACTTAAGAGTATGATTAGGAATATAGTACAGTACTGTGCGGTGATATAATGTATTATAGGTGCAGTGATATAATGTATTATGATTAGTAATAGAATGTTCTATAAGTGCGGTGCTAGAAAGTATCATAGGAGTGTCGGCACTAGTATCGTATTGTGTGGCTTCAACAAGCGTGTGTGATATATCATTTTACTCAGGGAAGTTGAGGACAATGTAGTGGAATAATAATTAGAGAGATTAAGGATGGTTGAGAGGGAGGAGAGGAATGTGAAATGGTAGGATCTTCCAGTAGGGCATCTGCTGGGTTTCTACCCGTTCCTTTATTCTTTCCTGGTGTTGCCATGTCTCAGATCATATGATTGAGTTATTTGGCCGTATGACAGAGATCGGATCTCTGTTATAGATCTGAGTGCTGTTATTGGCCTACACTTACCTAATTCTGGCCAGGACTGAGTTGCCCTCACCATAGTATTCTCTATTCTACAGGTTCAATTTCCAGGTCCACGTATGTGTGCTGTGATTTTCAGCGGTGGGACTAACACAAATTTAGAAGATGATCGCTCAGAATCTGAAGACAGAGGTTGCTGAGAGGCCGCTACATAGGGCTTATACCCAAGTTGGTTTGCGGGAACCTGGCTTCTGCTGAGCAGAACATGCTGACGAGATTGAGGTTTAGCCAAGTGATAGATGTATCAATGAACAGTCAGAACATTGCATAATTTATACTGATACCCAGAACAGTTAGATTGTGGTGTTAATATGAGGAATCTTTAGAACCAGTGACTCTAGATCCATTAAGATTTCTCCAATAACAGTGACAATAGGATTAGAATTTCCTGATTAACAATCCGTTAAATAACCGAGGAAGTTCATAGTGTGAATCAGACTCTCATTAGACAGTGTTTGTCAGGGGTGTCCAAGCATCCTAGTGGTTCCAGAGACAACGGAGGAAGTCTTCACGTGACCGGAGGAGCATCACCTGGGTGAGGCTACTTGTATGGGATACATGGTGCTGGTGTGTCTTCAGCACAGGGATGAGAATGACTATACTCTTGAACACTGATCTGAGTCTATAGACGATTTAGAATACACGTCACACATTCTACACCTTATACACACATACACTTCTCCTACATATACTCTTTGCTTTAATAAATTTCTTGTTTTTATTTGTTGAAGCGAGAGTTGTCAAGTATGTTATGTTGAGGAAGAATGAGAGGGGGCATGATCCAGGGGTGAGTAAGAGTGAGAGAAAGGTGTCTTCAGATTGAGGGAGTGTGTGGACGGAGCTGGCTGGATATCTCCAGAATAGAGATATTGAATTAAAACAAATGTGGGTATTGATTCCCCTCACTCCAGGGACGACACTAAAGTGGTAAAGAAGAACAAGGAACTACTACGACATTCATTCTTTACACACACGACAATAGTCTTGATTGCAGACAATGAGCAGGATCTGCAACATTTAGTGGATGCCGTTATTGCACACAGTGAACAACTAGGATTATAACTAAATTGTAAGAAGACACAGATTATGGTCGTCATCAGGTAGAATACTTGCCACAATGTAATATACAAGTAAATAGGAACATTCTTACACAAGTGAATCTGTAAAATTACCTCGGAACAATCATAACATCTGATGGGAGATGCCTTGGAGAGATTCGAACAACAATCGCCATGGCGAAGCTAGCCTTTTGCAAGATGGAAAACATACTGACCAATAAAAAGATGTCAATAGCTACGAGAAAAGGAGTGTTGAGGTGCTATATAGAGCTAGTCCTTTTGTATGGATGTGAAGCGTGGACAATGAGCAGTAAAACTTTAACAAAAAAAAAAAAAAAAAACTTCTGATAGCTGTGGAAATGTAGTTTCTGATGAGAATGCCAAGAATACCATGGACAGACAAAGAGAAAAACACTAATGACCAAGATCTTCAAGAAACAAATGAAAACCGTAACCTGATTAGAAAAATTACACGTAGGTAGTCACAATTTGTTGGGTATATTATGAGAACAAATAAATTGGAGAACTTGGTGACAACTGGCAAGATCGAGTGGAAAGTAACAAGGGGAAGACAGATAAGTAAATACCAGGATGGCTTGGCTACGTGGCATGGTCGAGGCAAGAACACTGAGCTGATCCACGACTCTGGTGATCGAGGGAAATGGCAGCCCACGCTTATCGGCATGGTACATGATGGATGGATGAATGTTCCCTTTATTAAGTTAATGATTTCTGAGTGAACGCATGCTGCTGAAACAACTCCCTTAGGAATTCTCTTTCATTGCAGTCAAAGACCGTGTCATAGTCCACACATCCATTTTGTGTCCAGAGGAAGTTTTCTGCTATGGATAGCGTATTACATTTTTAGGCCTGAAAGCAAAGAGGAATAGGTGGACAATCTTTCTTCACTTTGGCAATTGCCGAGCCCTTACGTCGAATCCGAGTCCGACCGTGCGTGTGGCATTGTCAGCACAGTTTGCATTCATCCGCTAAATGTATCATTCAGAAAGCAATGGCAAACTCAGCAGCATCATCATCATGTGCCATACCGATAAGCGTGGGCGGTCATGGGTGGTCGCCTTCTCACGCGATCACTAGAGTCGTGGGTTAGCTCAGTGTTCCTGTCTCGGCCATGCCACGTGGCCAAGCAATCCAGGTATTTACTTCTTTGCCTTCTTCTTGTTCTCCTACACTCGATCTTCCCAGTTGCAACCAAGTTTTCCAATTTATTTCTTCTCATAACGCGTCCAACAAGTGTGACTGTCTACATCTTATTTATCTAATCAGTTTACCGTTGAGGAGCGGCTGGCCCAGTGGCTAGAACGCCGGACTCTCATTCGGGAGACCTGGGTTCAATCCCTCGGTAAGGTGTTGGATTTTTTTTTCTGTCAGTGGCAAAAAGAAAATCCTAACCTGCACAGTTCGCGGCGATTGCACTAGCCAGGAGGCCCTAATTCCTCAGGCTCAAAGACCCCATACACCGCAAGGCACTATACTTGCCATACACCGCAAGGTACTATATTGGCAGTAAATGACGGTAAATGACAGTTTACGGTTTTCATCTGTTTCTTGTGAGACTTGGTCATTAATTTTTCTGTCTTTCCATGGTATTTTTTGCATTCTCTTCAGACGCCACATTTGTTGGAAATCAGCTACTAATTAATTGGCAAACTACTGAACTTAAAATAGTCAAATAGATCAACCAGAGGGTAGGAGTTGACCGCAACGTCCTGCACATGACATATCACATGCACAAAAAAGTATGGAAAAGAATGTATTAAACAATTCGACTTCTTGTATACCCTGTATAAAGAATATATGTAGAGTTAAGTATACATTCAGTAACGTATTAATTGGTGGAGGATGAGATATAATATGCTAGTGGTACTTAGTGTCAGAGACTAGAATATCCCATAATAACTGGTGTTCCTAACATGGGAATTGTGGATACTGACATCTTGTATGTCAGCTAGTGGGTACTTAGTGTCGGTAACTAGAATATCCTAGAATATCTGGTGTTTCAAACATGGGAATTAATTAACAAAGAAACAGGAGATACGAGACCAGGGTAGGGTAGTTATGTGACACGAAGTTATGTGACACGTAGTTATGTGAATAGAATGTGTGTGGAACTTGACAATTGACGAACACAGTTGTGTCTGTTAGTCTGTATTTAGTGTCATTGTATTATAATTACATGTGTGGGATAACTATACATGAGGTGAGAGCCAGAGTAGCACAGTGGCTAGCGTGTGTGCCTCGCCGGCACAATGGTTGTGTGTTCGAATCAACTACCAGTGGGGGTTTAAACTGGACTTAACCTATCAGGTCGACCCCTCATAAAAGGGATACCATAAGATGCTCTGGGAAGAAGAGTCGATTGGGGTATTATCAATCATGTTACACATCAAGTGTCTTTGGTCTATACAAATATAGACCTGGCACCATAAGTCCAGTGTATCTGAGTGTATCTTCTACCTATGTGGATGCGACATGTCTATTACCATTTGTACCAGTAACTAAGCCCGCTCCGTGGCGATGGAGTTACCGACGCAGTTTCGAAACACTGCTGTGGGCGATTTGGCAGCAGACCGCCTTACGTTGAATTTTTATGATATGGTTTGGATACCGGTCGTTCAGAAAGCAATGACTAAGCTAATGAACGTAAACTTGCCTAGGAATCACCAAAGCCAAAAATTGCTGGGGTTGACTGCTACGTCATGTAAAGAAAATGCGACTATCTTTTTAAAATACCCATCGAGTGTCTTTAACAATATGTGTCTAACAGCATATGCTCAGTGTATCTTAGTTTAGCTTGTACCCATGCGAGTGCCTATAACTAACTATAACTATTTGTACAACAAAATAATGGTTCCTTCTACACGCCCTGGGAACATTTGAATACGGTGCTATCGTGCGTTCACAACTGTTTTCCCCCGTATAAAAATCCATAGCTTATTAACCAACTGAGGGAACATGGTGAGAGATTTAGCATATAACCTTATCATTATGTACCCCCAACAAAAACAATATTTCTCCTGGAGATTGTACAGCAGATCTCAATGTTTGTTTATTTACGGCATATCCATCCATCCATCATGTGCTATGCCGGTAAGCGTGGGCGGTCATGTTTTGCCATCTCACTCGATCACCAGAGTCGTGGATCAGCTCCGTGTTCCTGTCTCGACATGCCATGTGGCCAAGCCATCCAGATATTTGCTTCTAGGTCTTCCTCTTGGTCTGTTCCCTTCGATCTTACCAGTTGTCATCAAGTTCTCCAATCCATCTCCTCTCATAACATACCCAAAACATTTTGACTGTCTGCGTCTAATGTCTTACGGCATATAAAGACACAGATTATGGTCGTCACTGGGAAGAAGGAAATACCACAATGTGATATACGAGTATTTGGGTATATTCTTAAGCAAGTGAATCGATACAGTTATCTCGGCACAGTCATAACATCTGATGGGAGATGCCTTGAAGAGATTAGAACAAGAATTGCCATTGCGAAGGTAGCCTTTTGCAAGATGAAAAACCTACTGTCCAATAAAAAGATGTCAATTGAAACGAGACAAAGGGTGCTCAAGTGCTACATAGAACCTATACTTTTATATGGATGTGAAGCGTAGACAATAAGCAGTCGAACTGAAAAACAGCTGATGGCTGTGGAAATGTGGTTTCTGAGGAAAATGCAAAGAATACCATGGACAGATAGAAAAACCGATGAACAAGTCCTTCAAACAACACATGAAGATCGTAAACTGATTAGAGACATTAGACGTACACCGTTAAAGATTTGTGGGCATGTTATGAGAAGAAATGAATTGGAGAACTTGGTGACGACTGGCAAGATCGAAAGGAAGAGACCAAGGGGAAGACCGAGAAGTAAATACTTGGATGGTTTGGCCACGTGGCATGGTCGAGACAGAAACACAGAGCCGATCCACGACTCTGGTGATCGAGTGACATGGCAGTACATGACCGCCCACGCTTATCGGCATGGCACATGATGGATGGATGGATAAAGTACTGATGAGAGATGAAGAGCATATTATATTATGAAAGGTATTACATCTTCACACGGAAACATCAGTGCTCAATAATGATTATTCTCCGTCGAGGAAAGTTCCTTATGCAATATTAATAACAAACAGCAACAGGCAATGACAGCTGCAGCAAGACACGATCATCACTTCAGGCATGATGTATGATGAAGTAGACAGTGAATGTAAGACTGGCTCAATTTGCTCAACATAAATTCAACTGAACATTTCCATACAGATCTTCGCCAATGAACAAACATGAGCATCATCATATGAGTCCAAAGATTGCTGCTGAAGCCATCTGATCACAACACTCCAGTATCCCATATTCTCAAACAGATCTCTTCAGCACAGCGTCAGTTTGAGCCCCCAGATCTTGGCATGCTTGTGTGATATAGTTGACTCTTGCAAGTTTGTATGATATAGTTGTCTCTTGCATACCTGTGTGTTGAAATTGTTTCTTGGACTTTTGTGTGATGATGATGTTTCTTGTTTGTTTGTGTGATGTAGATGTGTTTTTTTTTGGGATGCTTGTGTGGTGTAGTTGTCTTTTACATGTTTATGTGATGTTATCTTTTGGATATCCTCATGTTCTCTTCTTAGATTATGTCCTGCGTTACATTCACCCAACTGTGTGACCAAAACGTTTGCGTACATTTTTCAAACGCAGTTTGTTCTACTTAATCAGTAATACAAGGATTAATTCAGTCACTGGATCTCTTCTTTCTCTTCAGTGAAGTAACAATTGGAGAGATCAAGGAGAGGTCAGGAATATGTGCTGTAGGTTATAATATAAACAATTGACACTATTCAGACGACACAGTATTGACAGCTAAGAATACAACAGATCTTCAACAGCTTTTGAAAATTGACTCCCTATACAGTGAAAATATTTTCAGAAATTTAGAAGATATGAGAGGTTGACAGTAGAAGATATGAGAGGTTGACAGTAGAAGATATGAGAGGTTGACAGTAGAAGATATGAGAGGTTGACAGGTAAAACGTGTCATAAATGGGTATAGAGAAACTCGGGTTCAGACAGGTAGAAATAGTGCGAACACAGATACGACAGAACTCTGAGTTCGATTATCGTCGTTACAGTTTATTACAATATCTGTCGCAGTAATCTTCTCGGACAAAATATATCGTTGTATGGTTATAGTATTACATACAAATCCATTATGCAAAACATTCCAATACTATACACAAACATTTCAAACTCTATCTATCGTTAATATTTAAAGGATCTAAGTAAGTCCCTGTCCCTGCGTCTCCCTCTAGAAGCTAGACCCTCTCCAGTCAAAGTCCAGTGGCTGTCTGCCCTCTACTCTCGTGAGTTTGGACACGGTGTGCTTGCCCCTGTGTGCGTTACGTGGGGTTTCACCTTCACGCTTCAGCCGGGTTGTGGCTGGGCGTAATACGTATTTTGACCTCGGACTTGAATGTTCGAGTCTCTTCTATTCGTCCCCTGATTCATCCCCTGTTTCTATGTTCCTTCCCTCTCTCTCTATTACGTCCCTTATCTACTTAGCTATAAGTGAGATCTTGACAGCGAGAATTTTGTGTGTTAAACAACACGCGAAAGGCCCTGTCTCTAACTATCACATGGCCTCTTTCCAGCATGTGCATAGAAATTGATTAAGCGGGAAGCTTCCGATGTGTCGGCCCCACTAAGCTCCATCGCCTGCGTGTAGTATCTTGTCGATCCATTGAGGTATATGTTCAGACACTCTTTTATTCAACTGCCGCTCTGTTATGCCGATGTAGGTAGACTGGCACCTACATGTGAATTGATAAATACTATTTGTTTTAGCGTACAGAGGAACAGGCTCGTTTACTGCTGGGATAGGAATCGGTGTGGTTCTGTGCCTAAAGACTAGAGTTGCAGCAGAGAATGTTCGGCAAACTGCTGTAATGAGCCGGTTTTGTAGACGTTGCATTACGTCATCCCCTCGAAAGGTTAGCTGGATTAATACCTTGAGTTTAGGGACTGTAGTTTTGTCTGGTTTTTGTTTGGGTTGTTGGCAGTGGCGCTTTATAAATCTTGTGGAGTACTCATTCAGGTTTAAGACATTCTTCAGAGTTTCAAATTCCTCTGTCAGTGTGTCCTGGGAGCATACCTTCCTAGCACGGTCAAACAGGGTCCATACTAAGCCCCGTTTGTGCTGGACAGGTGTACTATTTTTAAAAAAGAAATATATTCACATGAATGAGGGCAAACATTTGTGAATGCACTATAGACTCATATTGTATATAGACTAACTGGTACTCGGTGGTTGATGTGATCAGTATCAAGTCAGCCGCCTTTACTTCCCAAAATATGTATTGGTATCTATTGTAAGCTGGGTAATCGTGTGAACCCAAGTCTCATCATCTCATCTCATCATGTTGCTCTTGTATCTTGTGGTGTTGAGGTGAAGTATAAACAGCGGGAGAGTGCCCGCTTATGGGCTTCATGTATCAATATTCCCATGGACTATGTTATTCCCTGTGTCCAGCGTTTACGTGGTCGGCCTCTTCATCTGCTTCCCTCTAGCCTATACATCATTGCTTGTTGTGGTATACTGTTAGTTGGTAACCTACTTGCATGGACAAACCATTTGACTTGCTGCCTTCTAATACAATCTAGCGCATCTATAACCCCCACTTTAGACCTGATTTCCTCACTTCTGATCTTATCTCTTCTTGATACATTGAGTATTCTTCTCAGGAATCTCATTTCTGTTGTTCTGATTTTTCTTTTCTCTTTTTCTGTCATTGTTCAGGTTTGACATTGGTAACATAGAGTTGGTAGGAAGATTGTGTTGTAAAGTTTTTTTGTTTTTGGTAATTATTGATACATGTTTGTTCTTTGGTATTGGTGCCATTTGTACAATGAGTTGGTTTGCCTTATTGCACCTATTTTCGATTTCGTCTTCTGATTTGCCGTTTGATGATATTATACTTCCTAGGTATTTGAAACTCTTTACTTGTTTTAGGGGATGTTCGTTTAGGTGAATTGTTGTTGTTTCTTCTTCTTTAGTTACAGTGTCATTTGAACGCTACCTTGAGCAGAGCAACCAGACAGACATGGGAGGCCGGAATCTGGCCAAGGAGGTCACCTCAGACAGATACAAGGCCCAGAACACTTCGGATGAAGACACAGTGACAGTGAAAGAAATCAAGGCTGTGCTTCGACGATCAAAAAACAGTGCTCCAGGTCCTGATGGCATAAGATACGACGACATAAATAGGTGTACCGACAATGAGCTAGAGAAACTAGCAGACATGTACAACACCAGTATAGGGAGTGCTAGCATCAAGGAGGAATGGTTACACAGCTATCTGATTCCCTTGCCGAAGCCTGACAAAGACCACAAGAAAATTCAGGGATATCGAATTATAACCATGCAGAATACAATAGGCAAGCTGCTGGAGAAGGTAATTGCCAGGAAAATATCAAGCCAACTAGAGAGGCAAGGTGTTTTCCCACCTACCCTGGGTGGGTACCGTCCAAAAAGAGAAACCTGGACCAATGCAGCAGTCTTTGCCCACGATGTCTATGAAGGTTTCCACTCAGGCACTGAAACCGTTGCTGCAGCGATTGATCTTGAGGACGCATACAACAGAGTACCACTGGACTTTTTAATGTTTCAGCTTCTTGAACTAAACGTAAGTCCATTCCTCCTTAGTTGGATCGCTGCAGCTCTCTTCCAACGGAAAGTAGTTTTTAGATGTGGCAGTTGGACTTCGGAACCAACAACAATATATCCTGGCCTACCACAGGGATCACCATTATCTCCGGTACTGTTCAACGCCTACACAGTGAGAATCACCAGTGAGCAGATCACTGGACCTGGCAGGACATTGTCATATGCCGATGATGTTTTAGTGTATCGTCATGGTAAGGATAGAGATCAGGTTGCTGTGGAACTACAAACCGAACTCAATCGCATAAGTACTTGGTGTGATGAAGCTGGGGCAATGGTCAACCCAACAAAGGCAACAGTGACTTGGTTCTCGTTGAATAATCATATTGTCAACAATCCAACACCAACTGTAATGCTGTGTTCAGAGACGGTGGAAAGAACGCAGGCAATGAATTACCTGGGGATACGGTTTGATCGACGCCTTGCTTATAATGTGCACATAGACCAGGTGATAACAAAGGCCAAGCGGGGTTTGGCAGCGATGCGGGTGATGGCGGCAGCAAACTGTGAGCAGCGCCATCTATGTCTTCTGTACGAGGGGCTGGTCATGTCTGTTTTGGAGTATGCAATGGCAATCCTGACTGTCAGCCATAAGCAGATAGAAAGGATGGTGTCATCACCTCACCTAAAGATAGAATTAGAGGGCTGCAACTCTAGCCCAAGAGAGACAACCGAGTTGCTCAGACTAAGAAAAGTCCAGAACCTTATCGAAGGTCAACCCTCGAGTTCATGGGTCCGTGGACACTAATGTGGCCCGCCTGAAGCGGGGTCCACGAGGAACTCGAACAGGGTTACCGCCCGTCGAATAGCGACACGCGGAAAACCATCAGAGGACAAATGGACTGAGACCAGGCAACAAGTGTCTGCCTGAGAGGGACTCGTTAGCTCGTTGTATAGAGATAGAACATAGGCTAGATAGTGTGCTAGTTTGTTATATGAAATGTTTGATGTTCTATAATCTGTGATATGATGATGATGTAAAGCGCGGGCTGTTTAACCCACTGCGCCAACTGTAGATTGCCACAATAAATCGGCTATATCATAGCGAACGTATTTATTGTTTGTATTAATTAACACCTGTGTGAACCCATTAAGTTACCTAGACAAAGTAAGACGTCAACAGGTTTTTGGGGGCTAGTACCGGTTTTGACATAATATGTTATGAAATAACTGTGAAATGTCATGTAAAATTATTTATTCATATCACATTGTTTGGTTACAATAGAAGAAAATTGTTAACCATAAATTGTTCAACATATTTAGTAGCTATCTAGCAATAGAATAAGCAGAGTCCCTCAACAGTCTCAAAACAAAGTCCATACCTTACACCACAATATTAGTGGTCTATAAACGATGTATAACTGTTTAACATAACTATGACATTTTTGTTTTTTGTTTCTTTGACCGTGACTAATGTTTCTTGCTCTACGAGCAGATTGTGCCGCAAAGAATACCGTGGGCAACACATGTGATTTTTTTCAAGCCACTAAGTTGTGTGACAGAGAGGACCGCGTGCAACGCAGTGTAACTTTTCCCAGCAGAGACGAAAGAACGACAACATCGAGCGCTACTATTCAGAGCTAAGTTTCAGATCATACTCATTGTAAAGTCTAAGCTGTGCTTCCCATTTTCATTATCATCAATATATTATTGTATTTCATATTTATTTGTTCGGATATTCATGACCTTGCCACCATTATAACTTTGCATTTTGAGTTACACATTAATAAACAAGGTAGGCAACCAAATTTTTCCAGACACCAAAGTTTTGATAAGGGAAATAACTCTATAAACATTACTAATAAATAAAATCCAAAATGTCAAGCTTAGATAAATGCATTGAGCAGGGAATAAAATTAGGCTATAAAGATGAGAAACTGTCAGAATGGGCACAGAAAACACATGCAGATAACATTGCCCGTGAGGAAAGAGCAATTGAACGAGAGGAAAAGAAACTGCGAGAGGAAAGAGCAATAGAAAGAGAAGAAAGAAAATTGCAACAGGAAAGAGAGGCAGAAGAAAGGAAAGTACGAGAAGAAAGAGAAGCAGCGGAAAAGAAACTGCAAATGGAGCTCGACGCAGCGGCCAAACAGGCCCAATTGAACGCTGATACACAGTTGAAATTGAAACAGATGGAAATAGAGTCCAACACAGAGATATCAATAAACAAATTAAGAAATAAAGAAGAGGAACAGAAATATAGTAAATATAAAGGTCTCGTTAAGGCTTTCTGTGCAGGAGATTCCATCTCCGCCTATTTAGAAAATTTCGAATGTCTCATGGCCTACCATAAAATCATTAAGGCAGATTGGGCTTTTATACTCATGAGAAATCTGGCTCTCGAGCCGCTTAAAGTAATAGAAACAGTACCACAAGAGATGCGAAAAGACTACGAATACCTCAAACAACGCATTCTCCAACATTTTTCCTTAGACACTGCAGGGTACCAACAACAATTTGCAAAATTAGCTCCCCAACCAAACCAAACATTCATAGATTATGTTAGTACAGTACAAGACATATGCACTAAATGGATAAACTCGGCGAAAACCAACAATAGCCACGATAAACTTAAAGAACTAATCATCATAGATAAAATTGTGAGCACCATCCCCACACCGTTTGCAAAATTTTTAAAACAGATGGATTGCAAAACCATCCAAGAAATTGAATCCAAAGGCAATGCATTCTACACAGCAAACAGGGATATATTTCAACTCAACATTAGCCACAATGACACAGCAGCTGCAGTAATAAATACTAAGTACTCCAAGCAAACACAAGGCAAATTTAAACCGCGATCCAACAGTGATAAAGTAGCAAAATGCCAGTATTGCAGTTTGACACACAACGCTTACGAAATGTGCGACAAGTCACCGAACTATCCCCACCACCTAAAAATGATGGTGGATAAACAGAAAGCAAAACGTAACGCGTACCAAAAGGCTGTAAAATGTTACTTTTGCAGAAGCTGGGGACATTATTCACGATATTGTGAAGGTCGTAAGTTACTGAAGCAAGCTAACGCTGCATTAGTAGCAACGTCTTCTGATGATGAGACGGATTCACTGATTGAAGGTTATAATCAGCATGACAATGAAAGCGAGCTTGGTAATGCTGTACATATAGTTAACACCATTGTAGATGAAACATGTAACGCTTGCACGAAATTCCAACTAGATCCATCATTACCATGTGGCCACACGATACCGATTGCAAATGAGACAGCCAACGCTGCTTTGTCAGCCACAGGGAAGCTAACATTTTTGACAGGCTTCGTGAACAAGAAAAAGTGCTCATTAATCCGCGATACCGGGGCAACGCTCTGTGGGGTAAAGAAAACATTAGTCAACACCACAGACTACACAGACAGACATGTTAACTGTCGCACATTTTCAGGTACGATAGAAAGATACCCCCTTGCGATGGTCGAAATTCAAACACCATATATATCAGGACAACTTTTGTGCGCTGTCCTTGAAGACCCAATCGCAGATATCATACTTGGGAATTTACCTAACATCCATCCATGCTCTGACAAAGAAATTAAAGACTGGGAAGAAAAACACGGTATCCACCACACAAATACCGATACTAAAGAGAAACACCATGTTAATTTGTCTCAAACTGCCAAAATACCAAGGGAGACAAACACTGAGGTTATTCAAAAAGAATTCACCGAAGTGCACAACGCAGGGGCGGTCGAATCTTTTAACGAGACGACCGAATTAAAACCTCGAATTGAGGTCACTCCCATACTACAAAATACCAAACCTGTAAATGTGCTACAAAACACACACGACACAAACGCCATTACACGACAGACAACCCACAAAACCAACACGGACCAACTACAAGAATCACTAGAAACAGCAGCGCCGAACACCACTAACATCAATTTCGGAAACGAACAGAAAAATGATCCTACACTGACACCATATTTCAGATTAGTAGGAATAAAACCTAAGGTAACGAAAAACGCATCGTGGGTATTTAGGCTACAAAATAACATCCTTACTAGATATTACACTACAAAACAAACCACGACACAACAAATAGTGTTACCATTAGCACATCGAAACAACGTTCTAAAATTAGCCCATGACTCACCTTTTGGAGGTCATATGGGATATGAAAAGACCAGAGCCAGAGTACTGACACAATTTTATTGGCCGAAGTTTTGCCATGATATAAAGACTTTCTGTAAATCTTGTGAAGTATGTCAAAAACTGGGTAAAAAGGGAAAGAACCCTACAGCAGAAGTGCAATCAACGACAACTGCCTCGAGGCCTTTTCAAATCGTGGCAGTTGATCTTGTGGGTCCTTTAAATCACATTTCGAACAAGGGCAATAGATATATTTTTACTCTTGTTGATTTATGTACAAGATGGCCCGAAATGTTACCACTAAGATCTATCTCCTCTAAGGATGTAACGGACATATTACTGAATATTTTCTCCCGTTTTGGCTTTCCGGAGAAAATAATTTCTGATAGGGGAACCCAGTTCATCTCAAATGCCACCCAATCAGTAACAAAGTTACTGGGCATCAAGCAGTGCTTCACAAGTCCATACAGACCAGCCGCAAATGGCATCTGCGAAAAATTAAATGGAGACTTGAAGCACATGCTTGCCAAAGTGACAGCTGAAAATCCAGCCGATTGGGACGTACTTCTCCCAACGGTGCTGTTCGCATATAGAGAAGTCCCACAATCAAGTACAGGGTTCTCTCCCTTCGAATTGATGTATGGAGCGAACCCAAGAGGACCTCTCACCATCTATAAAGACATAATATCACAACCTGTAGATATCCACCTTCCCATTTCTACATATGATTTGGTCACTGACACCAGAGACAAAATCATACGTTCCTGTATAATGGCCAGAACATCACTACAGGAGAAAGGTTTTAAATACAGGCAATACGCCAATAAAGGTGCAAAGACTGTTGTGCTATATCCAGGTCAGGACATTTTGCTACTCTTACCTGACAAAAGAGATCTACTGTCAACGTCATGGCAGGGACCTTTTAAGGTCATTAGAAGGATTTCAGAAGTAGACTACGAAATCTCAATAAATGGAAAACTTAAAATATTCCATATAAATATGCTAAAACCGTATTTTCTAAGACAAGACAATGACACGGATAAAGGGACGCAACCAGATAACATGCAGGAAACGACAATTCCCCGACAGAATGACACGTCGACAAACGAAGCATCATTAACGACTTACGCTTACGACAACGAAAACGACGAAGAACTATGGACATTACCGACACACTGTGATAGCGACAATGACGACAAAATTAACGACTTAGTGACTATTGACCTTGACGACGACGACAACGACATTGAAAACAACTTACAAACAGTAGCATCTGTGATAAATCAGACAGACATAGACAACACGGAAGTCCCTGTACCAATCATGACTAACGACGGGAGCATTGACGACATCCATATCAGTGACGCATTAACGCAGCAACAGCGACAAGACATTTGGAATATCCTGAACGACTACAAACAAATCTTTTCTAACAAACCTGGACGCACTGATAAAATAACCCATTCAATTGTACTGACGGATCTAAGACCAGTCAAGTGTAGACCATACTCAATTCCTCTCCATTACAGATCTAATTTAGATAAAGAAATTTTAGAATTAGAGAGGAATGGCATTATTCAAAAATCAATGTCACAATATTCATCACCTATTGTCCTGGTTAAGAAAAAGGACCAGACCATTCGCTTGTGCATTGACTATAGAATTTTAAATACGAGAACAACTACGGACGCAGAGCCAATGAGCAGTTGTGAAGATCTTATCTTAAACATGGCTCAATCGTCCATATTTTCTAAGATAGATTTAGCTAAAGGATATTGGCAGGTCCCACTACACCCTTCTTGTAGACATATTACAGCGTTTGCAACACCTCTTGGATTATACGAGTGGCTATACCTTCCTTTCGGCCTGAAGAACGCACCGGCCACCTTTGTAAGGCTTACAAGATTATTATTACACGGAATTACACATGTAGTTTCCTATATAGATGACATATGCGTCCATTCATCTGACATGTCTTCTCATCTACTTACCTTAAAACAAGTCTTCAACCAAATTTCTCTTTTCGGACTTACTATCAAACCTTCCAAGGTTGAAATAGGTTACACAGAAATAGACTTCCTCGGTCATAGAATTTCTCAAGGTAAATTATTGACTGATGAGAAAATTGTTTCCAAGATTTTGAATCTAGAAGTACCTACTACAAAGAAGCAGATTAGGAGTTTACTAGGTCTCATTAATTATTATTCCAAATTCATTCCACATTGGGCAGAACTCACCTCAGTTTTTTCTGATATGTTAACTAAAGATCATCCATCGAAAATTTGTAAAAGTACCAGCTTAGATGATGCAATGTGTAGATTGAAACATATTTTTTCAAATCCTCCAGTGTTACGATTACCCAACATAAAATTACCTTTTATCTTAACCACAGATGCAAGTGCCATAGCTATAGGAGGTTGCTTGATGCAGGAAGTCGACGGAATTAGACACCCTATTCTCTACGTGAGCAGGAAACTGAAGAAGGCTGAAACTCGATATGCAACAATTGAATTGGAGTGTCTAGCCCTATTGTTTTGTATACTGAGGCTCTCGAAATTCCTTTTAGGGAGCCACTTCCTGGTTCTCACCGACAGTTCACCATTATTAGTCCTTAACCAAGGGTCGCCCAAGAACCACAGGTTACAAAGATGGCGTTTATTGCTGGAAGATTATGATTTTGAAATACGCCATATCAAGGGCACCGATAATATTCTGGCCGACATTTTATCACGCCAGTCAAATGCGCCAGTAGATTGACACTACTCAGTCAACCACTAGCCATATTATATACTGTGATACTTTTATACCGTTTCATATAAGTGTACCTATACACCGCCTAAGTTCTCTTAGTGATTAGTTTATTACAACACCCATGAACACGGTACTTCAATAGTTATACCATCAAGAAACAGTAACTGTGTTTATTTCAACCAGTAAGATCAACCAGAACAAACCATGAACACTGTAATATTTCATACGAAACATGGAAAAGAACCCATAATTTACTGTTGCTACAAACGTTGCAAACAGCCGAAATAGTACGACATCAACTACAACACGCAAGAGACAGCTATACGAACTTTAACATTTATAGCAAAACACAGGAACAACAGGACGGCAACACGCACATCATCGTTGGAGTTAATTAATTAGTTAATTTAATTAAATATGTATTATATTTCCATTATTGATGTATATAAATTGTGTTAACCTGTAATTTGTACATATTCTACTTTAATATTACAGGCGGTG
Source organism: Cepaea nemoralis (assembly GCA_014155875.1). Taxonomy (NCBI): domain Eukaryota; kingdom Metazoa; phylum Mollusca; class Gastropoda; order Stylommatophora; family Helicidae; genus Cepaea; species Cepaea nemoralis. The sequence continues at coordinate 164,737 of JACEFZ010025316.1, forward strand.
CCATTCAGAGGCTAAGAAAACCCGTCCTATACAATTGTCTCTATTTAAATTATAACCTAGTTTTCCTTCATCGTACAGAAAGTACGTTTTTTTCTTAAAGGGCGAATATCGCCTAGCCCATTGTTTCCAAGGGCAATAACATTTACCTTAACTTAAATTATATATTTTAATCGAATACTATTGTGTTTGAAAGACGAATGAATGAATGTGTGAAAGGATTAAATAAGAGAACGATACACTTGGCGGACAAATTGTACGCAACACGTATTTATTGTAATTTGTCTGCGTTTTTGATGTAAAAGTACATAACTTGTCTAAATTGTGAATACATGTATAGAACTTAGTTTAGTATTCAGCTTAGTTAGTAAATAGTTAACATACTTAGGTTAGCATTTAGGATATAACTAAGCATCACTACTTGGAATGCCGGATCATGTAGTGCACACAGTGCAAGGATTCATGATTGAGGTTATCCCAACTCGTGACGCTTGGAAATACACCATCCAGTCAGCACATACACAAACCTGAAAACTCAACACTTTCAATTTAAAATACAGTCACTTTATTAGAGACATCAACTTATTAGTCAAACACACTAACAAGCCAACAGGGACACATGTAGTCTGAGGGGGATAAGAGAACATCGTAACTACATATTTAGCATTGGATGACATACGAGAGTAAAAGTGTATTAAAATACACTCACGAATCAAGATTTGAAAGTGTACTTAACTAGCCAGGACTTCGGTCCTGTTAACTCTCTTTAACCAGAGATTAATTGTCTGGGCACCAATAGGGTGCGTGAGAAGGGCGAGTTGTCAATACAACTATTAAAACGCCACGTAACTTCGGTCTGATAAGCATTGTTAAGGACACAGGAGACAGAGTGATCTCTTTAGCAAATCAGAGAAGTAGTGTATGGTAGAATACATGAGTTACTAATGCCATTAGGTAGTTTACCAAGTTACTGTCCACCAAACTACAAACCCTAACTTTAGATGAGTCGATGACAGAATTAGATTAAATCTAATTGACCAATAACAAGCCAGATCAGGAGGGGAGAGGGGAATCCTGTCATCACCTCACCTAAAGATAGAATTAGAGGGCTGCAACTCTAGCCCAAGAGAGACAACCGAGTTGCTCAGACTAAGAAAAGTCCAGAACCTTATCGAAGGTCAACCCTCGAGTTCATGGGTCCGTGGACACTAATGTGGCCCGCCTGAAGCGGGGTCCACGAGGAACTCGAACAGGGTTACCGCCCGTCGAATAGCGACACGCGGAAAACCATCAGAGGACAAATGGACTGAGACCAGGCAACAAGTGTCTGCCTGAGAGGGACTCGTTAGCTCGTTGTATAGAGATAGAACATAGGCTAGATAGTGTGCTAGTTTGTTATATGAAATGTTTGATGTTCTATAATCTGTGATATGATGATGATGTAAAGCGCGGGCTGTTTAACCCACTGCGCCAACTGTAGATTGCCACAATAAATCGGCTATATCATAGCGAACGTATTTATTGTTTGTATTAATTAACACCTGTGTGAACCCATTAAGTTACCTAGACAAAGTAAGACGTCAACAGATGGAAAGGATACAGAATGAAGCTATGCGCATTATTCTTGGATGTACAAGAGATACAGCATGCAGGGCGATGCGCTACCTTCTTGATTTTCCAACCATTGAAGAGAGAATGCAAGTTTGCAGGGCACGTGCCTACCTCAGAATTAACGCAAACACACAGCATCCACTGCATAGTGAAATTAGGAAGGTGAAGGGCAGCAGGTTAAAAAGAGGACGGTCGTGGATGGGTCAAGCCGAGGACATTCTTCAACAGGTGTGTTCACTTGAGGACTTAGAACCTGGCGAGGAGTGGGTGCAAGTGCCAACAGACTTCTGCACATCCTTTTCAGTTTGCATCCAACTAGATAGAAAATGCAGACAAGAAAATCCGGCTGCTGTTGAGGCTGAAGTACAAGCGTTGATTTTCGAGAATTCGCTAGACAGTGACGCGGTCATCTACACAGATGGGTCGGTCGTCCGACATGTGAGAAGCTCATGGGCCTTTACAGCTCGGGCCGGAGGGAGAATTGTGAAGGAGGACTCTGGTGCTTTCACTGAAACCACAAGTAGCCTGACCATGGAAGTCATGGCAGTAAGTAAAGCAATAACGTGGCTCGAGACACAGACATTCACTAGGGCTTGTTTCCTTAGCGACTCAATGAACATGATCAAGAGGATAGAGGAGGGGTCGATCCGAAGAGAATGGTTGCTGCCTCTGAAGCGGTCTCGGCTGGCAAAGATTAGTTTCATCTTCGTGCCAGGGCATGCGGGAGTACAAGGAAATGAGCGGGCTGACAAGCTCGCAGGTGAGGCTACTGTTGAGGGCGGACGCGCCATGGACCAGGCTGACATTCTGAATGCTCTACGAGAAGTGAGACTTTTGCAAGAACCAAGTGATGACTGTGAATCTACAACAATGGCCAGACTGCGAGAGCAGCAAATTAAAAGAGGGGTGGCCAAACAAGAACACTACGCAGGAAGCCAAAGAAGATTGATAAACCAACACAGAACTGGCGTCGTTAGCCGCTACACGCTGCGGGATTTGCTGAGGAGGGGATCCGAGCACTTATGGACTGAATGGTCCGATGTGCAACGAGGATGATCTGTCGACTAACTAACTAACTAACTACCCCTGTTTTGCTTGCGTTAATTTTCAAGTTATGTTCCCTATACATTTCGTTTAGACTATTCATGCCCAGGTCATTAAACAAAGTCGAATCTGCGCCTATTCGAATCGAAGCCATTCATACACTGCCTGCATGTGAGTGTATGGCCACTACACTACCTGCTGGGGTGTCTATATCCACTCCACTACTGCTACTCCTGTAAAGATAGGGTGGAGACCACCATACCAAGTGCGCCTCGGGGTGTGGAAAAGGATATTTTCTTATGCCGTTAATGATGTCTGATAACGACGTTGTTTCAAATGATGATGTCATTAGTCATTAGCCATTAGTCGCGGTTCCACGGCAACGGGTCGTCCCCATTATGCTCCGTCCCTGTGGCAGTGAAGATCACACAAAATACTCCTCACTGCTTTATGTGAAAAGTGGAATAGACAGGAGTCTCAACAAACCACCAGCCCGCACGGGTGCTCAAATGATGATGTCAAACTGCCCAGTATCTTCTTCTTGGTCTGCTCCTGCCTCTTCTCCCCTCAAGCTCTCCACTTCGTATGGCGTTAGTGATCACGTCTCAGCACAGCCATGCCTCCCGTATGCCGTTAATCATTTTGAATATCTGCGTTGTTTCAAGAATGATGACAAACTGTCTAATTTGATTCTTGGGTTGTTGATTGATTGTCGGCTGTATACCAGCACTATTTATGCACATAAGACGGTACTTTTGCTCTAAAGTCTTTACATTTATAGGTTGCTGTTAACACAACTTCAAAATATGCATGTATGTTTTACTTTGTTATGCTAGAAACCGTGGCTACCGGAACCCAGGCAGATGTGGGTGCAAGGCACATGCAGCCGTCGAGCATGTGAATGTAAAGTGTACAGGCCTACAAATATTCTAGGTCACCATATAATGTTGTGAGATGGCCAGTTCCCTTCCTCCCCAGGAAATTGCTAGGTCGACCCCACACTTGCCCTCCTCGGGCAAGGTAATCTTGCCTCTGTTGGGTTTTTAACTCTGATCTCTATGGTTACAGGCAAGCGCACTAACCACGAATACTACCTACGCTAGATAAGATATCATAATGCACAATGAAACGGGTATGTTCGTTGAAATATGTGATGAACAGAATATTGAAAGCCGAGCGTGCAAAAGGCAAACATGGGTGGACATCATCAAGTTATGGAGTTGTGAAGAATGTCTAACCTTCAGCTTCATTAGCATAACCACACCAGCCACATCATCACCAACAGTAACTCAATGATTATCATCATTATTCCCAAATACCATTCCAGTATTGAACACGGGCTATAGCTGATCTCCAACAAATTATGTGCTCATGTCTACCATCTTCAATTCAATCACTAAGCGATGTTACTCACTTCAGAAATGGGCTGTGGGTTTAATTTATAGTAAACATGTAACTGGTAATCTTAGCCTATTTTTTAAAAAAAATTAAGTCGCATATCCTGCACAGGACGTAGCAGTCAACCCCAGCATTTTCGCTCTTCGTGATTCCTGGACAAATTTTACGTTCAGTAGTTTGCCATTGCTTTCTGAACGACCGGCTCCTATACCTTTTTTCGAAATAAACGTAAAGAAACTACTACAAATCCACAAACACTTACTTTTCAATAAAGCCAAACTAATTCACATATATCTATATCGAAACCTAGATAATCTTGACCATTGTTTAAGTATAATCCAAGACTTAGGAAACAGCTAAATATATTGCATGTCCCGAAGCCTTTAATAGACTTATATGAAACAAGCTAAGCGTACGCCTCAGCTCAGCTGTTGAACAATCTTCCACAACGAATCAAGACATCACCAATCCCTGTAAACATAATCACAACCTATTTGAACACATTCACTTTACAGTCTTCTTGTACCTTTAAAACGAATAATAATAATTACACTCGTAATAAAAACACTGGTATGCTTTTTATTCCCTTAGCTTAATAACAGCCGCCTTATCAGTAATTAATATTAGTGTCTCGTGTTGTAAGGATGTTTGCACATTTCCCATGCATTTATAATGCACGTATTGGTATTGCTGTTGTTATCCTAGATATGTCTCACAAGAGATAATGTATGAAATTAGAGGATAAGAAGGGAGAATATTAATCAGGACTCCCTGCCCAATTCTTAACCCGTTGATAATAAAATGTATGCATTCGTTCTGCCTGTCTTTCCATTTATCTCCCTTTATCGGTGAATAAACATTTTCGGAGCCAAAAGATCTAAAGTTTAAAGCCATTTCTGACAACATCCCCTAGACGCCCAAGTGTTTGCAAATTGCCACGTAATGTCCCTAAACAATACAAGATAAAACATTTTAGATTGTCAATTATTGACACTAAAAGTGATTGTCATTGAACGTACAATCCCTTAGGTATCAAACACAACAATCAGTTTCAGGACACTCAGAGAAAAGATTACGCAATAATGTCTGTTTTCATTTATTCATTGGATACATTGGTGAGTTTTTTTGTTTTTTTTTAACTCTCTCTCTCTCTCTCTCTCTCTCTCTCTCTCTCTCTCTCTCTCTCTCTCTCTCTCTCTCTCTCTCTCTCTCTCTCTCTCTCTCTCTCTTTTATGCAAGAAATGAGTGTCAGTTATCAGTTATCAGTTATCAGTCGGGTATCTTCATTGCGCTCCGGACAGGTCCCTGGTGCTCAGATCCCCACCCCAAGCATATGCATCAGCGTCCGGTGGCTAATAGTGCCAGTTCTGTGTTGGTTGACGAGGCACCTCGTTTTCCCGATGTACCTCTCGTGTCTGGCCGTGCCAATTCTTACTCCCAAGTCTTTCATCCTGGACAGCGATGTGGATTCACTGACGTCAAAGTCCTCTGTTCTCGACATATCTTTAAGGACGTTAATAACATCGGCACGATCCATGGGCTGGCCATCTGCAGGGGGTGCAGAGCGAGCCAGTTTATCAGATCGTTCATTTCCCTCGACACCCGCATGTCCCAGGACGAAGATGAAGGTGACTTTACGGACAATAGACTTTCTCGGCGACTCAGTCCACTGTCTACGTACAGATCCAGCTTCGACCTTCCGAATCATGCTCATTGAATCACTTAGTACACACACGTTGGTATAATGCTGTGATTCCAGCCATATGAAAGCCTGTGTAACTGCCATCACCTCCATCGTCATGCTGCTCGTGGTCATAGAGTGGGCACCACTGGATTCTTGAACGGTTCGGCCCGCTGAACGGGCTGTAAATGCCCATGCACTTCTCTGCTGCTTTACAACAGATCCATCTGTATAGATGAGCACTTCGGGGCTATCTGAGTGTTCATAGATGAGCGCGTTGACCTCTGCATTGACAGCGGCAGGGTTCTGCTCTCTGCACCGTCTGTCGAGTGTGATAATGCAGGAGAAAGTGCACTTAAAAGCTGGAGGCACCGGCACCCATTCCTTGCCGGGGTTGATACTGGTAAGACTGCAGACCTGTCTGACGACATCTTCCGCCCGACCCATCCATGATTTGCCCCTCTTTAGCCTGTCACCCTTTTCTCTGAATATAGCTTCATGCAGAGGGTGCCGCTCATCTGCACTTATTTTTAAGTATGCACGAGCTCTCCAGATCTTGATCCTGTGGTTCATTGTCGGGAAGTCAAGGAGGTATCTCATTGCTACACAGCTGGTGTCTCTCGTGCAGCCCAAAATGATGCGCATGGCTTCGTTTTGTACCTTTTCAAGTCTTCCAATCTGTGTAGGGCTGACAGTGAGGATGGCCAGGGCATACTCGATGGGTGAAAGCACCAGTCCTTGGAACAGAAGTATTAGCAGTCTTTGCTCGATATTGGCAGTTCGCCATGACTCTCATTGCTGACAAACCTTTTCGAGCTTTCGTTATGACATAATCGACATGATCTCTGAAGGACAGGCTACGATCAAGCATCACGCCAAGATATGTCATTGACTGGGTTCTACTCAAAATGCTCCCATCCATTCTCACTGCCGGCAGGTCTGTGTTCACAATATGGTTGTTTAGAGAGAACCATGTAACCGATGCCTTTGCAGGGTTGACAAGGGCAATGGCATCAGCACACCATGAGGAAATTCGATCTAGTTCGCCCTGCATATCATTGGCAACCGCCTGTCTATCTCGACCCTGTCGATACACGAGAATGTCGTCAACAAATGACAGAGTCCTACCCCTCCCGTCCAACTGCTGTTCAGTGATCGGCACCGTATACACGTTGAATAGTACTGGTGACAGTGGTGAACCCTGCGGCAATCCTGGACATTTCGTTATCGGCTCAGAAGACCAACTCCCGCATCTTAGCACCACCTTCCTTTGGAGCAGGACTGCAGCTACCCATCGTACAAGGTGAGGGTACACTTTCAATCTGAGGAGGGTTTGCATCAAGTGCTCGAAGGATACTCTAGTGTATGCGTCTTCTAAGTATGACGAAATGAGTGAATTTGGTGGTAAAGCTGTAAGAATGCGACAAAAACGCGAACAAGTAAAGTCAAATTGGACAGCTATAGAAGAATTAAGTCACGAATGGCAGGCTGGACGTTTGGGATAAACAGCATTTCATCAGCAAGTAAACATGCACACAAACAAATGGATATTACTGAAACTACAGTGGTTAATAGTTGGTTTGTGAGTTTCTTACAGGCTATGAGCTTAACTCTTAAATCTGGTGGGTTGATTTTCAATTTTTTTTCTCGACTCTTGACACGAGCATGCTTTTACCAGGGTTAGTTTAATGTGATGTCTTTTCTCCTGAACTATACTGAAATATAATTTTCAAGGGGATGTACTGCTGTAGAAGTATTTTGCCTCTACGTAGTCAGATCCCAACGGGGTTTAGAAAACAGGTAGTGAAACTTCACATCAACGAAGAGAACTGGCGTATCTTTGGACCGTTAGACAGACTGGATATCATGTCGGATAGGTGCTTCAATGTATTTCCTAGTGCCACTCTAGTCCTGATCTTGCCACCCAATCGAACCCACTCAACAACATACATATGTCGTTGTGAAGTGTCGTCCTGACTGGAGTGGGAGACCAAACTTCTCCATATCTTACGGCACAATCGAACCCATTCAACAACATACATATGTCGTTGTGAAGTGTCGTCCTGGCTGGAGTGGGAGACCAAACTTCACTATATCTTACGGCACAATCGAACCCATTCAACCACATACATATGTCGTTGTGAAGTGTCGTCCTGGCTGGAGTGGGAGACCAAACTTCACCATATCTTACGGCACAATTGAACCTATTCAACAACATACATATGTCATTGTGAAGTGTCGTCCTGGCTAGAGTGGGAGACCAAACTTCACCATATCTTACGGCACAATTGAACCCATTCAACAACATACATATGTCATTGTAAAGTGTCGTCCTGGCTGGAGTAGAAGACCAAACTTCACCGCATCTTACGGCACAATCGAACCCATTGAACAACGTAATATGTCGTTATGTGGTGTTTTCACGACTGGTGTAGGTGATCAATCCCCACCACAGCTAACGACCGTGGTGAACTCACTCAACAACATACTATGCCGTTATGCAGTGTCTTCCCGACTGGGGTGGGAGGTAAGGTTTAACCACATCTAACGACCCTAGCGAACCCATTAACAGTACAAATATGTGATTGTGAAGTGTTTTCCCGACTGGCGTGGGAAATGAAGCTTCACCGCATCTTGCGAACACCAGCAGCATGTATCAGTTCTTGCTTGACACCTACCCATGCCATGATACAGTTCTGTCAGACATCTTCATCTCTCGGCAAATCTTTTCAAGCTGTCACATATTTCAGTTCTTCTCTTTTCCTCAAGTGGCCAAGAAATGACGACTGCCTCTTTCAGCTATTTGACTTGTGTTTGTTTGTTTGTTTGTTTGTTTGTTTAATTGTGTTTTCGTTCGCTGGCTATGAACTCAAGCGTAATCCATACACGGGCTACTACTTCTAGTGGACTAAGTCGATGTTTGAGTGTGGATTAGTTTTCCCTATTACCAGTGTCCCTCGCCATCAGGCCAACCCAATTGACTTCTGAGGTACTTGTAATTTACGTTCCCAAGACAAGGACGAGAAGCTAACATTTTAGTCCAACTGACCAGTGTAGGGACTGAACCCCCTACCTCTGCGTCAGTAAGTCAGAAGTTTAAGAGAGAGCGCTTTTATCCATTCGGCCATACTGACCTCCTGTGCTCTTTATGTTATGTTGCCTGTTTGTCTCAGCCTCTTTCTAGATGCTTAGATTAATAATTCTGATTGTCCAAGAAATTTTCTACATTTGTCTGTAAAATAGTTATTAGATCACACTGGATTCTTTCTTTGTTTAACTAATTATTAAAGATTCACAGCCATGTGTTCAAACGGGTTCTAACCTGGGAAGGTTAACCCGGTCAACAAACGCCCGCAGAAGTCGGATGTGTCGGCCTAACGGCGCAAGAGCGCAGCTCTGCTGTAAACAGACACAACGGAAAAAAAAAAAGAAGAAGAAGAAACGGGTTCTATATAACATGCAAGAATACTTTCTCTAACATTAAATGTCTGGGATGTATTGCGTAAGAGTTTGTTCATTTTACTTCATTTTCGTATGTCTTGTTCTGTTCGTTATCAAACATAAATATGAACATAGCAGGACATACTTAGGTCTCTTACCTTACCCTGGGTACAACCCCAACATGACAAGGCGGCACAGACGAGCTCCTTGCAGAGGAAACCCCCTTGGATTGTCTTATTTTCCAGTTGGGATGCCTCTGGGTCATGCGTTGCAGTTACCAACACAGTTTCATCTTCAGTTTTATTAGTTAGTTGCCTATCCGTTAAGGACGTTGCAGTCAGGCTAAGCATTATTTGGCTGTTTGTGGAATCCAAGCAAGTTTACATTCGGTAGTTTGCCATTACTTTATAAATGACTGGCACTTATACCATTGTATAACGCCAGTCGGGAAGGCACCAACGCAAGGCGGTCCGCTTCCAAATCGTCCTCGGCTGTATTTCGAAAGCTGTATGCGGGATTGCGAATTTCATTCGATAATTAAACAGTTTATTCTTCCACGACTTGTTCAATCTGGAGATAATTACGGTTTGAAGACGAGCAAGGTCTTGCTATAAGTGTCTTCCATTAGCCCGATTGTTACAGCAAGGAATATCAAGCCACAAGAGGCGATTATTTCAAATGAATCTCCAGAATCTGACTGAGTTTTTCTGTAAATACAAGCTTTTACAGAAGGCGGGAAACTGGAATGGCAAATATTCTGCCTATTTCTGTAAAAATGTTAACGTTGGAATAATTACTAGACCCCCGAGGTCAGAAATCCAAAGGCCGTGTAACAGCTTGAGAGTATTTGCTGATTGTAAAATAACGAACGTGGCCAGTTTAAAATCAGGTTAATTGCTGGGTAACATAAACGAAATGGATTCTATAGAAATAAGTGGTATGGTTTCTACATGGGTAACACGAGTCGGGTATTGTTTGGGCAAGTGAAATAGATCAATGGACATCAGTAATACAAGCCGAGTATTTTTTGGGTAAGTGAAATAAATAAATTGACATCAGTAATACTAAAGGGGTATTGTTTGGGTAAGTGAAATAGATCAATGGGCATTAGTAATACAAGCCGAGTATTTTTTTGGTAAGTGAAATAGATATATGGACATTAGTAATACGAGCCGGGTATTGTTTGGGTAAGTGAAATAGATATATGGGCATTAGTAATACGAGCTGTGTATTGTTTGGGTAAGTGAAATAGATATAGTGGACATCAGCATCACAAGAGAGGTATTGTTTTGTTAAGTCAAATAGATAAATTGACGACATGGACAATGTTTTAATACAATAAATCAGTTCAAAAGTACATATGCACCTGTGAATATAAGTGCTACAGACGATGATTAAATGCTTATTGAATATACGTGCTACAGAAGATGATTAAATTTGTATTGAATATAAGTATTACACAAGACGAATATACACACACACACACACACACACACACACACACACATACAGTGAAGCTCAGTACGGATTCAATGAAATACTGACCAAAGAAGAAGACCAGTCAAACAGAGATGTGTCGTTCTAAAGTAGAACATGGACAAGTTACCTGAATAAATAATAATAATAATAATAATAACAATAATAATAACAATAACAAAAAGAATAGTAATAACAGTAGTAGTGATAATAACAATTATAGTAATAATAATGATAACAATGATAGTAATATAATAATAATTGTAATAAAATTAATAATAATAATAATATAATAATAATAATAATAATAATAATAATAATAATAATAATAATAATAAACAGTTACGTAGCAAGAAATTGCAGTTGGTATTGAAGTGATAGAACCATCAAATCAAATAGAAATAAAAACACAGAAATACACAATTTACATTTTTTTTAAATGTTGCCTATCACTTACAGGACGTTGCAGTCAACACCAGCAATTTTCAGCTGCTGTTGATGTACTAGGCAAAATTACACTCAGTAGTTTGCCATTCCTTTCTGAGTGATGGGTTCACACACCCTCGTAAGTTACCAGTGCGGCGCGAACCGTTGCCAATTCTCGCGCAGCTGCGTCACTCACGAGAATATACGGGATTACGGAGAATGACGTTAAACCCTAAGCCGGGGAGACCGGCTTTTAAAGACACTTTACATTACACAGAGAAAAAGAACACAGAAGTACACATTTTACGCTACATGTAGAGAGTGATACAAGCCTAAACACTTTACATTACATGGAGAAAATGAACGCATAAACACACATTATATGTTGAATTGGGAATAGAAGTACAGAATTAAACAGATAACATTACTTGGAGAAAAGGAACACGGAAATACACACTTTACATTGCATGGACAACAGGGACAAAGAAATACACTTTATGTTACATGGAGAATAAAAAGTTAGTTCCATATTCTTTACAGAAAGTTGCAGTCAACCCAGCATTAATTGATTTTTTGTGATTTACTACGGCAGTTTTAATTTTCAGTAGTCTGTTATTGCTTTCTAAACGACTGGTGCATCATACAGCTGAAATCAAAGGAAAACGTTTGCTTCCAAGTCTTCCCCGGCTGATATCGAACCCTCACCTCGGTATGTCAGGGAATTGTGAAACTTCGCTTCACTAACCCTCTAGCCATAGACACCAATAACATGGAGAACAGCAACACAGAAATAGACGCGGTACATGGAGAAAAGGAATACAGATATTGCATAAGCTACCTCACACATAGAAGAAAACATAAAAAGACACGTTTCGGTACACGCACAGAACCACATGCTCATGTGATTTCACCAGCAGAAATATTACACAAACACCATGTTCCTACACTCTGCACGAAGTTCGAAGGAGTGTGACCTTGAACTTTGAACTCATAAAGATATAAACAAAGATGTTCACACTGAAACTCATTGTTTGAGCAAGGACAGTCACAGGCCAGACAACAGAGAAGACATTAACATATTTTTCCAGTAAAACTAAAGAAGAAATTTACGAGGGCGAGTTAATAAGTGAGCCACACAGTTCTGTGGGATGGCAAGTAAATGTAGATGGTGTTTTCCACAGGTGTTATTAGGTGACAGCAACATCGAACTTTATATTCCCGTTCGTCGGGTGGCGCTAGGTGCCTCATGCATATGCGCAGTGCATAAACAAAATGAAGACTGTACTTACGGAGTGTACAACTAAAGAGCAACGTGCTGTTGTGCGTTTTTTTTTTTGGTGGGCAAAAGAACTACACCCACCACCCTGTCATCATCCTACATCCCACTCCCTCGGTTTGGTATGAAAGAAGACAACGGTGACATTTGGGGGATATACACAGCTAGGAATTCTGAGGTAATTAGGAACATATTTTTTCCAATTTTTATTTTCTCTTCGTTGCTTTCATTTTTTCATCTTTCTATTCTTCTCATTCTGTCGTCACGTCTTAATGTAGTCACAGGAGATTGATTGATTGATTTAGGAATCGACATCACAGCATTCGGGGCATTCCCATAAGTGCTCCGTCCCCATCCTCGGCAGCCAGCGAAGAGTTCCAACGCTAATAGTACCAGTAGCAATCTGATTATAAGTCCGTCTCGCCTTTCCTCTGAGCGTTGAGCGTCGGCCAGATCCCTTCGTCACTCCTCGTTGTCTCATTCTTGCCAGACCATGGTAATCCATTTGCTCGTCTTAATGTAGTCACAGGAGATCTCCGTGACTATATGTTGTGTTTTATGTATGTATTTGTTTGCTGATGAAGGTTAATTGCCGCAACGACCTGCATGTGTCGTAATTCTGTTATGTAAAGCTGCACTACTTTGTGTCTCTTTTGCAGAGGACGTTTCTGATTTTGCTGCGGACAATGGGATGGTCGTTTACCTCCATTTCTGCTTCCTGTTTAGTTCAAAGTTAAGAACAGCTGTGAAGATGGCAACTGATAACAAATATACGACAAGATGTACCACGCTGTGAATAGTAAATGTGATCGTCTCAACTTTGACCCCACTTTCTGAGTATGTTACGGATAACATTCTCATATTTCGTTGTAGGTTACGAACCCACTGCAAGTGGTTTACAAAGTAGAAGTGCGTGAAGAAACTGACTATGACCATGCAGATTACTTTGGTTCTGAAAGGCATAATGAAATCTTTGACGTTGAAAGAAGCAGTGACCCAGAGGCCCCTTTCCAGAACGATGAAACCTGTTTTGAGACTGGTGACTGCGATTGACCAAAGGTAACACGAATCTCTTAGTGGCCCTGTTTAAACGGACTAAAATGCTTGAAAATACACGATCTCAGTTTATGAAGTGGATATTGGTAAGAGAAACAATACAATTAACAAATATATACATAGTAGAATATGTTGTCATATCTCGTCAGGTGCATACTAAGTTGTTAATTGTATATCTTTTACAGGACGTCGCAGTCAACACAAACACTTTTTGGATGTTTGTGATTTCTTGACAAGTTTAGGTTCAGTAGTTTGCCATAGCTTTCTGAACGACCTGCACTCATACCATTTTATGAAAACCATCAAAAAGCGGTCTGCTTCCAAATCGCCCATAGCTGTGTGTCGAACGCGGTGTGCGGGATTGCGAACTGCATTCATAACCTCTTCCTGACAGCACCGGTTCCCTAGACGTTCGACAAATCCAGGAAATGAAAGTTAAATATATAATAAAGTGGCGTACTTCTTTTTAGAATGCCTTGGTGACAAGAGACAGTGATCATGCTGCATGGGTAGCACATGGTCGCTACTTCTTCTTCTTTCGTTCGCTTGAAATATGTCTATATCTGCAATGTCGTCTCTTGCATGAATTGAACTGTTTTTTTCAGTTCACACAGTGGTCCATAGAGTTTATCTTCCACTGTCGTCTCTCTAGGCCAGAAGGTTTGCCTAGATATGTTATATTTTTGGCAGTCTTGGAGTATGTGCTCTGCTGTCTGCGACGCCAATCCACATGTACACATGGCTGTTTCACCACTCTTGAATTTTGTATACATGTGGTTGCGTAATCTATTGTGTCCTGTTCTGAGGCGCAGAATAATGACTTGTTCTGGTCTGTCCATAACGTGGTAGTCATCTTGAGCAGGTTTTGGTGGCTTTCTGACTGATTTGATCATTCTTTTCTTTTGGTGGTATGTAACGGGCACATCAGGCTGTTCTTCTTTGGCTCCTTCCTTAGCCAAATGATCAGCTCTGTCGTTTCCGGGTACTCCACAGTGGGATGGTATCCACTGTATGGTGACTTTATGCTGACTGCTAAGTTCAGAAAGTAGTGTCCTTAGTACTGGCAATTTCCCAGAGAGGAGCGCCTCGAGTACTGATTTTGCATCTGTTAGTAGCACCACAGGTTGTGTACCATTGCTGTTATTTAGTAATTTCTCTGTTGCTATCTTGATTCCCTCAATTTCGGCATCATAGTTATGGCAGTACTTTCCTGTCGGTACTCTGGCTGTGTCCCTAGTATTATTTGGGTATTCTATGTACACTCCCGCTCCTCCATTTCGAACAGCATTTTGTGCTGACCCATCTGTGTAGACTCGGATCCAGAGATCCTGTGGGTATTCTTCATCAAGGAAGCTGAGAGTGGCTGTTCTGCGCTGCACACTGTTCTGTTCTTCCTTGTCAAATATTCCTCTCACTTTTGTCTGGATTTGTAACGATAGTCTATGCTCATCTTTCCATGGAGTTCGCTCTGGAATAGTTGTTAGGGGGATACCAACTGTGGGCAGATCAGTGGTTTCTCTGCAGAGTCGTTTGGCCTGGTGGATAAAACTACTTCTTTTCAACCGCCCCATAGCTAGGTTTTCAAATCTGTTCTTCATAGGGTGGCCTGGCAAGCTGAGGAACTTTTCTGCTTGTATTAGCGTTTTCGTATCTCTGCGCTCACTCAGTGCCTGTGTCCTACCCATCTTCTCCTCTTCCACTATAGGGGTTGATCTCATCCCTCCTGTGGTGACTCTAAGTGCTTGATTTTGCACCTTGTCCAGCTCTTGTAGTGTGGTTTTTGATGCTGAACACCACGCAGTTGACCCATATTCCAGGTGTGGTCGTATGCTCTGTTGGTAAACTTTGCTAAGTATTTTCGTACTGGCTCCCCATGTGGTTCCACTTAGCTTTCTCAGGATGGCTATTTTCCTTCTGGTCGCTACAATTCAGCTTACGCTTTGTGCTATGGAAATGTTATTATGTCTTTTCTTGAAGCGCAACGTAACAAACTATTGTCTGTCAATGCAGCAAGGTGCCAGCACAGTACAATATGACAACGGTGGTCAGTTACACTGTTATTATTCTTCGCTTCCCCTGTAGGCCGCAAAAACACATGCGCGATTTCTCAGCACAAGTAGGAATTAACCAAGTATTCAACGAAAACGGCTGCTTACGATACACAAATATACAGGTGCGGTCGTGACGCATTTGCAAGAACATACACATTAGAATAGACTGGTAATTTATAAATCTAACATTGGTCATTAACAACGAGCCATTCCAAGCACGTTATCTTGGACACCAGAAACCATACAGCTACTGGTGTAGTGCTGGAATGGACGCCTGTTGAGATTTTGCATCGTTCTTCAATTATCAAGCGTTTGATTTGGCTTCTCGTGCTTTTTTTTACATGTATTAATGTTTTTGTATTTGTTCTTGTGTTGCGATTGGTATTTAAAATAAAAAAGTGTGTGTATTTATTCTTGTCTTTCAAGTGACATACTTATTTTAAGCACGTGACATCATGGTGCAGACGAAAACGGTGACGTGATCAGGACAGTTTGAAGATGGCCTCCCCACTTGTGACATGCACCAAAGGGGAGCAGCGTTCTGTTATCCGTTTTATTTTTATTAATCAGTGACCTCCACTTTCAGTCTCTACCACATCCCCCGTACTCGCCACACCTAGCCAAAAGTGATTTCCACCTGTTTGGACAACTCAAAGAGTCATTGGGAGGAAAGACTTTGATTTGTCTTCTCATACTATTTATTTTTTTACAAGTATTAATGTTATTGTAGTTGTTCTTGTTGTTGCGATTGCTATCCAAAAACTGTCCGTAAGTATTCTTGTCTGTTCATTGGCATACTTATGAAAACGATTAAAATTCATGGCAGAGTTAATTAAGTATTAATTTGAGGACGAGTTGATACATTAACTTACATTTTCCAACTACTACATCTTGTCCACACAAATGCCACTCAGCCACGGATGTGGGCCAACAATAGGAGAAACAATGGCTACAGAGCTAGAGAAGGCTAAGAATAAGATGGATAGATTGTATTAACCCAATGTCTGCCTGTATCACCCATTGCATATCATCATCATTAAGTGCCATGCCGGCTGGCGTAGGCGTTCATGACTCACCACAGACCTTGGTCTTTGGTTTTCTGGATCAAAATTGTATATAGAGCTATAAAACAAAGACAAACATAATTCTTTGGTCTTGTTACTGAAAGAGAGGCATTGGAGAACAACATGACAACAGGAAAGATCTTTTGGAAACGAGGAAGGGTAGCACCAGATTGATTTTCTAGATAATTTAAAATGTTCACTAACGCTTATTGATTTGAGTTGAGATAAGAACCGACATCACTGCACTTCAGGATATTCCCATACGCGCTCCGTCTTTTCGTTCACCAGCCAGCGAAGAGTCACACTACTAATCGTTCCCACCGATATTCGATTCAAAGTTCTCCCGGTCTTCTCTCTCAGTTTTCAGATTACTCCAGAATCCCTGCTGATCCCCCGCAATCTGATTCTTCCCACATACGGTTTCTCAATCTGTTCCTCCACCTTCTCCATCTGGCCCCACAGGCGCACGACCGCCTCTTTCTTTTCCATAGGTAATCTACTACCAAGAGGTGCATTCCCCATCAGCCTTTCAGCCTGTTTATTCCCCGCACTCCCGCATGGTCAGGGCAAATATCCATCCAAATATCCAACTTTCAAGGAGATAGCACAGACATCTGCACGAGCAGTGATGCTGATTGCTGTTGGGATGCCCGTATTGCATCTTATATGTCCTATTCAAAGATTATCTACTTTGTTGCAACATAATTAATAGTACTTTGCAGATCTCCTTACCAAGGAAACTAAAAACTGGTACCCCCCCCCCCCCCAAAAAAAAACGAATGATAACAAGCACTTAGAATCTTAATGTACTTCAAGACAACGCACCCTCTCATGAAGCACAGCTTGTGTAGTGTCGTGAAAATCACTGCAGATTAACAATCAAATGATACAGATAATACAGTCTGATTTGCAGCTGCAGGTTGTGTATTCCTGGAGGGGTGAGATCAAAGCGGTGCAGCCGTCCTTTGAAAGTTCCCCACCAGACAGAAAATTGTAGACATGTGTTGTGGCTGATCGGAAGAATGCAGGAAAAACACTGGCTTGTTTTGGTTGTCAAAACAAGGGAGATAAATTTGGCATTGGTTAAACAAAAGGGAGATAAGATTTCTGAAAATGGATAGTCTGCCCTTGGAACCATCTGATGTGTTGACATCAAAGACTTCACTAGAACATCCAAGGCTCTTTGTGACAAAAACATGACTTGTTTACAGTTAGTGTTGAAGAAAAAGTTGACTAGAGCTGACGTGTTTGTGTACCGCTGTTAGGAATTCGGAGAGCTCTACAGTGTTAGATTAATTAGAGATTAAATAACATGTGTCTTTATGGCAAATTGTAGAGGCCATCCAAGGAGTGATGCGGTGGTGCATAAGGTATAACCTATAGTGTATTTAGGCCTAATTAATGTAAGCATAAGCCTTGTTAAAACTAGCTAGGGTGAGGAAATGATTAGCTCTATTAGTTGAGAATAGAGTAGTGAAGTAAGAATTAGCTCTGCTAGTGAGAATAAGTGTAGTGGGTTGGGAGATGGGGAACATGTCCAATAGTGGGATCTTCCAGTGGGGTGCCTACTGGGGTTCTGCACTCTGTCTATTGGTCTTTCCTTGTCTTAACCTGATTCAGATTGAGGTAATGGGTTACTCTGATCCTTGACAGAGTTTAGTTCACTGATAAATCTCCGAGCAAGGCAGTAGGCCTACATTCAGCTAGTAGGGATAAGTATCAAGCGGCCTTCACCAGATGTGGTCTCTTTATCTAACAGGTTCCCCTACGTCTATGAGGAAGCTCTACACTGGGTTTGATTGAGGTCAACTATCATTAAGAAGAACATCAAATGAACATTCACTGTATTTTATAAGATGAATAAATACCCAGAACAAAGTACAGTCAGCACTGTTTATGCTAGGCCTAGGATCCAGAGGGTCCATACGAAACTGGCTCAGCTGAGCAAAACATTATAAACGATTCATTTACAATAGGGATTTACCCAGGGTGGGTGATACTCGTTTCTTCACCACATACTACTGGACACTAGTGAATAGAAAAGAACATTGAACATGGCGTTCTCGTGGAATAATTTAGTACAGTGAAGAAGTACTTTAGAACCGTTTGTGTGTGACAATATATGAAAATGGATTAGAACAAATGTGAGACCTGTGACATTAAAACCTAGATTTCACAGTATAGAGATCCGTACTTATCTGAGTTATAGGTACCTTAGTCTTTACAGTGAGTGACAGATCCATGATTAAGGTTATACAATAACTATTTTCGGAGGATCATGCATCTAGTCGACCCAGTGGATCCCGGAGAAAGTCAACGTCTGGAAGAAGAGACGCATCAATGGGTGAGGTGTTCACGTACTAAGCTATCATGCTGTGGCGTACCCTTGCTATGATGATCATCTGACTTGGCTCCTGATCTGCTGCTCTGAATCTACAGACACACTAGAATTCGACATACATTCTACACATTACACACACACACACACTTCTCACACACATACTCTTTGCTTTAATAAATTATTTTGTATTTATTTGTTAAGGCTAGAGTTGTTGAGTATGTTGTGTTGGGGAAGAGTGAGAGGGGGCATGATCTAGGGGAGAGTGAGAGTAAGAAAGAGGTGTCTGCAGACTGACGGAGTTTTGTGGACGGAGTCTGGTGGTTTCTCTGGGACAATAATATTGGGTTAATAAAAATGTGGGTGTTGATTCCCCTCACTCCAGGGACGACACTAAAGTAATAAAGGATTACTTACGACATGTAGGTAATATCTAATGTTTTGAATATTGAGATTCTTCTACACCTAACCCTTTCCTTCATATATATTCCGTTTCCCCACATCGGAATACAAAACAGCGCGAAGGAGGTTATTCTGGCCGCTATGAAGAAGTCATGCTGGCATTTATAGCTTGTGTAGTTGGAACAAATTGGGTGTTATATTTATACTCAGACTGTTCTGTAGCAGGTCAAGCTGAGATTGCATAAGTGTGTCATTTTAATTGGTCGCGTTGGTGATCATGCTTGTCAATAGACCTCCGTCTCGTGGGCTGCCACTAAATTCTGATACTGATATTTCCCACGTCATGATGCCAACACTTTCTCTCTTGTTCTTCTGCTGCTTCTTCTACCCTCAGACTTTACCGTTGTGACGACATACTCCAAATGTCCCCTTTTTATGACATGACCAAAGAATGCGGACTGTACTTTCTGATACGAGCAATCAATTCTCTTTGTAAGTTAAATTATGTCAAGATATCTTCCTTGCTCTTCCTACTCATCTACGGTGTTCTCATTAATCGTCTACAAAACCACATCTTCGCGGCCCCCGCAAGATTCCACACATCAATAATAGCCAATGTTTACTATTACGACCGCACGCCACGTTGACATTGCTGTGGTGATCATCATTGAAAGTCGCCCATAAGAACATGCTTACTGCGCCTCATTTAACTGGCGATCTAACACTCGGAATCTTACATGTGGCGAAAAGATATCTACCAATGAATCATTTATATCTAAATTGCTGAATCTGAATATTAAACGTCGGGACGAGAATAAAACTATCTCGCGAGCATCAAACGCCACCTTTGTCAACGTGTAATTTTGTTTATTTGTTAGCTCGAATTGAACTCAATCGTAATCCATACACGTGTTACAACTTCTAGTGCACTAGACAGATTTTTGCGTGCGGATTAGCTTTCATTATTACCAGCGTCCCTCGCCATCAGGCGAATTCACTCCGACTTCTGACTTACTTGTAATGTACGTCCCCAAGTCAATGAGGAGAAGTCAGCATTTTAGGCGTGTTCATGTTGCCCCTAGCAGAAACCTGTTGTGGATATGTGAAGTGCCGGGACAATCCCGTTTTGTAGGTCAGAGGGCACAGGGGGGGGGGGGGGGGGGGGGGGTGGGGGAATATGTGACCCAGTATTTTCCACCTTAGCGAACGTTGAGTGCAGCATCGAGCCTTTGTTCTATCTAGTCCACTCTATTGTCAGCGTTGCTTCTTAAAACCGCTGTACCAAGGCCTCCTCTATTTACCAAATGTTGTATCTTCTTTGCGGGTGGTTGCCATCAACACCAAGTTGATTTTCTTAGCAATATTTCGTTCAGTAGTGCTAGCGAAGTTGATAGCAACCTGCGCTGGTAATGTCATAAGCACGGTCGGATACGGGATCTACACCTGGGTTATTCGCTTGCCAAACTGATGGAAAGATTGATCATCTATCCTTCTTGCTCTGGGCCTACATAATATGGTGGCGCTATCACATCAAAGATACATAGCAGGACACGTTATGTAATTATTTAAGCCTGTCATTGCTTTCTGAACGACAATTTAACATTTAGGTCCACTGACGACCCCACTACCTCGCCATCATCTCACGGACAGTGTAAGAGCTTACCATCATTCTTAAATGCCACAACTACATTTTATTATCCGTGAAATAACGATTAGCACCACTCAGATGTTTTGTTTAATGATGGCTTGGACATTGGTCGATGAATATCCTTATGAAATCATCACTGTTTGTTTTCATGTTGAAGATCTTTTGTGATGTTATCATTGTTTGGTTTCATTATGAATATCCCTAACGAGGTCTTCATTGTTTGCTTTCATGTTAAATATACATTTTGATGTCAACATTTTTTTATTTCATTTTGAAGATCTATTATTGTGATGTTATCATTGTTTGGTTTCATGAAGAATATCCCTAATGACGCCTACATTGTTTGCTTTCATGTTAAATACCCCTTGATGTCATCTATATACCTCTGATGTCAAGAAACGGCTGATCGACTGGCTAGAATACCGGATTCTCCTTCGTGAGACCGGGTTCGAATCCTCGGTAAGCTGTAGAGATTTTTTTCTGTCGGGGGAAAAAAGACAATCCTAACCTGCATAGTTCGCGGCGACTGCACTAGTGAGGCTGCCTTAATTCCTCACGCTTAAGACCCCCCTGCCATACACCGCAAGTTACAATATTGGCAGTAAATGACAGTTCAACATGAACCCAAACTCATTTTTTGATTTCATGTTGAAAATCTTTTGTGATGTCATCATTGTTTGGTTTCATGTTGAAGATCTCTTGTGATGTCATTATTGTTTGGTTTCATGTTGAAGATATCGTGTGGTGTCATCATTATTTGGTTTAATGTTGAAGATTTCTTGTGATGTCATCATTATTTGGTTTCATGTTGAAGATCTCTTGTGATGTCATCATTGTTTGGGTTCATGTTGAAGATCTCTTGTGGTGCCATCATTATTTGGTTTCATGCTGAAGATCTCTTGTCATCTTTGTTTTCTTTCAAGATGAATATCCCTAATGATGTCATCATTGTTTGGGTTCTTGGTCAAAATACCTTTTGATGTCATCATTAGTTGGTTTCATGCCCATACTGATCCGTCGTTGTCTACAAGTGTCCGAATTTATGATTTCTTTGCGCACTCACTTAAAGCAATCCTAACCTGCACAGTTCGCGGTGACTGCACTAGCTAGGTGGCCTTAATTCCTCAGGCTTAAGCTCCCTGCCATACACCGCAAGGTACTATATTGGCAGCAAATGACAGTTCAACATGAACCCAAACTCATTGTAATGCCGCTGAGAATGTAAGCATAGAACCCACAAACCGCGGGCTGCAAGTGTGTTGGCTGGTACAGGGTGTATTTTTATTGAATGTGCAATGTTTGAAAATATTGCCGGTCCAAGTTTTGAATTTACCTATTATGTTGCATGAAGTTTACAGAGGCTGAATACAAAACTTGGACCGGCAATATTTTCAAACACAGGACAGTCATTAACAATACACCCTGTAATTTTGCTGCATCTCGCCAGGTGCGTAGTTAAAGGTTCTCTGCCCTTTGTGTGAGGCTGGCGTCACGACTAGTCCCTATGAGCTGCTTGTGATTTACTAGGTCATTTTACGTTCGGTAGTTTGCCATTGATGTTTTGAACGAGAAGTTAACAGTTAAGCCCAGCTGACTGGTGTGTAGAAATAATTCACTATCACGGTCATCAGAGAAAGTTTCAGGACGGGCGTGTTAAACATTATGGCCACGCCACTTTCTTACTACTGTGTTGTATATCATATAATTAAGTACATAACTGTATATACATATTATAAATTGAATAACTTTATAAATCATATAATAAAGTAAATAGATTTATATATCATATAAAGCGAATAACTGTATAATACACCGTTAAAAGCTTTATAAACCATATAGAGTGGAGCGGCTGGCCGAGTGGCTAGAATTCTAGGCTCTCCTTTGGGAGACCCAGGTTCGAATTCTCGGTAAGGTGTGGAGATTTTTCTGTCCGGGGCAAAAAGAAAACCCTAGCCTGCATGGTTCGCGGTGACTGCTCAAGACCACCCCCCCCCCCCCCCCCCCTATCTTAAACCGCAAGGTACTTTGGTAGTAAATGACAGTTTGACAGTTTTATACCATATTGAGTAAGTAACTGTATATATCATATACATTGAAAAGTTTTATGTATCACATAAAGTTAATGACTTTACATATCATATAAGTGAATAGAGGAATCATAATTTTTCCTCTCACATACATAGCACACAAAGCCATTGCTAATATGTGTATTTTAGTCAGAAAAGAGGTAACCTTTTCACTTTACATAATACATAAATCTGCAGTAGACACATAACAAGATGCAGCGCTCCCATTGTTGTCGAACTACATAATTGTTGTCAATGCCGAATACTGTTCTTTACAAGCGGTGAGAGAACCATCAGCTTTCCGTACACTAGTCAGTCGCCTGTGTGTGTTAATGGGAGCCTCATATAGGAATCAAAGTAATTTAAAATGAACTCCAGTTTGACGCGTCCTCCTCACGTTCAGTCTCCTTATAAGGCTACCCAAGAAAATGCCAGTCGATGGGAGGGGTAAACTGATAATGGCAACAGAGCAGGGAGAACAAGAACGTGTACAAAACAGTGGAGGCAACCAAGAATATGTTTGAGGTGCCCATGGGTCAGATGCAAAAGCAACTATAGTCTTTTTTTTTTTTATTTGGCCCCAATATAAAATTCCATAACTCAGTAACCATCTGAGGGAAAATGATGAGATTTAGCATATAACCTTATCATTATGTCCACCGAACAAAAAACTTTTTGTTCTGGAGATTGTACAGCAGATTTCAATGTTTGTTTATATGCGATATAAAATTTAAGGCTCAGAGATTAATTCCATCAGTTTAAAAGTATTACAGCTTCACCAAGACAAATCCGCGCTTTTTTTGAAATTGTCTCGTGGTTTTCATTTTGGCACAGACTGCGAGCAGTTAAATGGGATTGTTCAAAGGTGTCTCCTATGTGGGTTCTTTCATGAAACGTGATTATATAAATATATATATATATAAATAAATCTTACCATTAATATAATATTAATAGCTAATATTTGAATGTGTGAATATTGTTCAATGAGATTGAAAGTGAAATTGTGTACACTTCAAACAGTGGCGTGCAGAGGTTCTTTGATGCCCGGGGCCAACCCCTTGATTGGATGCCACTTAATTGTTCTTTCCCTAATTCATTCTTCCTCCCCTCCCACTGCACTGTGCTGCCCCCTCTCCCTAATTGGATGCCCTTATGCCGGCTGGATGCCCAGGGCCGTCGCACCCGCGCACCTCCCTCTGCACGCCACTGACTTCAAAGCATCGCTATGAAGTAGTACACATATATTTGTCAAGAAGCTGATCGCAGGAAACTGTTTCATACTGTTACAAATCATGAAAAAAGAACAGTGCATGCATCGGGTTTGCATAAACGGTCATTTCGTCGATGGGTGCAAGAATCTGGAATGAAACCAACACACGATAAGCAAACGGTAAGTAGAACGGCAATTGTAGACAGCTTTGACAAGGATGTCATCAGGCGAGTTATTATAAAAATGATGAATGCCAAAGACACAGTGACTGTAAGAAAACTGAGGCTTTTGTTGAGAAAGTACAATAACATAGAGCTATCCAAAACAACTTTGTGGAAAATCATAAGGACAGTAGGCTTCACTTTTAGAAAGTACAAGGGAGGTAGAAATATCCTTTGCGAGCAACCGCATTTAGGAGCCATGAGAAGCAGATACCTACGTGAAGTAAGGGAAATGCGCAAAGAAAATTATGACATAGTGTATTTGGATGAGACCTGGATCAATGCGCACCACACAAGTGAAAAGGAATGGCAATCGACGGATGGAAAGATAAAGCTTTATGTGCCCAGTAGTAAAGGACAGCGTTTGGTCATAGCCTATGCTGGTAGTACTCATAATGGCTTACTACAGAATGCTGGGCTCGTGTTCGTATCAAAGCATACAGACAATAGGGATTATCATAATGAGATGAATGGTAATGTATTTAGAGATTGGCTCGAGAATACAGTACTTCCATCCCTTGATAGACCGTCTTGTCTAATCATGGACAAGGCATCATATCACAATGTTGTTGCCCAAGAAGACAAAATACCTACGGCATCGAGCACAAAGGAAGCAATAAAGATATGGCTCCGAAGGGAAAATATACCATTTCCAGAAACATATTTCAAGCTACAGTTGTTGTCCCTTGTAAAACAGGCGCAAAAAAGCACGAAATATCAAATCGACAAGTTGATAGAAGAGCATGGCCATGGGTGCTTGAGACTTCCGCCGTATCATTCTCATTTAAACCCTATAGAACTTGTGTGGGCTAAAATTAAAGGACAGGTGGCAGCTGACAATACTACATTCAAATTGTCTGACGTCAAGTTACTAACCCAGTCCACGCTATTAAATATTGATAAAAGTTACTGGGAAAAATATGAGGACCATGTGTTGAAAGACGAAGAGGACAACTGGAGAAAGGATGGATTGAATTTTATGCAACCGAGAGCAATCATCAACCTACTGGAATCGTCCGACACAGATTAAGGTCTGAGCAGATCGCAGACCTTAATCTACGTACACACTTACTGGGATATTTTGCTCCAACTATTCAGACGAATTGCAGGCCCTAAACATTACAGCATCAGCATAATGTCAATGGCAACAGTTTGTATTCCACAGTGATGAATTTTCAATTCCGCAAACCCTCAGCGGTGACAAACAACTGTATTGGACACACACACACACACACACACACACACACACACACACACACACACACACACACACACACACACACTAAACGCATTGAATACCAACAGAAGAGTAATATTGCGTTGGAAACTGACATATTGTGGCATAACAAGAAACGTTAGAGCAAACACGTTGTCAAATTAGGGGACAACACGCGTGCATACGAATCAATCTATAAACTTCAATGAAAAGAGGACCAACATCTTGGTCGTTAAGAAGAAAGCCCACTACAGAGACACTGACAACTATTTTCATTGTGCAAAACAGGTAATCATGTTCCGTCTCTGAACGGTAAACAACTCAATGCACTTAAAACTATGGCTGCAATGGACACAGAGCAGAGAATGCTTTTCACACTATACCAGCACTTGATCCTCTCAGTGATTGATTATGGACTAGGACTGCTCAATGTCTCAAAGAGTCAGCTGATGAAATTAGAGCGCATACAGAACGAAGCGATGCGAGCCATTCTGGGATGCACCAGCGACACCCCAGTTGTGTGCATGCGTTACATCCTTGGTTTGCCGTCTGTTACAGGTAGGCTCAAGGTGATGCAGTGAAGGCATACCTCAGAGTAGCTGCAGACGCAGATCACCCGTTGCATGAGGCGCTGGACGCCGTTAAAGGTCAGAGACTAATAAGAGGGAAATCATGGATGGTTCAGGCGGAGGATACGATCAGGCAGGTGCGCCCCTTGGAGAACATTAGGCGAGGAGAGGACTATGTCAGAGTGCCAGCTTAGAAGTCAGATTTGTGCAGAGTTATAATCACATTGAGCCGGGAGTGCAGGGAGTGGCCAGCAGGGGCCACGGAAGTGGAAATCCAGCAACTAATTCAGGATAATGCTTTCTCAGGTGATGTGATTATCTACACAGATGGGTCGGTGTTGAGAGGTAGGAAAAGCGCCTGGGGGTTCTTAGCAAAAGCCAATTGTCGACGTTTGGTACAGGAGAGCCTGGCATATGATACCACAACATCTACCTTAAGAATGGAGGTGGAGGCGGTCAGTGTAGCTTTCCGCTGGATGGAGAATACGACACACACACACATCGTGATTGTAACTGACTCAGAAAGCATGCTGAGTAGGGTGCAGACAGGCAAGCTTCGTGCAGAGTGGCTTGCTTCGCTTCGGAAGTCACGGGTATGCTGGTATGCTGGGGAATGAACAGGCGGACAGATTGGCTGGATCGGGAAAACTCGGTGGAGTATTGATGCATGACAAAGCAGATGTGGTTGCGACCTTGTGGGAGCATGTGTACACCTCGGAGGAGCAAATGGATCACCATGGTCTGGCAAGAATGCGATAGAGAGGGGTGACGAGGGGATCTGGCCGACGATCAACGCTCAAAGGAAAGGCGAGACGGACATATAATCAGATTGCTACTGGTACTATTAGTGTTGGAACACTTCGTTGGCTGCTGAGAATGGAGACGGAGCGCTTATGGGAATGCCCAGAATGCTGTGATGTCGGTTCCTAAATCAATCAATCAATCAATCAATCAATCAATCAATGAACGGTAAACAGCAAAGTAGACAATCTTTCACGAAGACTCAAAGCGGGTCTGTCACCCATGTGTACGTGTGAACAAACTACACAGACAGCTGAACAGATCCTTAAAAATGGAAACATGGTGACTAAATTGTGGTATCATTTCTGGTCACTCCATACGCACATTAACGCACAGCTATCTGGAAGCTTTCACGAACTCAATATAAAAAGCTAACATGAATACTTGTGTACTCATTATTAACCAGCAGCTGAAAAAAACAAGAAGGAAATGAAAAATAAGGTAAGAAATATATCCCTTCTACTTTCCTGTCAATTTACAATTATTTACCCCATGCCTCTGTAAATTTACTAATATTACACATTGCACCCCTCTCGGGATTCTCTGTGGTGAAGTGGTCAAGCCGTCTGACTCGGGCTCCGAAGGTTGTATGTTCGATTCCGGGCCACGTCCTTCATTTCACGAGTGCATTTTGTCGGAGATTCCCGTGGGTTGTCGCTGAAGCTACGGAGTTCGTGCTTTGTGCGACGCTTTCCGCGCTGCGGAAAGAAACGGAGCCATATGGGATAAAAACCCGGTACAATGCAGCCGACCCTGTCGAATTTTAAGCTACTTCTTTTATTGCACCCACTCCCATACGAATCCGGATACGCCTTGTGTCGTCATGTGAATTGGCGGGGCGTTCATTACTGTAAAAACAAGTTTGTTAGCGAGAAATCACTAGTTTTTCAGCAGAACATCAAAGAAATGTCGCCGCTTTCCATGATTTATGATGCTTTTGGACCTATCAAAGACATATTCCTTGGGTGGGGGTAAATATAAGACGGCAGGAAAAATTTCAAAACGATGCAACAGACAGTTTTCAAAATAATTGATCCTGAATGGCGGCATTCGTTTCTGGACATACTATAAACCATAGGGTGAGTCCTTCTAAGAACTACCCCCACGCAAAACGGACGAGCTAGGAGCCATCGCTGACCAACGGAAAAGCAGGAAGAAACGGACATAAAGGAGAATCGACCGGCCAAACCTCCAGTCGACGTCAACGGCATAAGCCCTACGAAATCGATAAGTCAGCTAAAACTGACTCAGAAGACAAAAGAAACCGAAACCGCACACTGAACCACCACAAGTATTACCAACGCACTACAGCAGGTTGAACGAGATGAAGAGTGTTATTTTTTCTACAGATCAGGTCACATCGAGTCGGAAATCAGTTACACTCTACGGCCCCTGCGCATGTCGTAAAAGGCGATTAACGAGAGTTGGTCTGAGATTATAAAGCCCACACGGAAGAAAAAGTTTATCTACCATCCACTCAACACTTACTGGCCTACATGACTGCATGCATGACTGTGAGGCAATAATTCACTGACAATCTCACGGGTTGAAGAGGAAGAGGGCATTCTTCAATGGGGCCGTGTTGGTTTACAGGTTGGGAGGTGCCTCTAACTAGAGCACGTCTAGTTCCATTCATGATGCGAAGTGTAGTAGTGTAGCTTCCCCACTGTCCATT
The DNA here is from genome assembly GCA_014155875.1 of Cepaea nemoralis. Classification (NCBI taxonomy): domain Eukaryota; kingdom Metazoa; phylum Mollusca; class Gastropoda; order Stylommatophora; family Helicidae; genus Cepaea; species Cepaea nemoralis. The sequence continues at coordinate 193,404 of JACEFZ010025316.1, forward strand.
GAGATCCTCTAGATGAGCATAAGCGACGGTGATCTAGGGGCAGTGGTACGCCTGGTTACATCTTCTCACAGATGTGGACAAGCGACAGTGATCTAGGGGCAGTGGTACGCCTGGTTACATCTTCTCACAGATGTGGACAAGCGACGGTGATCTAGGGGCAGTGGTACGCCTGGTTACATCTTCTCACAGATGTGGACAAGCGACAGTGATCTAGGGGCAGTGGTACGCCTGGTTACATCTTCTCACAGATGTGGACAAGTGACGGTGATCTAGGGGTAGTGGTACGCCTTGTTACATCTTCTCACAGATGTGGACAAGTGACGGTGATCTAGGGGTAGTGGTACGCCTTGTTACATCTTCTCACAGATGTGGACAAGTGACGGTGATCTAGGGGTAGTGGTACGCCTTGTTACATCTTCTCACAGATGTGGACAAGTGACGGTGATCTAGGGGTAGTGGTACGCCTTGTTACATCTTCTCACAGATGTGGACAAGTGACGGTGATCTAGGGGTAGTGGTACGCCTTGTTACATCTTCTCACAGATGTGGACAAGTGACGGTGATCTAGGGGTAGTGGTACGCCTTGTTACATCTTCTCACAGATGTGGACAAGCGACGGTGATCTAGGGGTAGTGGTACGCCTTGTTACATCTTCTCACAGATATGGACAAGCGACGGTGATCTAGGGGTAGTGGTACGCCTTGTTACATCTTCTCACATATGTGGACAAGCGACGGTGATCTAGGGGCAGTGGTACGCCTTGTTACATCTTCTCACAGATGTGGACAAGCGACGGTGATCTAGGGGCAGTGGTACGCCTTGTTACATCTTCTCACAGATGTGGACAAGCTGACGGTGATCTAGGGGCAGTGGTACGCCTGGTTACATCTTCTCACAGATGTGGACAAGCGACGGTGATCTAGGGGCAGTGGTACGCCTGGTTACATCTTCTCACAGATGTGGACAAGCGACGGTGATCTAGGGGCAGTGGTACGCCTGGTTACATCTTCTCACAGATGTGGACAAGCTACAGTGATCTAGGGGCAGTGGTACGCCTGGTTACAAACAAACATTTATCTGACAATCCTAGCCTGTATAAACGCCTTCAGTTACTACCACTCCGCAAACGCCTGCTTTTCAATAAAGCTAAACTAATTCACAAAATCCTGCATCGGAATGCCCCAAATTACCTTTGGCCATTGTTTAAATATAATGCTAGACACAGTAAACGTTTAAGTATATTACACATTCCGAAGCCTAGGATTGACTTATACAAAACAAGCTTATCGTACTCTGCAGCTCAGCTGTGGAACAATCTTCCACAAGAAATCAAAGACATCACCAATCCCTATTCATATAATCGCAAATTACTCGAACACTATCTCAGTACGGATTATCTTCCCCCTTAATAATAGAGATAATAATAATAATAACAAAACCCTAGTATAACAGCCAGTCCCCTTTTGGTAGGCCAGTATATTCCACATGGCTAATAACAAGTGTCAGACCATTATCTAACTTTACTGTGTCGTGTAGTTTTGATGTTCGCGTTTTGCCCGTGCCTTTATAATGCATATCTTTTTTATTGTTGCTGTTCTCTGTTAGCCTTGAATGATGTGTGAATGAAATAATGTATGAAAGAGAGTGAGAGAAGGGCAGAATGTTAGACGGGCCTGCGTGCCCAATTCTTAACCCTTTGAAAATAAAGTTTGTTCGTTCGTTCGTTCGTTCGTTCTCACAGATGTGGACAAGCGACGGTGATCTAGGGGCAGTGGTACGCCTGGTTACATCTTCTCACAGATGTGGACAAGCGACAGTGATCTGGTGGATGGAATCCATCATGACACCTGGGAGACTGCTGCCAAAGACTGAAATTCGTGGCATACGTCATTACGCAAGAGTGTAGTTTTTTATGAAGCAAATAGGACAGTAGGAGCCGTGAAAACCAGATTGGGAACATCGCAGAAGACCCACCTCCTGGAACGTCAAGTATTATTTGCCCACATTGTCAAAGGACAATTCGAGCCATAATACTCCTTACCAGCCATCTTAGAACTCACGGCTCCAAACTTTCAACCCCACTGGATGAAATGAATGGTTATCGTCATTCTTGACGGACAAACACCATCATCCTTGCACTTCGGATATGTCTATCGGTGCTCAGATCTCCCCTAACCCTTCCCCCAACATATGCATCAGCGTTCTGCGGCTAAAGGTGCCAGTTCTGTGTTGGCTGACTAGCCCCCCTCATTCTCCCTATGTGCCTCTCTTGTCTGGCCGTGCCAGTTTTTACTCCCAAGTCTCTCATTCTAAGCAACGATATGGATTCACAGACTTCAAAGTCCTCCTCTGGACACCTCTTGCAGAGGCAATTAATAATATCGACACTATTCGTTGGCTGGCCGTAAGTAATGGACGCAGAGCAAGCAATTTTATCAGTTCGTTCATTTCCCTCAATTCCGACATGTCCCAAGACATAGATGAAGGTAGCGAACATCAGACCTCCGCAGCGATCCAATCCACTGTCTACGTACAGATCCTGCCTCGACCTTTCAATTCATGCTCTTTAAATCACTCAGTACATAAGCATATTCTGTGATTCCAGCCATATTAAAGCTCGTGTCACTGCCGTCACCTCCATCGTCATTCTGCTAGTGGTCATAGAGTGGCAGGTCAAGACGGCAGGACTGACACTGATCACATCAACGGCCAGTGCCGTGTAGTAACAAATATGAACCCAGAATCATATACCCAGCACTTCTAGTGACACGAAAAGCGGCCCCTTATTTCTCATGCCAGATTTAAGGTAAATTATTAAAACGCCACGCAGATAGTTTCCAATGCTTTGAAATTTACCGTTAGAATGTAACGTTCATAATTCCGTTAACTATAATTTATTCTCTACAAAATGACAACACAATTATCCTCTTTATCTACTAAATAGTATAAGTACTATGTGTTGTGACCTACACTTAATATGTATTATCAGCCATTCCTGCCAAGATTCTCTACTTTGCTGAACCAGTTCCCGTAACAGTTATTTAAAATTATAAAAAATAATTGTGTACCTAACTATCATTATTTCAGTTATTTCTCTGAGAACGTAAAGGAACAAGGAACCGTAACTCTAAGTTACAGAAACGTTAATGATAGAGTTGTCTAGATTTTCAACGGTTTTAAAGAATATTTTTTCGATTACTTTAAAATAAAAATATTTCTTTTCATCGTCTTTCCGCGGGATCGTAGCATTGTAAGCAACGCTAATTAACACAAAAATGTGCTTGTTCAATTCGCAGAAGCATTAGCTTCTATACTGCTCATTAAATCGACAGTCTGGTAAAATGAGTTTCAGTAATTTTCCTTTGAAGACATAAAGCGGTGTTGAAGAGAACTGGTCATCAAACTACAAGGACACATGTGAAGTTTTGCAGTTTTAAAACGCTACGGCATTGTCTACCAAAGGTTTACTTAAACATATACTTTAACCATTTAGGTTTTAAGAACACTACGATATTCACCGCGTGTCGTCCCAGGCTTTGGTGGATACATATACCCGGTTCCTGTAACCAGTCTGCCTTCTTCAAATTCCACACATTTGTTACTAAATCTAGTTCTGCCACAAGCATGTGTTACTGACGTCCCTTCCGTTCCACGCATCTGTTACTAAACCTCGTTCTGCCCCAAGCATGTGTTACTGACGACCCTTCCGTTCAACGCCTTTGTTACTAAACTTCGTTCTTCCCCAAGCATTTATTACTGAACCTCCTTTGGACCCACACATTTGTTACTAAACCCCCTTCTGCCCCAAGCATTTATTACTGAACCTCATTTTTACAAATCTTTCTTCTGTGCAAAATATATTTTTAAAATGGTTGTGCAATACATTTAAAAAATACGTGTATTGCATAGAAAACGTACGTTTATTACGCGGAAAATGTGTATATACTACATAAAAAATTTATGTATGTACAAATGTATGTATGTTGCAAATAAAATGTATGTGTTTTACGTTCAAAGTATGTGTTTATGTGTGTGTGTTATAGAAAACGGTCGTGTTTTACACATAAAATGTATGTGTATTACATAGAAAATACATCTGTATTACATATAAAATAGATGTTTATAACATAGAAAATGATTGTATATTACGTAGAAAATGGTTGTGTTATTACAAGCATGTGCTGATCTCGAAGCAGTAGACAGAATAACAGAACAAAATTTATGTCTAAACCTGACAATAAATACGGTGGAAGGGAAAGAGTCACATAACCCCGATCCAGTAAGCCACGAAGTCAAAGAGTTATTTAGGATAGTTCTGTTTGTGTCCATCTGTGGAATTCTCAGCTTGTTTGGAATTGGGGCGAATGTTACGAATATTATCGTTTTCATCAGGCAAGGTTTCAAGGACAGCATCAACATCAGTTTGTTGGGTAAGTTGTTTGTAGCTAATTCATCACTTTGTGTGTAATTATCATAATTAATGCATGGGAATTTGTTTCCATTTTTTTAATGTTTTGGATGGGAGGGGGGAGGGGGGGGGGGGTTGCTAGCTTTGTACTCTAGTGTAGTCCATGCTGGACCTTTTTTGCGCGTGGGCTCGCTTTCCATGTTATCTATGCCCCTCGCCATCAGGCAAACCCACTTCTACTTCTGAGATACTTGTTATTAACGTCCCCAAGTTAAGGACGAGAAGTCAGCGTTTAGTCCCAACAAATTCCTTGACAGTTGGACAAATCTCTCTAAATCTCTTGACACTTAAAACAAAATTCCTGGACAGATGGAAAAATCTCTCGGAACTTCTAAAAAAGCATCCCTCGACAGTTGGACAAATCTATCGGCAATTCAAAAAATCCCTCGACAATTGGCCACATCTATCTACCCTTTAAAAAAATGTTTTAAATAACTTTATAATTGAATCCCTCCAAACCTCCCCCCCCCCCGCCTCTTTTCCCCCACCCCCTCCTCTCAAATAAATCTAGAAAGTTGGGAAGTCTCTCGATAGTTAAACAAATATATTGACAATTGGACAATTCTGATGTACTTGGAAAAATTCCTTGAAAGACGAAATAATCCCTCGTCAGATGGAACAATTCCTCTATATTTGATAAAATCCCTTGAAAGTTGGAAAAATCACTCCACGGGTGTAATAATTAGCTGTTGAAATCAAACAACTTGCAGATCTTCACTCTCATCCCGACCTGTCAAAGAGTCACTGGGTCAAACGCCCGCGCTCCCTTCTGATGCATGGTCATGTTCAAGGGACCTACAATGTTATGTGCCAATCTTTATGTTGGTTGACCTTTACCTCAACTTCCATGAACCATGTCTCCCATCACTGTTCTTCCCATCCTCTCTGGCACTTTTCCGTCTTGACAGAGGATAATTTGTTTAACGAAGTGCTTAAAAGTAGGCATAATAACTACAGTCGACGGCGGTAAGACCAGGGATGGAGTTATACCTCTGTATTGCACAAAGCCTGTTCTGAATTGTAGAGACCATGCGTTGCCCATGCAGCATGAACCCTCTCTCGGCCTGTCTAGTTTAACCCAGAGGAAAGGAAACACCAATACATCTGGAAGAAGCTAAGCTGCAGAAGCTGCCGGAGCAATAAAGCAATGCTCTGTATACCTGTCAGAGCTAGCTTCAATCCTAGACCAGTTGTCAACCAAGGTTTAGGGCCTGGTCTGCCCTGCCACGACATTTAGTCTGTAGGTTGCATTTCCTCGCACTAGGATAAGGCTTCCTTAGCTTTCCAGACCGTTGTGAGGTTAAATATGTCCAAATGAGTTCAGATTCTGGGCACTACGCTATGTAACAGCAAGTTATATTCGATGTTCGGATTCTGGGCACCATGGCATGTAAGAGCAAGTTTTATTCGATGTTCAGATTCTGGGCACCATGCTATGTAAGAGCAAGTTTTATTCGATGTTCAGATTCTGGGCATCATGCTATGTAAGAGCAAGTTTTATTCGATGTTCAGATTCTGGGCACCATGGCATGTAAGAGCAAGATTTATTCGATGTTCAGATCTTGTATAATGTCAGTATCCTTCTTCTTGATCCATTTGGTTTTGTTTGTTTCGCTAGCTATGAACTCTAGCTTTGCATATACACCTGCCACTACCTGTAATAGCTGCCACTGCAGGGGAGTACACTGGACTGATGTTTGTGTGTGGATTAGATTTCCCTCTTCCCAGTGTTATGGTCAAGACAAGAATACCGAGATGATCCACAACTCTGGTGATCGAGTGAAATGGCCAATCGTGACCGCCCACGCTTATCGGTATGGCACATGATGATGATGATTTCCAGTGTCCCTCGCTTCCACGAAAATCCACTCGAACTTGTGGGGTACTTGTAATGTACTTTACCAAGTCAAGGACGAAAAGCCAACATTGCAGTCCAGCTGACCGGCGTAGGGGGTGAACCCGCTACCTCGGCATCAGGGTAGTCAACGTTTAAGAGCGATACATCTGTCTATGTTGACCTCTACCTTGGTTCATGATATTCTAAACACTTTTTGTGGAATGCAAATGATCGTGTACAAATTATGATATTCCAAAACGTGTGATTTACAAACAAATGCATATTTCTAGCATGTTAAATTCGCATATTTACACAACGAAGTTCTTAACAGGTGTCACTGAATTCATCTATGGGTGGAGCGACTAGGGCACTGATGTCATTTCATTATAGTCACATCCTCTTTAATATACTTTATCAATGGACAAATCTGATGACAGGTTTGAACCGGAGACACCGTGTATCTTGGATATGTAAACAAATCCCCGCGGGAGTAGCGAATCGCAAGGAGTAGGTCATGACGGCACTAGCCTAGCGAAATTGTTTGGAACGAAAAGCTTGTCATGGCTCTCTCTCTCTCTCTCTCTCTCTCTCTCTCTCTCTCTCTCTCTCTCTCTCTCTCTGTGTTTGTGTTTGTGTGTGTCTGTATCTGTGTGTGTGTGTGTGTGTCTGTGTGCGTGTTCGTGTGCGTGTGATGTGTTCCTTGTCACCAAGTAATAATGCCCGTATGTTACCTCTGTTGTTATTGTGTCTTATGTTTCAGGCCTGGCAGTCGCTGACCTAGGTTGCGCCTTGACCATGGTCTGGATGAGTATTGGTTTCAGCCCACTTCTAGCCTCCCCACACCTGAGATTTAATCCATTTGATGTGGTGTACTTGAGTGGTGGCTGGCCACACGCTTGCTTTAACAGGTTCCAATTTTTTTAAAATTGTATTCTCTAGTACTAAACCAAGACCAAATGATTTGATGCTCTCATGTCAATACAACTTTCGGGTCCATCAAATATCGTTAACTGGATACCGATAGTTTTCCTCATATGTCTCAGAAGAAGCTCCACCAGGAAATATAGCTCGACTTGGAGGCTTCGTGGCGAAGTAGTCAAGCCGTTTAACTCGGGCTCCGAAGGTTGTAGGTTCGATTCCGGGACGCGTCCTTCGGTTCACGAGTTTAATTCGTCGGAGACTCCTGTGGGTCGTCGCTGGAGCTACGGAGTTCGTGCTTTGTGCGACGCTTTCCGCGCTGCAGAAAGAGACCGAGCCATATGGGATAAAAACCGTAGTAATGAAGTCAACCCTGTCGACTTTTAAGCGACTTTTAAGTGCGGTATATGGGCAAGAAAAGATCAGACAAGTTTGCCAGCACTACCATTATAATAAAAATGAAAACAATGAATCCAGCTAATATTACGAAAATAATACCATGGACAGATAAAAGAACCAATGAGCAAGTCCTATAATAACTAAATGAAAATCGTAAACTGATTAGAGAAATTAGACGTTGACGATCAAAATATTTTGGTCACGTTATGAGAAGAAATAAATTGGAATACTTTATGACAACTGGCAAGATCGAGGAGAAGAGAACAAGGCGAAGGCAGAGAAGTAAATATCTGGATGGCTTGGCCACATGGCATGATCAAGACAAGAACAAGAAGCTGTTCCACTATTCTGGTGGTCGTGTAAGATGGCGAAACATGACCGGCGTCGCTTGCTGTCACGCAACTTTATGCTTATGAATATTCCGAATGCCCTTTGGGAGTTTTGCCGAAACGCGGATTTTAAACTGAATGAATCACTATCAAAGTAACAATGCAAACATTAAGCTTTAAGATCCCGGGAGTTATGCCATAAAAGAACAGTATACCAAATACTTACTGAGGTTCACCAAGAAACATCGAAATGGGAAAGTTACCCGCGTAACACTAATGGCATTGTTACAACGGAGATCAAAGCACCTGCGAACATATCTGTTGTAAGTGCACATATGGGAACTAAGTCCACGCAATAATTAAATACTTATTGGCACATGGTGCTAGGCACGTATTTGTATATATCAATGAGCTCTCGTTGGGTGATGTCGTCGATATAACGCCGGCAGGACATTTCCTGGTTTATATTTTGGAATGGGTCCACCTGGTAGCATGACAGGCTGTGGTGCTAGCCAATGCGCCGCCGAGATTCCAGTCGTGCTTAGATGATAATCAGAAATTAACTGAACTGATTCCCACATCAGTGGGATCATTGCTGTAACGGTTATAACATTACGCTGACATGGCTGGTCCGCAGTCGGACAATGATTCGATGCCAGTTCTCGTCGATCGCTACGTGAAGGAACGCCTTGCCACGTATTCCTCCGTGCACCCGAAGATACAAACATGTGATAGTCCAAGCATTTCACATACTGACAACTGATTTATGCTAAGTGACTCATTTTTAAATATTTATTTATTTTTGTTATTTATTATTTTTATTTGCTGACTCCCTGGCCGAGGAGTTAGCAGCTTTCTCCGTTAATACCGAATACTCTCGTGGTTGACGTGAGCGCACGAGAATTAGAAGTGTTTCGAGTCGCGCCAGTGACTTATGAGAGTATGGAGCCGGTCGCTCAGAAAGTCGTGGCGTGCTGATGAGCGTAATCTAGCCTAGGAATCAACATACAGCTGAAATATGCTGGTCAGTTATCAGTTATCAGTTGGGGTATCTTCATTGCACTCCGGACATGTCCATAGGTGCTCAGATCCTCCCCCCAGCATATACATCAGCGTCCGGTGGCCAATAGTGCCAGTTCTGTGTTGGTTGAGGAGGCGCTTTGTTTTCCCTATGTACCTCTCGCGTCTGGCTGTGCCGATTCTTACTCCCAAGTCTTTCATCCTGGACAGCGATGTGGAATCACTGACGTCAAAGTCCTCTGTTCTCGCCATATCTTTGAGGACGTTAATAACATCGGCACGATCCATGGGCTAGCCATCTACAGGGGGTGCATAGCCAGCCAGTTTATCAGCTCGTTCATTTCCCTCGACTCCCGCATGTCCCGGGACGAAGATGAAGGTGACTTTACGGACAAAAGACTTCCGCAGCGACTCAGTCCACTGTCTACGTACAGATCCAGCTTCGACCTTCTGAATCATGCTCTTTGGATCACTTAGTACACACACGTTGGTATAAAGCTGTGATTCCAGCCATATGAAAGCCTGTGATACTGCCATCACTTCCATCGTCATGCTGCTCGTGGTCATAGAGTGGGCACCACTGGATTCTTGAACGGTTCGGCCCGCTGAACGGGCTGTAAATGCCCACGCACTTCTCTGCTGCTTTAAAACAGATCCATCTGTATAGATGAGCACTTCTGAGTGTTCATAGAAGAGCGCGTTAACCTCAGCATTGACAGCGGCAGAGTTCTGCTCTCTGCACCGTCTGTCGAGTGTGATAATGCAGGAGAAAGTGCACTTAAAAGCTGGAGGCACCGGCACCCATTCCTTGCCGGGGTTGATACTGGTAAGACTGCAGACCTGTCTGACGACATCTTCCGCCCGACCCATCCATGATTTGCCCCTCTTTAGCCTGTCACCCTTTTCTCTGAATATAGCGTCATGCAGAGGGTGCTGCTCATCTGCACTTATTTTTAAGTATGCACGAGCTCTCCAGATCTTGATCCTGTGTTCCATTGTCGGGAAATCAAGGAGGTATCTCATTGCTACACAGCTGGTGTCTCTCGTGCAGCCCAAAATGATGCGCATGGCTTCGTTTTGTACCTTTTCAAGTCTTCCAATCTGTGTAGGGCTGACAGTGAGGATGGCCAGGGCATACTCGATGCGTGAAAGCACAAGTCCTTGGAACAGAAGTATTAGCAGTCTTTGCTCGATATTGGCAGTCGCCATGACTCTCATTGCTGACAAACCTTTTCGAGCTTTCGTTATGACATAATCGACATGATCTCTGAAGGACAGGCTACGATCAAGCCTCACGCCAAGATATGTCATTGACTGGGTTCTACTCAAAATGCTCCCATCCATTCTTACTGCCGGCATGTCTGTTTTCATAATATGGTTGTTTAGGGAGAACCATGTAACCGGTGCCTTTGCAGGGTTGACAAGGGCTTTGGCATCAGCACACCATGAGGAAATTCGATCTAGTTTGCCCTGCATATCATTGGCAACCGCCTGTCTATCTCGACCCTGTCGATACACGAGGATGTCGTCAACGAATGACAGAGTCCTACCCCTCCCGTCCAACTGTTGTTCAGTGATCGGCACCGTATACACGTTGAATAGTACTGGTGACAGTGGTGAACCCTGCAGCAATCCTGGACATATCGTTATTGGCTCAGAAGACCAACTCCCGCATCTTAGCTCCACCTTCCTTTGGAGCAGAACTGCAGCTATCCATCGTACAAGGTGAGGGTGCACTTTCAGTCTGAGGAGGGTTTGCATCAAGTGCTCGAAAGATACTCTGTTATAAGCGTCCTCTAAGTCTATGGCGGCCGCACATGTCTCTTCTCTGACCTGAAATCCTTCGTAAACAACTTGATCAAAGACCGCCGCATTCAGCCATGACTCTTTGTTGCGTCTGTACCCTCCAAGTGTGGGCGAAAAGCAGCTGAGTTGTTCCAAGTCACAAGCAAGTCTGTGTGCTACAATTTTCTCCAGTAACTTGCCCGCAGTGTTCTGCATTGTAATGATTCTGTAGCCGCTTATCTTGGAATGGTCTTTGTTCGGTTTTGTCAGCTGCAGCAAGTAGCTGTGTAGCCATTTTTCTTTGATCTGACCCCTCTGGATACTGGTGTTGAATTCTCTGGCCAGTTCTTCCATGTCATCATCTGATATCACCAGTAGGTCACCATATCGGATGCCGTCTGGGCCTGGGGCGGTGTTAGGTGGAAATATGCTGGTGTTGAAAGCAATATCCTGAAACAGGATGGAAATGCGGAAAAAAACACTATTTTTGTTTATTTATTTATTTATTTATTTATTTAGTTTTAATTATTTTGATATATTTATTTATTTTTGGTTATTTATGTATGTATTTATGATTGGTTATTTTTTAAATTTACTTATTTAATTGTTATTTATTTATTTATTTTTTATTTATTTTTATTTATTTATTTTGTTTTGGTTATTTATTTATTTATTTAAGTATTTAAGCATTTATTTTTGTGGGTTATTTATTTAATTATTTATATTATTATTTCTCTTACCAATACCCACTTTCTAAACTGAGATTTTGTATATGATAAATGCAATGTTCGTGTAAACAAAGCCACTAAGAGATTCATTTCATTTTGGCCAATCGCAGAGTCACCAGTCTCATTACAGGTTTCATCACTCTGGAAAGGTGCCTCTGCGTCACTGCTCCTCTCAAGATCAAAGATATCATTACGCCTTTCAGAACCAAGGTCATCATCCTCACCATCTACATGGTCATGGTCAGCCTCTTCACGCCCTTCTACTTTGTAAACCATTTGGAGTGGGTTCATAACCTACAACGAAATATGAGTATTTTGACCCTAACATACTCTAAATATAGGGTCGTAGTTGAGACTATTACATTTCCTATTCACAGCGTGGTACTTCCGGTGGTATGTCTGTTATCAGTTCTCATCTTCACAGCTGTTCTCATCTTTGAACTCAACAGGAAGCAGAAATGGCGGCAAACGTCCATCTCTTTATCCGCAGCAAAATCAGAATCTTCCTCTGCGAAAGAGAAAAAAGTTGTAAAAATGGTCATTCTGATCTCCATAATTTTCATAATCTGCTACACACCGGCTACCATAAACTTTTTCCTTATGGCGTATAATCCAGAATTTAGTTTTACTGGAAAATATGTTAATATCTTCTTTGTTGTCTGGTCTTTGACTGTCCTTGTTCAAACCGTTAGTTTCAGCGTGAACATCTTTGTATATTTCTTTATGAGTTCAAAGTTCAAGATCACACTCCTTCGAACATTATGCAGAGGGTAGGAACATGGTGGTTTTGTAAGATTTCTGTTGGCGAAATAACGTGATAATGTGTTTATGTGCGTGTAACACATATTGTGGTTTTATTGTTTTTCTCTTCTGTGTGTAAGGTAACGTGGAAATTTCCATACTCCTTTTCTCAGTGTAACGAAAATTGTGTAATCCTGGATTCCCTTTCTACGTGTAATTGTGTGTATTTCTATGTTGAAATTCCCCATGTAATGTAAAGTGTATATTTATATGTTTCGGAGTCTCTGTGGCGAAGTGGTCAAGCCGTTTGACTTGTGTTCCGAAGGTTGTGGGTTCGATTCCGGGCCGCGCCCTTCAGTTTACGATTTAAATGTTTCGGAACGCCTGTGGGTCGTCGCTAAAAGCTACTGAGTTCGTGCTTTGTGCGACGCTTTCCGTGCTGCGGAAAGAGACCGAGTCATATGGGATAAAACCCGGTGCAATGAAGTCTACCCTGTCGACTTTTATGCGACTTTTTAAAAAATATATATATATATATTTCATAAAATTCCCGTCCTAAAAAGTCGAATTTTTTGGCCGAAATGTTCAAATATCGTAGCTATGTTGTAAACAGGCACAACGCAATCACGTCTAAAACAACATTCCGGACGAACGCAGAAGAAGAAGTATTCCCGTCCTCTATGTAATATTAAATGAATATTTCTATATTCCTTTTCTCCAGTTACAGTGTATGTTTATGTATTCCTTTTCTTTACGTACAATAAAGTGTGTATTTTTATTACTATTCTTTATGCAATATAAACTGTATACTTTTTTTGCACTTTTTACGCCGTATAATGTAAATGGTAGTTTTGTGTTTATACTCCCCTTGTAATTTAAATTGAATTTCTGCACGCACCCATCTCTGTAAAGTTAAAGTTAACTGTATTTTTTTTACAGGATGTCGCAGTCATCACCAGTATGTTTTGCTTTTGTAATCTCTTGCCAAGTTTACGTTCAGTAACTTGTCATTGCTTTCTGAACGACCAGCGCCCATACCATATCATTGCTTTCTGAACAACCAGCGCCCATACCATATCATTGCTTTCTGAACGACCAGCGCCCATACCATATCATTGCTTTCTGAACGACCAGCGCCCATACCATATCATTGCTTTCTGAACGACCAGCGCCCATACCATATCATTGCTTTCAGAACGACCAGCGCCCATACCATATCATTGCTTTCTGAACGACCAGCGCCCATACCATATCATTGCTTTCTGAACGACCAGCGCCCATACCATACCATTGCTTTCTGAACGACCAGCGCCCATACCATATCATTGCTTTCTGAACGACCAGCGCCCATACCATATCATTGCTTTCTGAACGACCAGCGCCCATACCATATCATTGCTTTCTGAACGACCAGCACCCATACCATATCATTGCTTTCTGAACGACCAGCGCCCATACCATATCGTCACAAACCAATGCAAGGCGGCCTACTGCCAAATCACTGGCAGCTCATTTCTAACGCGTGCATGCAGGATCACGAACTGCGTCCACCACCCCTTCGCCACGGATCCGGCACCCATCTCATTAGCAATCAGAAATAACCTATAGAAAGGGGGAAAATATTGTAAACATTGTCATACTTTTTTTAATAAGTTTAACAATCTGCTATACACCGGCTAACATAAACTTTCCTTATTCGTATAAGCCAGAACTTAGTTTTACTGGAAATATGTGAATGTCTTCTTTGTTGTCTGGTTTCTTACAGTCCTTGTTCAAACCGTTAGTGTCAGTGTGAATATCTTTGTTTATTTCTTTATGAGATTAAAGTTCGAGACCACACTTCTTCTAACTTCGTGCAGAGAGTAGGAAAAAGGTGGTTTTGTGAGATTTCTGCTGATAAAACGTGATAATGCTCTTCTGGGCGTGTACCGAAACGTGTCTTTTTATGTTTCTGGTCTACGTGTAAGGTAACTTGTGCAATATCTGTGTTCATGTTCTCCATGTACCGCGTATTTCCTGTGTTGCTATTCTTCATGTTATTGGTGTCTTTGGTTAAGTTGTTAGTGAACCGCAGTTGCACAGTTCCCCGACATGCCTTGGTAAGGACTCGGCCAGAGTACCAACAGTAAAGTACTACCATAACTATGATGCAGAAATTTAGGCAATCAAGATAGCAACAGAGAAATTGCTAAATACCAACCATGGTAAACAGCCTATGTGCTATTGACAGATGCAATATCAGTACTCGAGGCGCTCCTGCCTGGAAAACTGCCAGTACTACGCATACTACTGTCTGAACTTCGCAGACAGCGCAAGGTCACCATAATTGGATATCATTTCACTGTGGAGTACCTGGAAACGAGAGAGTTGGTCGATTAGTAAAGGAAGGAGCAATCGAACAACAACCTGATGTACCCATTACATACCAAAAGAAAAAGCATCGGCTGGAGCAGGATATAACAATATGGATTGCAAACAATTAGGTATATTTAGCTCCTGCGAAAAGAAGAGACATACTAAACACAGACACCATGTACATACCTTAAAAAGAACTCCATCATAACACAGGTGAAAATGAAGTGTAACTTATCCAAAATCAGAAACAATCAATAAATATATAAAATGAACTACTAAAATACGCTAATAAGTACTTTAGGACACACAGGACGGCCGACATTTCGATTCTTAGAATCTTTGTCAAGGACAGGACAACACAAACAGATAAAAAATCTGAAATTAAAAAAACTGAATAGGAACAACTGCTAGTTACCCATGTGGGAGCAGAAATGGTGGTTAAAGGCGCTCTTTTGGCTACAAAGTTTACGTATGTTTAGGCTGCAAGGGGGCCTGATAGGATGTGTGCTGCCAAAGATATGTGAACAGTCGGATATGAATATTGATATGACTACAAGTATCTCCAGGGAACACCTCAGAGACATTATTCAGGAAGCTAACAAACTTGTCCCCAACCATTTTAATTCCTCTAACCATAATGGAGTCGACGATGTATGTGTCACTGCATTAACACCTTGCTTCTCAAACAGCTCCATTAGGCTCAAAATTGAAATCCAATTAATAAACTCTATGGGATGCTTCCAAGCAGCAGGTATCAATACTGTTGTGGACGCCTCTGTATAAATATGCCATCTTCCAACTATATATTCATATCTAACTGTTCACACGCCTCTATTTATTCATATCGAACTGTTTAAACTGTTTATAACTATGCTGTCCTCCCTATATATTCATACCTAACTGTTCACACATCTCTATATATTCATATCCGACTTTTCACATATCTTTGGCTGCATACATCTTATCTGGCCCCCTGGCAGCCTAACTATATGTAAACTTTGTAGCCAAAAGAGCGCCTTTAACTACCATTTCTGCTCCCATATGGGAACCCATCAGTTGTGCCTATTCTATTGTAATTTTTTTTCCATTTTTTAAAAATCTGTTTGTGTTGTCCTGTCCTTGACAAAGATTCTTAGAATCGAAAGGTCGGCCGTAATTTGTGTCCTATAGTACTTATTGTTGTATTTTATTATTTCATTTTATATATTTATTGATTGTTTCTGATTTTGGATAAGCTAAACTTCATTTTTACCTGTGTTATGATTGAATGTTTTGTAAGGTATGTACATGGTGTTTATGTGTTTAGTATGTCTCTTCTTTTCGCAGGAGCTAAATATACCTAATTGTTTGCAATCCATTACATACCAGAAAAGAATATTCAAATCAGTCAGACAGCAACCAAAAAATAAAAATAAAAACTGCTCATGATGACTACCACGTTATGGACAGATCAGAACAAATCACTATTCTCCGCCTCAGAACAGGACACAGCAGATTACGCAACTATATGTATACAAAGTTCAAGATTGGCGAATCAGCCATGTGCACATGTGGATCACATACTCCAAGACTACTCAAAATACGACATATCTAGGCAAATCTTCTGGCCTTGAGAAGCAGCTGTGGAAGATAAACTATATGGACCATTGAATGAAATAAAAAAAACAGTTACATTCATACAAGAGACAACAGAAATTTTAAGCGAACGAAAGAAGAAGAAGAGGAGGATCTATTTCACTTATCCAAACAATACCCGGCTCGTCTTAACCACGTAGAACTCAAACCACTTATTCCTACAGAATGCATTTCGTTTATGTAACCCAATTATCTACCTGATTTAAATTCCCACAACCGTTTTTACAACAGCAAATATTCTTAAGCTTTTTCACGGCCTTCGAATTTCTGACCTCGGGGGTCTAGTAATTAATTCGAATGCTAACATTTTTACAGAAATAAACATAATATTTGCCATTCGTTTCCTGTCTTCAGTAAAAGATTTTATTTACATAAAGATCAATCAGCTTCTGAAAATTAATTAATCTCTTGTCGTTTGATTTTTAAAAAGTCGCTTAAAAGTCGACAGGGTCGACTTCATTGCACCAGGTTTTATCGCATATGGATCGGTCTCTTTCCGCAGCGTGGGAAGCGTCGCACAAAGCACGAACTCCGTAGCTCTAGCGACGACCCACAGGAGTCTCCGAAAATTTCACTCGTAAACCGAAGGACGCGGCCCAGAATCGAACTCACAACCTTTGGAGCCCAAGTCAAACGGCTTGACCACTTCGCCACGGAGACTCCTTGTCGTTTGATATTCTTTGCTTTTATTATCTGGCTAATGGAAGACACTTATAGCTTGCTCGTCTTCAATCTGTAATTATCTCCGAATTCAAAAAGATTGATTTTTTTATCGATGTACTTGTGGTCAATAATGCAATGTATATAAGATTATAGTTATGTGGAGAGAACTATGATCACTAGAACTGATAATTTGGCGTGTCCAGCGTGTGCCGCGTGGTTACACACCCGCTTCACACGCCAGTGATCCTGGGCTTGTTTCCGGATCCGGTCAGGGATATGCACTACTGACGAGCTCAAACGAGAGCGAAACTCGAGTCTAGTGCTTCCATATTGATGTGGATAGGCCTTAGGTTCATACCAGGATACAATCAGCGTTGCCTGTGGTGGGTTGTGCTCAATATTTAAATTTCAAATCCCGAAACAACCAAATATTCACTAGAACTGTGGCAGCGCAGTGGTAATTCTTCTGTTATTGTTTTTCTTTTTTTTTAAATTGTGTCACTTTCTCTTTTTTCCTTCCTTCCCTTTCTCCCTTTTTTCTGGCGGGGGAGGGGGAGGAGGTGGCTGCGTGGTCTCGAGGTATGGTGTCCGCCTCGAGTGCTGGAGGTCCCGGGTTCAAGCCCCGGCGAGGGCCGAAATTTTTTCTCGTTGACTTCTAGTAATAAAATTTCCCCTGGTCTCTGGGTAGTGAGATCGGACGCCCGTGTGTATTGTTGTGCACGTAACAAATCCCTTGGCAGTTGGAAATCGAAAAAGAGTAGCCTAACGGCGCTGCCCGGGAAAAATGTCGAGTTAGAAATCTACACAAAGTATTTCAGGATCCTCGCCGGTGCTACGGAGTTCGTGCACTGATCTGTGGTTCGCCGGAATCAGGCCTGAGTTAAGAGTATAACGGAGCACTTATGGGTTGCACCCGTGTGCCATGATGTTGATCCGTCGGCTAAACTAAACTAAACTAAACTTCTATTCCCCTGATAAAGATTTCGCTCGAAATGTTCGCCCTCATTTGTGTGCTTTTTCTATTCGTCAGTTATATTATGTCAGTTATATTTTGTGTTTTTATTCGGACTATCGCATGCTTCCTGTTAGCTCGGTGGTCGTGCGTTTAAATCTCCAATGACGCGGATGTTTTTAAACCAACCTGAGCTACCAGGCTGCTCCTGTCGAAAATGGGTACTAATGAAATATCAGTGGAAGTAAATTAGGACGCAGTGATATTGATCACATCACCCATCGTGTTCACAGTGGTCTATAAATGGAGCATGTGGATATACATAAAAATATGTCGTATGTCATGGAAACAGAAACAATCAAATACAGAAGTTCTAGAAATACTGGGAATGAAAAGAGCATAGCCTACGATGGGTAGCGTTGTGATATTCTGTTGTGATAATTTGGTGTGTCCAGTGTGTGCCGCGTGGTTACACACCCGCTTCACACGCGTGATCCGGGACTGTTTCCGGATCCGGTCAGGGATATGCACTACTGACGAGCTCAAATGAGGGCGAAATTCGAGTATAGTGCTTCCATATTGACGTGGATAGGCCTTAGATTCATATCAGAATGCGATCGGCGTTGCCAGTAGTGGGTTGTGCTCAATATTTAAATGAAAAGAGAGTTGATGAAAGAAATACAAAAGAGGCAAATGAAATATTTCGGCCGTGTTAAAAGACAGCCGGTCTCCGTTGCCAAAGGCTTGCAAACGTGGTTCGTGAGCCGGGTACCAGGCGTTCGAAGCTCAGCTGCGACCTATTTGTGCAGCAGACCGTGTCGCGTTGTGTTATAACGTACTGGTATGGGAGCCTGTCGTTCAAAAAGCAATGGCAAACTACTGAACGTAACACTTGCCTAAGTACATCAACAGCAGCTGAAAATGCTGGTGTTGACTGCAACGTCCCGTAAGGAATACGCAACAAATTTTAATTTTTTTTTAAAAACACATAACACTCTTATAAAAACCATACTGGAGGGCAAGGTTAAGGGCAAGCGAGCAAGAGGTAGACAACGATACAAGTGGGAAGAAAAAATCAAGAGAAGTACGAACATCAATCTCACAGAATGTACAGTCAAGGCGAGAGACAGACAGTGTTGGAGATCTATCGCAGCTAACCTTCATTGTAGAGGCGGCACATGACTGACTGATAAACATATGGAACTAGAACGATATGCGCAATACGCCTACGGGCCTTTTAAAGGGCCCTTTAGGTGTCCTTATTGTGGACACGATGGAGAGTAAAATCCGTGGGAATGAACGGGTTCATGCTGGTTAGAATATGGGACACATCCATCATGTTCTAGTTACCCTGGGTACTCTTTGCAGAGAATATTGTAGAGGTAAATATCCAGGATGAAATTTCCTAGTTGTTTGATTGTGGTAGTTATTATGACGCCATTATTTACAACGACAGATCGGTACTGGACTAAGGACTGGAGTTTTTTCAGGCTAGAAATAGTGAGGAATAGAGCAGAGATTATAATGTTCTTGCCTGAAGCCTCTACTTCTCGTCACATTTTCTGGCATCTATTTTAGGATGGTGGTCTTAGATGCCTAGCTCATTATTAATTTTTTTTTTAAATTCTCCGATTAGAACAGGATTTAAATACATGTCTACAAGGTCACAGGCTAGCGTGCCAGCCACTACGCTCCCAGGGTGATTAAGTCAATAAGCACAGGCCAAGAAAATGTTCAGGTCAACAATATGTGAGGCCCTAACACGTCACAGACTCGTGGCGGTTCCTGATTAGGAACATTCTTTTTGTTTGTTTTAAATAACCAACATGATAGAACATGAAGTAGATTACATAGTAACAGAAACATAGAAACAGTAACATAGGGAAAAAAAACATACAAACCGAAACATAGAAGCAGAAACATAGAAAAAGAAACATAGAAACAGAAACATAGAAACAGAAACATAGAAAAAGAAACAGAAACACAGAAACAGATACATAGAAATATAAACATAGAAACAGAAACATAGAAAAACAGAAACAGAAACACAGAAACATAAAAACAGAAACACAGAAACAGATACATAGAAATAGAAACACAGAAGCAGAAACATTGAAACAGAAACGTAGAAACAGAAACATATAAACAGAAATACAGAAACAGATACATAGAAATAGAAACAAAGACATAGAAACAGAAAAATAGAATGAAAAACAGAAACAGAAACATAGAGCAGAAACACAGAAACAGAAACATAGAAGCAGAAACACAGAAACTGAAACATAGAAGCAGAAACATTGAAACAGAAACATAGAAACAGAAACATAGAAACAGAAACATTGAAACAGAAACATTGAAACAGAAACAGAGAAACAGAAACATAGAATACGTTATAATTAATACTTCATTGGTATATGCAGCTTCGCCAAAACCATTGCAGTAACTATTGAAACTAAGTCAATGAATTTTCAGCACATTTCTTGATGACGTCAAGTACTTAATTTTTCAAAAGTGTTCTACATGCAATGTGTAATGAGACTTTACAAACACCCTGTATATGTTTGACGGACAGCGTAATATTGAACAAACAGGAAGCTCATCTTTGATCGTGTTAAATAATATCACAATTAAATTCGTTCATGTCCTTTGTCGACGCTGCGATCAACTGGAACAGCAAGTTGATAATTAGATACTTTTATATTAGTAGTTTGCCATTGTTTTCTGAACGAGACGTCAGCGTTTAAGTCCAACTGATCGATGTAGGAGTTCAAACCGCCACCCTAACATTATCGTGTTCGAAGTTTAATATATAGCAGACGCATTTAACTCCTCGGCCATCCAGTCCTCTGCGGCGACAAGAAATAACGCACAATTAACAGTGGCATGATGTTATCACAAAACATAATTAACACCCACACGTCTAGAAATATCCGCGATGGGTTAAAATGTATGCAATTATAGACAATATTGATGCTTGCGGTAATGTTAAATGGTGGTTATGTTTAATTACATGTTGTTTTCTATGTGTATGAAATATGACGGTAGATAATTGGTTCGTGCAAATGCACAATAAAAACACTATGGTAATAAAGCTCCGGGTTGTTTTTGTTTACCCCGCCGGTTGGATGTCTGTTGAGTGTACATGGAAGCACATATCAAGCGTTCGCACACACTCACAGACACACACAGACACTCACATACATACACACACACACGCACACACAGAGAGACACTCATTTACACATAGACGCTCATTTACACATAGACACTCATTTACACACACATGGACTCTCATATAAACACGGGCTCTCAAACTTGCCTGATAGTTGTATGTTCGAATTCCAGTGGAGACATTAATGTGTATGAACCACATTAAAATAACATGATTCATGTCCTTGGCAGGACGTTACCATCAACCCCAGCTTGATTTTCTAGGCAATAGTAAGGTCATTAGTTTGCCAGGGCTTTCTGAACAAGACGTCACCGCTCAAGCCCAGCTTTATGCTGGTGTCGGGGTTGAACCCTCACTGTATTAACGAGGTTCTGCGGAATGCGGAGAACAGTATCACCGTAACCTACGATGCGTGGCGTAGAAGATGTCTATGAAAGATTCCGCCTGTGTGTTACCTGGGGCCGCCAGGGATGCAAGAATAGCAACACTGCACCCTATTAAGCATGGCATAAGGGGCAGATAGGGAAGAGCTCTGCTTAGGGCAGCCTACTTCCATCACGTAGAACCATTCAGCGACAAAATCCAACATTCCATGAACAAAGTCACTTTAAGAAATAAATAATGACTCAGCCAACCAAGAGGAAAGGAAGATCTTATAGAAGAGAAATGACGCGTGAGGAGAAAGCCACAAGCAGTCTCGGGCGCTGATTTCATTTCATTAACCTGGGGCAATCTTCAGGACTGGCCCCTGGAATGTTAAAACTAGGTATGGATTAGGTAAGGTAGAACAGGTGGTTCACTTTTGAGACTGCTGCAAAAGGACAGAAATTCGTGGCGTACATCATTACACAAGGGTGTGAAGCAGACAGGACGGAAAGAGCTGCGACAAAAAAGCTAGACCACCCCAAAAAAAAAAACACTGCAGGAGATCCTCCTTCTGGAACGTCAAGCATTCTTCGCTCACATTGTCAAAGAACATATCGAGCTAAAATAGGTCTTGCCAACCATCTTAGAACTAACAGCTCTAAACTTTCAACCCCACTGAATTAAACGAATGGTCATCATGCTGGATAAACACCAGAAGAAATGAAATATTACAATATTAGCATCTTGGAATCCATATGGTAAATGAAATAGTGTGAGGCCTAGAACATTTGACAAGAGAATTATTGTCGTAGATGAATCATATCAGGAGGACATGGAGGGGGCTACGGGTCATAGCAAATGATAAGACGGCCTGGAATGGTTTGACTGAGGGCTTATGTCACTACAAGTAGTAGCATGTGCATGGATTACGCTTGAGTTCAAAGCGAGCTAACACTAAGACAAAAGTACACAAGCAAATGAAAAACATACCTTGACGCCACGGAGATATGGTTGTATAGAAGAATACAAAACATGGGACATTCTAACAAGTGTAATCTATACAGTTTGAAACAGCTCATGGCTTATTACATAGAGTGTGTTTTTGCATATCCTTTACAGGACATCGCTGTCAACAGCAGCATCTTTCAGCTGCCTGTTGATTTCTTGGCAAGATTACGCTCAGTAGTTTGCCATTGCTTTCTGAGCGGCCGGCTCAGTTATCCCGCAAGTCACCGGCGGGGGTCGAACCGCTCCAGCTCTCGCCCCGCTACGAGACTGCGTGATAAACGGGATTACGGAGAAAGTGTTGTAACCCCTCGGCCAGAGAGACCGGCGGCTTATTACATAAACAATAGAAATAGGCAATCATGATTTTGTTGCTACTTTATGTGAAAATAACAATCTGGAACATGCTGTAAGAATTTGGAGGATTTGTGGACAGAGAATTAGAGAAAGACAATGAGAGGAGATTTTGACAGCTTTCTGACATTGCACAGAACGGTGTCAACACACGATGTGATACAAGCGCTATCGGAGATTGCAAGATGTTGATATTCGTATATATATAAATACCTGTTTTCTGTTAGCGCTGAATAAGCGTGGCACTCACTTACAAGCCTTACTCTACTGCTAGGATATGCAACCTAAAGACTAAATGTCATGACAGGGCAGACCAGACCCTAAGTCTTGGTCGGCAACTGGTCTAGGGTGGGAGTTCCGACATGCGGACACTTAGATCATTGCTTTGCTGATCCGGCGATTTATCTTGTTCCAGAAGTATTAGTTTTACCTTTCTCGGTTGTAAACCAGGCAGTCCGAGTGAGGGATCGTGCTGCATGTGCAACACAGGGTCTCTAAATTTATCCCAGGCTTTGTTCTATCGAGAAGTAAGGCTACATTTCACAAACTATCGTATATCAAGACGAAGCGGGCCAAATAAACACGCACAGACAAGCGCGCGTTGGCGCGCATACACACACACATACACACACACACAAAATAAAAGTAAAGGACCACATTATAATGTCTTCAAGTGTATCTGGTATATAGAGCCAGTCCCATATTTTGATAAATCAGTCGACATTCGATGTGTGATCTGGTCAATATCACACGTTTATTTCCCAGATTATTTACTTGTACCATTTGTAAGCTGGTAGACCTAGCCGCTCAGGTCAAATCTCCATCTGCATGTGGCTCCGAACTCATGCCAACACTCGGGCAGGCACGCATGTATCCACTGCACCATATCTTTCGAATGTTAAAGACCGAATCACCATATCTGAATCAAACGGTAATGCTCATATAATAAACTTAGAGACCACACAAATACGAATATCTGAATACGTTAAATACTTCAGTTGCCATGGACAGTGGCGTACTTAATGCTACCTTTGAAGACAGCCCAGATCCGGTTAGCGATGCGCTGCGGTATCTGTTTGAGGTTTTGGTATTATTCGCATTGTCCGGATTAGTTTGCGCCTTTGGGATTCTAGCCAATGTCGCTAATATTGTGGTATTTGTTAAGCAAGGATTCAAGGACTCGATCAACATCAGCTTGCTAGGTAAGAGGTCGTATTCTTATCTTTATTGTAATAATACTGTCGTAGATGTTCTGTCTTGTTGTCTTCTTTGGCGACGTACCTCCCAGAATGGCATTGATCCTCATCTAACTCCCGAGAAGTTGTCCAATCTTTGGCTAGCTTCTGCTGATCTTTCCATATTCTCCCTCCATGTTCTCCACAATGTTCTCCCTCCATGTTCTCCTTTCATGTTCTTCCTCCATATACTCCCAAACATTCTACCTCCATGTTCACATTAATGTTCTCCCTCTTAGTTCTCCTTTCACATTCTTCATAAACCTCTCCCTTAATGTTCTCCCTCCATGTTCTCCTTCCATGTACTCCCTAAATGTATCCATCCATGTTCTCCTTCCATGTACTCCCTAAATGTATCCATCCATGTTCTCCTTCCATGTACTCCCTAAATGTATCCATCCATGTTCTCCTTCCATGTACTCCCTAAATGTATCCATCCATGTTCTCCTTCCGTGTACTCCCTAAATGTATCCATCCATGTTCTCCTTCCATGTACTCCCTAAATGTATCCATCCATGTTCTCCTTCAATGTACTCCCTAAATGTATCCATCCATGTTCTCCTTCAATGTACTCCCTAAATGTATCCATCCATGTTCTCCTTCCATGTACTCCCTAAATGTATCCATCCATGTTCTCCTTCAATGTACTCCCTAAATGTATCTGTAGCTGATGGTAAAAGTAAAAAAGGGAGACAATCATAAGACTGATGCTTCCTTCACTACGGTGCTAAGAGGTAGAGAGTAGTTCTGACTTCGTTACGGCCAAAGAAGAAAAATAGTGAAAAGAGAGAGAACCTCACACCGCCTCAACCAACAAAAAAAGATGATAGTAATTAGATAAGAAGATGTACGAGATCTCAGACAGAGGCAGAAACTATTTTATAGATGTTCACACAGGAAACACCATGTTTGACCCCAAGCGATGAATTAAGGTGTTAGATTGTGGTAGAAATAGTGGTTGTAAAAACTAAAAGAGACAAACAAACAAATCAAAAACAGTACAAAAATAGCTCTTTATTTATCAACTGCTACAAATTTTTGTGACAATTTTTGCTCGAACACATTGAACAAAGCATTCAACAAGGGATGTCCAATTACAGATACAACAGACAACTGTATATCTCAAACAACAACAGTGGGTAACCCCCAACCAATAAACAGCACTTAGGACAACAGGGTACACAAAGTACCACAACACAGGTGCTCCAAGCAATAGCTGGTTAGACTGACACAATAAAGAACCTTGACACAAGCAACACTGCACAGACAATAAGGCACTACAAAAATATAGATTACACAACATAAACCCCAAGACACGACATAAACAAAGAGTTGTGACACAATTTACTATCCCACCAAGAACCCAGGCCTGCTGACACTAACTAGTCAGCCGCTCAGTTTTGTCACAACATTAGTTGACACAGATCAACTCAGGGAATTGTTCCCACACCTGACAACAACAGAACAGCACTGAACTGAAGGCCATGCTGCCCGCAGCTCTCATCAGCACAAAGGACTGCTAAAACAAAACTGGCTTCCGATTCCTTTGTTAAACCGAGTTCCGGTGGTGGCCAGGACAAATACGGCTTTGATAGACCAAACTCGTGCATCGGTTTGTTGTAGACACCAAGGTGCATCGGTTTGGCGCTATCACATTATCCAACACCCTACTTTTTTGACGTCCCGTCAAAAGAAATGGACCACCATATCTCCTCACCCCAACTATCTCTTTAAAAGTTACCATCTAGCTAGTTCACCTCAAAATAAAATCATTAGTCTTCAGTAACCACATCAAAAAGTAAAATCACTAATCGAGCAAGCAAGTACTAACATCTACACATAAACCGTCATCAAAATGACAAATGCCAAAAAAAAAAAATTAAGTCACCTGTGACCACACCCAAAAACAATCATCAATGAACAAAGGATTCAATGAAATTTACACACAAACCGCCATCAAAATGACAAAGGCAAAACAAATCTATGTCACATGTTACCTCCTCCAAAACCTAAACTGCTGGTTATATCCCTGAAGAGTACCACACAAAAAAAGTCTTTTTCTTTTCATACATCACTTACAATGTGAAACAGTGTAGATTACATCACCAGGCATCAGTCAGTTCCAAATACCAATATTCTGAACACAAAAGTATAAACCATACTAGCTCAGTTGTTGGTACTAATGACTAAAATAATATCAGTGATGAAAAATAGCTCTTCTGCTATAAGAGCACCAATCATAACAAAATGAATACAACCCTCACTTCTTACATAAAAATAAATAAACAAACATAAAAGCTACATAAACATTAAACAAGTAGCCTTTATATTGGTTACTACTTCCCTTAACTCTGGAATTTCAACACAAAATGTATTTAAAAATAATACCATTTGTCTCTTCAAATATAAGCTTCCTGCAGCTACTGTGGTACCTAAATGACTTGTTTTTCTATCAACCTGTATCTCTACACTAAAAAGAACATTTCATCATGTGTCACCTGTAACCTGAATATAAACATAAAGGAAAATATACCGGGCCAACAAAACATTGTTATTTCAATAATATCCCACCTCATGAATTCACTCTGGAAGTTACTCTATATTACTGGACATGATGGTAATGACAACACCACATGAACAACAGAACCACC
Source organism: Cepaea nemoralis (assembly GCA_014155875.1). Lineage (NCBI taxonomy): Eukaryota > Metazoa > Mollusca > Gastropoda > Stylommatophora > Helicidae > Cepaea > Cepaea nemoralis. The sequence continues at coordinate 220,017 of JACEFZ010025316.1, forward strand.
CCTTTCACCTGGTCTGCCTGGCGTTCTTGCACTCTAAAAGAAAGACGTGTCATTACATGACACCATCTACCTGCAATCATAATATATAACAACAGCAAAACATAACTGCTAATTAACTAACTACACTAAGGCTGTCAATCCAAAAGACTGGGATTCCTAAACAGATGAAAAACAGTCTCTATCTTTCACAACCATGTCTAACGGGCAAAAGTTCTTGCTGGTGGTCTTTCACAATCCCATTTTGCACAAAGTCACGAGCTGACATATCGGTATGCAGAAAATTTTGCCTCACACCAGTCACAATACACGGTTCACCTGTCACATTTCTAACACCTAACTGGTCGACCACACTGACACCAGGAGACTTCCATCGTCCCCCCCCCCTCCTCCGCCTCTTCCTGCGGAAGAAATTTCTCTGATTGCCACACATAACCATCCGGCTATCAGAAGTTGACGCTGCACCCACCTGAACTGCTGGGGCTGATCCTTTAGAAGAATCAACCTGGGACGGACTCTGTTGTTGCTTAAGGCCCTGCTGGTCTCGGTGGCTTACGCTTGCCAATACTTTGCTACACATCACTCCAGAGGGGTTCTGAATAACACTAACCCCTCTCTTCGGACACCTGTTTTGTAGGTGGTTGCGGCTTCTACAGACATTGCACCTCTTGCGTCGTACCTTGGGCTGCAGCAACGAATCAGCTAAGGCTCTCATCCGACCTAGCTCAGCTTGAAGCTCCTTCACCACCACATCATCATGCTGGACCCCTTGACACCGACCACTGGCATTAGGCCACCTCTCTGAACTGTAATCTTGACGTTCTACATATTGGTATGTACAGACTTCTGGAGCTAACGACACACTAGCCCATCGCATTGCCAAGTCTCTAACACAGAGGAAAGTCACTGCAGGATCTTGCGATATCCCCTCCTCTGCCATTCTCCTGCTGAGAACATTATGTAGTTTTGCAACAAACCAGTCTCTTAGGATCACTGGATCCCAAGCAACCATGCCCCTCTTTCTCTGAGCTTCCAGCACCAAACGACTACAAAATGGCGACCCCCGACGAGATATTGTGGCAGCCTTTGAATTGTTCTGTTAGAATTGTTTTAGTATCTAGTGATTGTAAAAACTAAAAGAGACAAACAAACAAATCAAAAACAGTACAAAAATAGCTCTTTATTTATCAACTGCTACAAATTTTTGTGACAATTTTTGCTCGAACACATTGAACAAAGCATTCAACAAGGGATGTCCAATTACAGATACAACAGACAACTGTATATCTCAAACAACAACAGTGGGTAACCCCAACCAATAAACAGCACTTAGGACAACAGGGTACACAAAGTACCACAACACAGGTGCTCCAAGCAATAGCTGGTTAGACTGACACAATAAAGAACCTTGACACAAGCAACACTGCACAGACAATAAGGCACTACAAAAATATAGGTTACACAACATAAACCCCAAGACACGACATAAACAAAGAGTTGTGACACAATTTACTATCCCACCAAGAACCCAGGCCTGCTGACACTAACTAGTCAGCCGCTCAGTTTTGTCACAACATTAGTTGACACAGATCAACTCAGGGAATTGTTCCCACACCTGACAACAACAGAACAGCACTGAACTGAAGGCCATGCTGCCCGCAGCTCTCATCAGCACAAAGGACTGCTAAAACAAAACTGGCTTCCGATTCCTTTGTTAAACCGAGTTCCGGTGGTGGCCAGGACAAATACGGCTTTGATGTACCAAACTCGTGCATCGGTTTGTTGTAGACACCAAGGTGCATCGGTTTGGCGCTATCACATATCCATCCATGTTCTCCTTCCATGTACTCCCTAAATGTATCCATCCATGTTCTCCTTCCATGTACTCCCTAAATGTATCCATCCATGTTCTCCTTCCGTGTACTCCCTAAATGTATCCATCCATGTTCTTCTTCCGTGTACTCCCTAAATGTATCCATCCACGTTCTCCTTCCGTGTACTCCCTAAATGTATCCATCCATGTTCTCCTTCCGTGTACTCCCTAAATGTATCCCTCCATGTTCTCCTTCCGTGTACTCCCTAAATGTATCCATCCATGTTCTCCTTCCATGTACTCCCTAAATGTATCCATCCATGTTCTCCTTCCATGTACTCCCTAAATGTATCCATCCATGTTCTCCTTCCATGTACTCCCTAAATGTATCCATCCATGTTCTCCTTCCGTGTACTCCCTAAATGTATCCATCCATGTTCTCGTTCCATGTACTCCCTAAATGTATCCATCCATGTTCTCCTTCCGTGTACTCCCTAAATGTATCCATCCATGTTCTCCTTACGTGTACTCCCTAAATGTATCCCTCCATTTTCTCCCTCCATGTTCTCTTTCTATGTTACCCCTCCATGCACACCCTCCATGTACACCCTCCATGTACACCCTCCATGTACACCCTCCATGTACACCCTCAATGTACACCCTCCATGTACACCCTCCATGTACACCCTCCATGTACACCCTCCATGTACACCCTCCATGTACACCCTCCATGTACACCCTCCATGTACACCCTCCGTGGACTCCGTAAATGTATTCCTCCATGTACTCCCTCAATGTACAACCTCCATCGTCTCCATCCATGTTCTACCTCCATGTGCTCCCTAAATTTATACCTCCATGAACTCCCTCTATATTCTTCATTTATGTACTCTCTCAATGTACACCCTCCATGTTCTCCATCCATGTTATCCCTCTATGCACTACCTTCATGTACAACCTCCATTTACTCCCCCATGTCCTCCATCCACGTTCTTCCTCCATGTTCTCCCTCTATGCACTCCCTTCATGTACACCTTCCCTGTTCTCCCTCCATGTACTGCCTAAATTTATCCCTCCATGCACTCTCTCCATGTAACCCTCCATGTATTACCCCATGTCCTCCATCCACGTTCTTCCTCCATGTTTTCCTTCCATGTTCTCTCTCCATGTTCTCCCTCCATGTTCTCCGCCAGTATACTCCCTCCATGTTCTCCCTAAATGTATCCCTCCATATACTCTCTCCATGTACACCATCCATGTTCTCCCTCTATGCACTCCCTTCATGTACACCTTCCCTGTTCTACCTCCATGTACTGCCTAAATTTATCCCTCCATGCACTTTCTCCATGTACACCCACCATGTTCTCCCTCCATGAGCTCCCTCCATGAGCTCCCTCCATGTTCTCCCTCCATATTCTCCCTACATGTTCTCCCCTCATGTACTCCCTCCATGTTCTTCCTTCATGTACTCCCTCCATGAACACCCTCCATGTACACCCTCCATGTCCTCCTCTCATGTTCTCCCTCCATGTTCTCTTTCCGTGTTCTCATTAATGTTCTCCCTAATGTTCTCCCTAACGCTCTCCCTCTACGTTCTCGCTCCATATTCTCCCTCCATGTTCTCGTTCCATATTCTCCCTCCATGTTCTCGCTCCATATTCTCCCTCCATGTTCCCCCTCCATATTGTTCTTCTCTGTCTTGTGTTAGCACGTGGTGATAAAGATATTACTAGTGGAACTTCGTCTTCAGCTGAGGTGTCTGATGAATGTCCGTCTGACAATGAATGTCAGGATGTCACAATCACTTCTCAGCGGAAAGGAAAGCAAACAGTACAAAATAAGAATAAAACTGGAGGAAAAAACTTGAATCTACAAGCTTCTGTACAGCGTGATGCACCTATCCCATCACCATCGACATGGCAAGATGTGTCAAAAGGAGAAACAAAACCGAAGCTTGAGTTTCGTCCTCGAAGATCTCACGTCAACTCTAAACTTTATCATCTGCAAACACCTATGGATTTTCTCAAAGTTTTTTTTGATGATGACAAAGTGGATTGTTTAATTAAAATGTAAACAAATATGCAGAAAAGATCTTGATGCAGAACACTCCTAAAAGAAAACATTCTAGTCTGTTATCCTGGACCCCACTCACGAAGCATGAATGGCTGAAGTTTACGTCTGTCATTATTGCTATGGGACTTGATCCAAGACCATCTATCAAAGACTATTGGTGTACAAGTGCACATTTATATACTCCTTGGTATGCGACTATGTTTCCCAGGAACAGATTTGAATCTATTTTTCACACCATGTTTCACGTATGTGAACCAAACAGAGAAAGGAGGAAAAAACCTGTCATTGAAGGATTTCAAGAAAAGTTTACTGGAAAGTGCTCATTGCGAAGCAGCTCAGAGTATTCCTGAAAGTTTGACACTCTGCCTGCCGAAGAATTTCAAAAAGTCAGTTGCAGGAAATTATGTCGAAAGAGTCACAGGAGCCAAGCATTTAATAGAATTTGTCGGTGTCCGTAGAGAATGTGTTGTTTGCAGCACTCGAACTAAACGACACAGATCTTCTTTTGTTTGCTCCGGCTGCACTAATAGACCACACTTGTGCGCCAAAGTTTGCTTTGCAGCCTATCACAAATAGACTGCCACATATAGTAAATAAAAACAAACAGACATGTGTAAATATTCATTGTAATTAAATGTAAATCTGCCAAGTGTTTTCCTAATTTTTTTCTGAAAAAACAAAATACATGATTCAGAATCTGCGGCAAAACTTCTTTTAGGATGGTTGATTGGAAGCAATGGTGTTTATAGTTTAGAATAGTGTTGTTTGTTCAGTAAATTCAATTGGATTAGCAGTGATCAGGATATTGGATAACAACGCCCCCTTGGTAAGTACAATGTTTACATTATTTTTACCTCTTTTTAACAAATTATTTTAGAAGTTATATTATTATTTTTATTTTATTTACAACATACAGCAAATATTCTCCTACCAACATATTCCTTGTGCAATCCCCTTTATTTTGATATATAATGCAACATTTCTGCTACAATTTTAACCATTTTCATAACATTTTTGCGACATACACCAATTTCCAGATTTCGGCCATTAGTTTTTTTCATTTTTGTGAAAAAGACATGGTTCAGAATATGCACCAAAACTTCCTTTTGGGTGATTTAAATGAGCAATACTGTTTATATTCTTGAAGACAAGTGGTGTTTGTTTGATTATTCAGTAAATTAAACATGATTAGCAGTATAGGAGTGTAGAAAACACATTCTAAGTGCAATGTTTACATTATTTTTACCTACTTTTGTCCAATTATTTTACAAATTATATTATTATTTTTATTTTATTTACAACCTAAAGCAAATATTCTCCTACAAACATATTCCTTGTGCAATCCCCTTTATTTTGATATATAATACAACATTTCTGCTACAATTGTAACCATTTTCATAACTTTACTGTGAAAGACCCCACCTTCAAGATTTCAGCCATTATTTTTTGTCATTTTTTGTGAAAAATACATGGTTCAGAATATGCACCAAAACTTCTTTTTGGGTTACTTTAATGCGCAATACTGTTTATATTCTTGAAGACAAGTGGTGTTTGTTTGATTATTCAGTAAATTAAACATGATTAGTAGTATAGGAGTGTAAAAAACACCTTATAAGTGCAGTTTTTAAAATAATTTTTACCTCTTTAATTTCAGTTGTTATTATTAAACCTCTCATTATTGTCATAATATTTGTAACCTATCAATTAATTATTAACACTGTCATGTTCCTTGTGCAATCCTCTTTAATTTGATATGTAATACAATAGATCTTCTACCATCTTAACCATTTTAAAAGCATTATTGTAACACACCCCTGGTTCCAATTTTCTGCCATAAATTTCTGTTTGGTCACAGCCCAGTTTTTGTTTGGTAGTGAAAGAGTTAATATTCTTCTCCGTGTGTTTTAGATCTGCCGCTGTTTCGTTCGTCCAGTGAATTCTAGATCAGGGGATTTCCAGTGTCCAACTACTTATACTGTATAAGCGTCAATCAATGCATGTGCATTCTTATGGTAATTCAATGAAATAATATCCACATCACAGAATTGTATAGAAAAACTAATAACCTCAACCCAAAATAAATATAAAAATGACAACTTATATCTAACCTCAGCAAAGCAAAGATAATGCATCACATAAAACTAATATGGAGAAAGAATATATGTTAATGAGGAAAGATTGGAGGTGGTGGAAAATTTCGAATATCTTTGTTCATTAATTACCAACAATGGTGATATAATGAAATAAACTAAAAGACGAATATTTGTTGCTCTTCAAACACTAATTTTTTTGTTGCGTTGTGTATCCCTTACGGGAAGTTGCAGTCAACACCAGCATTTTCAGCTGCTGTTGACGTACTAGGCAAGTTTTACGTTCAGTAAGTTTGCCATTGCTTTTTGAACGACCGGCCCTATACCTTTGTCGAAAATACCAGCACCGCCGTGTTTCGAACCCGGGTATACGGGCTCACAAACCGCGTTCGCAAGCCCTTAGCCACAGAGACCGGTCAAACACTAAAACAACTGAATAAATTGTGGAGTGGGACAGATAGAACTGCAAACATTAGATTTTTAGAGCATGCATCTTTCCCATTGCAACATACTCTGTGAGATCTAGAAACTTACTAAACACACTGACAAGCTCATAAATGCCTTTGAATAGATATGTTATATACGGGTTCTAAGAATATCTTGGATACAGAACACAACAAGTGCATCCATACGACAAGAGCTGAATACTGAAGAAGGTTGGTTACTAAAGGCGATAAAACAAAGAAAATTGAAATATATTGGTCACTTGAAACGTCATGAAAGTTTGGAGAGAACATTAATGGAGGGGTATATGCCCGGGAGGAGAGAAAGAGAAAGGCCAAAGTGAAGATGGGTGCAGGATGTGGCAAATGATCTTCAGAAATGATCTTCAGATGAATGTATCGAACGCCGAGACATCTTGCCTGTGAACGAGAAGTTTTCCTGAAGGTTGTTAATGGAGCGAGGTTCTGCAAAGGACATGCTACTGAATGAATGAATGAATGAATGAATGAATGAATGAATGAATGAATGAATGAATGAATGCAATGTTCTCGATGGTTTCCCATAATTAATATTCCTAATAACATTCCTAGACGTCGAGGTGGTCGAAATGATATGAGCAGCTTGCTCTTAAACTTCCGTTGTTCTGATGACGAGATAGGCTATTCAACCACATACACCGATATTAATTTGAACTTTTTTGGACTTAGGTTGGACATTAACTCTGACTTTTGGTTCAGAAAGTAATAGCAAAGAACAGTACGTACAATTGTCTAAAAAAATCAACCTGACGTTGATTGCGATTTCATGTAAAGAAGATTAAAGCAAAATAAATAATTAATAAATAAATAAATAAAATGCACACTACACTCGAGACGTTGCTGTTATTTATTTTAATTGATCATTCTTTAGCATTACAAATTCAATCACTGGATTCATGATGCTAGAAAGATGCATCTGTATTACCATGAGAACAGGCAGAGGCGATCATATCTCTCCACAGCTTTCGATCCCTGATGCTCTGCATCAACTCTGCTACTGATATTCCACCACGCCACGTCTCAATCCATCAAGCATCATTTCTCTTGGTCGTCCTCTGTCTCTTTTCCCCTCGATATATCCAATTGTCACGATGTTCTCCAATGCCTCTTTTCTCATCGCATAACTAAAGAAAGCTGTTTGTCTCTTTCTTATTGTTGGATATAATGTTCCATTTTATACAAATAGCGAGACTAAATGCTGTAACAATTGTGTGTTATTGACATGACAAATATGTCCTCATGAACTGTGCAACAGTTTCATCTTCTCATCTTCCTTGTATCTCCAGGTCTCGCGGTTGCGGATTTGGCTTGTGTGGCCACTCAGTTCTGGTCAAGCTTCTGCTGATAACCCACTGATGGACAGGCCGGACATGCCATTCTGCTCCTTCTACGCTGTCTACTACATCTACAGCCTGGACTCATGTGTGTTTCAACAGGTGATGTGTTAGCCGTAACATAGCATTACCTCCCTTTGTTCCACTTTACATTTGGTTAATGGTTCGTTCACTGGTTGATTGTTTCCCCCTGAGTCTCGAGATGTATGACAACATCCTGTTTTGGGAAAATATAGGCCTCATCTGGATTCTTTATTTATTTATTTCTTTCTTTCTTTCTTTCTTTCTTTCTTCTTCTCCCCTACCTCCTCCTCCTCCTTCTCATTGCCTGCCTCCTCCACCTTCTGTTTCTTCTTCCTCTTCTTGTCCCCTCTTCCCTTCTTTTTCTGGTTCTGCTTTTTAATTTTTAATTTTTCATTATTATTCTTCTTTTCTTCCCCAGCGTCCTCTTCTCCTTCTGCAGTTGCAGTTGCTGCTGCTTTGTTTATCATTTAATTTGTTTAACTGTGTAAAGAATTTACTGAGCCATGGTGCTCTGGTGAATACCGAGCCCGTACATGTGCTCCAGTTGATAAAGGACCGATACATGGTGTCATGGTTAATACAGAGCCCATACAGGATGATCTGGTTAATACAGAGCCCGTACATGTGCTCCAGTTGATAAAGGACCGATACATGGTGTCATGGTTAATACAGAGCCCATACAGGATGATCTGGTTAATACAGAGCCCGTACATGATGCACTGATTAATACAGAGACCTACATGATGCTCTGGTTAATACAGAACCGATACATGATGTCCTGGTTAATACAGAGCCGATACATGATGTCCTGGTTAATACAGAGCCCGTACAGGATGATCTGCTTAATACAGAACCGGAACATGATGCCCTGGTTAATACAGAGCCCGTACAGGATGATCTGGTTAATACAGAACCGGAACATGATGCCCTTGTTAATACAGAACCGATACATGATGTCCTGGTTAATACAGAGCCGATACATGATGTCCTGGTTAATACAGAGCCCGTACAGGATGATCTGGTTAATACAGAACCGGAACATGATGCCCTGGTTAATACAGAGATCTACATGATGCTCTGGTTAATACAGAGACCTACATGGTGCTCTGGTTAATACAGAGACCTACATGGTGCTCTGGTTAATACAGAGCCGATACATGATACCCTGGTTAATACAGAGACCTACATGATGCTCTGGTTAATACAGAGACCTACATGGTGCTCTGGTTAATACAGAGACCTACATGATGCCCTGGTTAATACAGAGCCCGTACATGATGCCCTGGTTAATACAGAACCGACACATGATGCCATGGTTAATACAGAGACCGTTCGTGGTGCTCTGGTTAATACAGAACCGGAACATGATGCCCTGGTTAATACAGAACTGACACATGATGCCATGGTTAATACAGAGCCCATACATGATGCCCTGGTTAATACAGAACTGACACATGATGCCATGGTTAATACAGAGCCCATACATGATGCCCTGGTTAATACAGAACCGACACATGATGCCATGGTTAATACAGAGACCGTTCGTGGTGCTCTGGTTAATACAGAACCGGAACATGATGCCCTGGTTAATACAGAACTGACACCTGATGCCATGGTTAATACAGAGCCCATACATGATGTCCTGGTTAATACAGAGCCGATACATGATTTTTTTTCCGCGTTTCCATCCTGTTTCAGGATATTGCGGTCAACATCATCATCTTTCAGCTGTATGTTGATTCCTAGGCTAGGTTACGCTCATCAGCACGCCACGACTTTCTGAGCGACCGGCTCCATATTCTCATAAGTCACTGGTGCGACTCGAACCGCTTCCAATTCTCGTGCACTCATGTCAGCCACGAGAGTATTCGGGATTACGGAGAAAGCTGCTAACTCCTCGGCCAGGAAGCCGGCCGATACATGATGCCCTGGTTAAAACAGAACCGATACGTAGTGCTCTGAGTCCAAGCGTTCAACATGCACCTTTGGGCGCTCGCGCTAGCGCAGTGGGTAAGCACTCTCAGGAGGTATGGTCACGTGTTGAAATCCCCATAAAGTTAAAGAAACATTCCATCGCGAATGACAGGCTGGACGTGTTAGATACACAGCTTTCATCACAGCGCACTATACTCGAGATGTTGCGGTAATTTATTTTAATTTATTATTCCTTAGGATTACAAGTTTCATCACTGCATTCATCACGCTAGAAAGATGCCTCTGTATCACCCTGCCTTTAAAAATCAAGAAAATCATCAATGCAACTAGAACTAAGCTGGTAATAGTGTCCATATTCGCAGTCATGTTTATATCATTCTCGCCGTTCTACTATGTGAACCGACTGGAATGGAGATACGACGCGTCGAGAAACAGGACAATGCTGACTCTAACATACACGGCCAATAGAGTTCTTGTGGAAACGGTGACGTTTCTTATCCACAGCGTGGCGATGTCTGCTCTAAGTCTTATCTCTGTTGTCGTCTGTACTCTCATATTGATAATAAAACTTCGAGAGAAAACTAAGTGGCGAGAAAGTTCTGCAGTAGCGACATCGCCGACGTCAAGCAAGGATACAAAAGTGATCAAAATGGTCACCTCTATTGCCGTTATCTTCATTGTTTGTTTCCTTCCTGGAACAGTTAACTTTTTTCTTATGGCCTATAATCCTGAATTTAGCGTGACAGGAAAGTATCAAAATTTATTTTTCGCCATTTGGGCCGTTACCATTTTAGTGGAATCTACTAGTTCCAGTGTGAATATTTTTATTTATATTCGCATGAGTTCAAAGTTTAAGGCCACATTTTGGCAGACATTTTGTTGTAATCGTATGTGACGCAGCATCCTCAGCACCTCTTTGCACAGTACTCATGTGTGCGTGTGTTTAAGTGTGCATTTGTATGTAAGTTTAACTGTATAAATATGTGTGTGTGTGTGTGTGTTTACACATGTATAAATGTGTGTGCGAGTGTGTGTGTGTATGTGTGTGCGTATATATATATATATATATGTGTGTGTGTGTGTGTGTGTGTGTGTGTGTGTGTGTGTGTGTGTGTGTGTGTGTGTGTGTGTGTGTGTGTGTGTGTGTGTACTGATTTGAGGGACCTCAAATTCCAAAGACTCTTCCTGTCTTATTGTCGTTGCCATTGTTGTTTCTACGGCCGTGATAAGTATCGTCAAGGTGACATCACAGTGCCGATGAACAATTTAACGTCACAAGATAGGAATAAACTGGCGGTATCGATGGTAGCAAACTTTGAAGATGAGCAGTGTTCTGTCCGCCGTTGCTTGAGCATAAACGTAGTGCTGCTATCTCTATTATACCAACAACACAAACAGCTAGTATCATAGTACAGCTAGTTCCATGGAAGTGCTTCCGTGTAGTTGTGAAGTATTGCGCCTTCACAAAAACCAGAATGCTGTGGAACAGGAAAAGTCCGAAATGCCCAGGGTCATAATAACATTGGATCTGGAATTCACGGATTGGCGGGTTCGCTGCACTGAGTGAGAGGTGCAGCAACTGATCCATGACATTTCGCCACCAGGCGATATGGCCATCTACACATGTGTGTCTGTGCTAGGGGGGTAAAAGAAGTGCCTAGAGGTTCGTGGTAAAGGTTGGTGGATGTTGTTTGGCGCAGCGGAGCCTGGTGTATGATACCACAATATCTAGTCAGAGAATGGAAGTGGAGACTGTCACGGCGGCGTTCCGCTGGCTGGAGTGCAAACAGGACACGCATGACGTGATTGTAACAGACTCTCAAAGTAAGATGAGAAAGGTGAAGACATGCATGCTTCAGGCAGAGTGGCAGGCTTTCATTCAACAATAAAATATAGAGAGCCCTGTGTTCGATTTTTCTCCCAGGTCATGCTGGTGTGGTGGAGAAAAGAGCAGGCGGACAAACTGGCTGGATCGACCCCCTTGATGGGTTGCTGGTGCATGATAAGGCAGATATGATGGTGAACTTTTGGGATCGTGTGTATATGGCAGAAAAGAGAGTAGATCATCACCGTTTGGAAAGAATGGTGCTGCAAGAAGTGACCAGAGGATCTGGCCAACACTAAAAACTCTGAGGAAAGGCCAGGTGGACTGCTTCTCCTACCATTAATATTGGGACTATTCACTGGCTGTTGAGGATGAGGAAGCAGCTTGAAATGTACCGAGTACTGTGATATTCCTGACTCAACTCACTTGAACCTATAGACCCGGGTTTAATGAGGTGAGGTGGTCGATTCCCCTTCTGGTGGTCATTGCTTCATTGACAATTCCGGAGACAAAGAACGGAGAGGTGGACGCACGTACCAAAACATAAATAAATATAAGAAACGGGCAGTTACCTAATTCAGTACCAAAAGATAATATATAGTCAAATGTGACCCGCCATTTGGACAAAAGGACGACATGTCGCCATACCAGGGTCATAATTTCTTTTGTTTCGTGTTTCTTCCTCAAGTTCAATGCTTCCGTGAATGGATATTTACATTACAATACTTGTTTATATGATTGTGTACCATGTTTGGTGCAAACTTACTGTTTTGTTTGTCACCGAATCAATAAAAATAAAAAACCGAGGACATGAAAGTGGAAGTTAAAGTATGAAACATAGTTCAGCACGAGAGAAAGAAATACGAATAACTGAAAGATGAGAAGGCAGACGTATTAGAATAGAAATGTGAGAAAGATGCAATGAGGAAAATGGAAACGAAAATGAAAATATTAAGCAATAAATCCCTGAAATCTAATGTGAGAGAAAAAAATTCTTACATGTTACATTGAACATGTTTTAACATAGAGTTGTGAAGTATGAATAATTAGTTAAACAAAGAAAGAATCTAGTGACAGCTCAGAAATATTTTACAGAAAAATGTTGAAAATGTCTTGGACAGCCAGATTGATTAATATGAATGTTTTGATAGACGCTAAGGCAAAAAAGGCAACGTATCAGAAATATCAGAAAAAGCCTATGGCAAAAAGTCTCCGTATCTTAAACATCAGAAAGAGGACGTCGACATTTCTTGGCCACTTAAAGAGAGAAGAAAAGTTGAAAAATGTGACAGCTGAAAATATATGCCGAAAGAGGAAGACGGCGAGAGAATATTGCCCTAGTCCTGTTGATACAGGTTGGGGACATGGCATGAGACGTATTAAGCGCGGTCGACAGAAGGAGACCTTGCGATGTGACCTATCACGACATTGGTTAAAAACACGTGACAAGTAGGCTGGACGTTTTGGGCTAGAACAATACGTCACTTTAGAGTCAGTCAGACTTGGACTTCGTTCGGTGTTGGACAGGATCCTCGTCAACAGAGCAACGGCTACAAACTACGCCGCTCTTGTAGAATTGTGATGTTAGAAATTGTTGTACATTTGTGAATTCGTTATGGAACGAAAGATAATGTTTGTGACAGCGTCGACTGTATCGTGTTAGTAAAATAGACTCTGGAAAAACTACACCGGTGCCATGCTCAGTAAGCTATGTTGAGTCAGTCTAAGTTGTTACCGTGTATAGACTTATAAGATGGAAAAGCTCAATGGTCATCAGAAGTAGCAGTAGAGATGTTTCTCAAGTACAGAATACGCATCTCCAGAGATACCAACGAAGCGCCACAACACCAGCACAGTAGTGGCGCGATTGTTGTCAGTTGTCTTAACGCACACGGCCTATGAAATCTATGTGTTCCTCAACCATGCCGTGTGTAAACTAGCAGGTGTTCCCTGCCAGCAATTAACAAAGTAAAGACTGCCACGGGGTTGCTGTATAAATCAAGAGCCAAGAGTAGCAGTATCTATCTAACCATGCAGCTCTCTATCAGCACTCAATTTGAAAGTCAAGAATCAATCAATTGAACAACCCAAACACTCCATGGCACCCGACTCTACAGTGCAATCAAAGAGAAACACGCAGACTTGCATCATGGCAAATATGTTTAACAAGATTGTGTGATGGCACGGTTAGGTATCTCCTTCTTCTTCTTTCGTTCGCTTGTCTATAACTACAATGTTGTCTCTTGTATGAATTTAACTGTCTTTTTTTAGTTCACTCAGCGGTCCATAGAGTTTATCCTCCACTGTCGTCTCTCTAGGCCAAAAGGTTTGCCTAGACATTTTGTAATTTGGGCAGTTTTGAAGTATGTGCTCTGCTGTCTGCGACGCAAATCCACATGTGCACATTGCTGTTTCACCAATCTTGAATTTTGTATACATGTGGTTGCGTAGTATATTGTGTCCTGTTCTGAGGCACAGAATAATGACTTTTTCTGGTCTGTCCATAATGTGGTAGTCATCGTGAGCAGGTTTTGGTGGCTTTCTGACTGATTTGATCATTCTTTACTTTTCGTGGTATGTAACGGGCACATCAGGTTGTTCTTCTTTTGCTCCTTCCTTAGCTAATCGATCAGCTCTGTCGTTTACAGGTATTCCACAGTGGGATGGTATCCACTGTATGGTGACCTTATGCTGACTGCTAAGTTCAAAAAGTAGTGTCCTTTGTACTGGCAATTTCCCAGACAGGAGCGCCTCAAGTACTGATTTTGCATCTGTCAATAGCATCACAGGTTGTGTACCATGGCTGGTATTTAGAAATGTATCTGTTGTTATCTTGATTGCCTCAATTTCAGCATCATAGTTATGGTAGTACTTTCCTGTTGAAACTCTGACCATGTCCCTAGTATTATTTGGGTATTCTATGTACACTCCTGTTCCTCCATTTCGAACAGCATTTTGTGCGGACTCATCTGTGTAGACGCGGATCCAGAGGTCCTGTGGGTATTCTTCATCAAGGAAGCTGAGAGTGGCTGTTCTGCGCTGCACACTGTTCTGTTCTTCCTTGTCAAATACTCCTTTCACTTTTGTCTGAATTTGTAATGCTAGACTATGTTCATCTTTCCATGGAGTTCGCTCTGGGATAGTTTTCAGGGGGATACCAACTGTGGACAGATCGGTGGTTTCTCTGCAGAATCGTTTGGGCGGCTGGTGGATAAAACTACTTCTTTTTAACCACCCCATAGCTAAGTTTTCAAATCTGTTCTTCATAGGGTGGCCTGTCAAGCTGAGGAACTTTTCTGCTTGTATTAGCGTTTTCGTATCTCTGCGCACTATCAGTGCTTGTGTCCTCCCCAACTTCTCCTCTCCACTATGGCGATTGATCTCATTCCTCCTGTGGTGACTCTAAGTGCTTGATTTTGCACCTTGTCAGCTCTTGTAGTGTGGTTTTTGATGCTGAAAACCACGTAGTTGACCCGTATTCTAGGTGTGGTCGTATGCTCTGTAGATAAACTTTGCTAAGTATTTTCCCACTGGCTCCCCATGTGGTTTCACTTAGTTTTCTCAAGATGGCTATTTTCCTTCTAGCTTTTACTACTGCTTTGTTGATGTGCTTTCTCCATGTCAGCCTGCCATCAAATGTTACTCCAAGTTATGTTTGTTCTTTGTCTTCTCTAAGGGGTATTCCATTTATCTGGATAATGCCTGCCTTTTGTTTTGGAGAGAGGGTAAATAGAGTGCTGCTGCACTTGTCAGTGTTTATGCTGACACACCATCTATTTGCCTATGCAACAAATGTATCTAAAGCACTTTGTAGCGATCTGGTGGCCACTGATGCATGTTCATTTGTGCTCCATAGAACCAGGTCATCGGCGTACATTGCTGCTTTAATTCCATGCGGTAGATTAGCAACAAGATCATAGATAAAGATTAGAAAAATTGTGGGGGACAAGACTCCGCCCTGGAGAACACCGTGACGCAGTAGTACTTTCTTGCTCTTGAGTTCGTCTATCTGTACTCGAGCTCTTCTGTTGTGCAAGTATGCTTTCACCCATTTGTACATTCTTCCATTGACTTTAGAATTTCTCAGTTTCTTCTTCAGAACTTCTTTCCAGACTTTGCCAAAGGCTTTCTTCAGATCTATCCATGCAACAAGCACCAGCTTCTTCTCTTGGAATGCATCCTCGATTTCTTGAAAGAGGTAGGTTGTCTGATCTTCCGTAGAGTAGCACTGCCTAAAGCCAGCTTGCTGTGGCAAAGGATGTTTTTATTTTCAATGTACCACTGCAGTCTGTGATGGATGATGCGCTCCACTGTTTTGCAGAGACAGTTGGTGAGGCTAATTGGTCTGTATTTGGAGGCAAAGAAACTGTCTTTTTCCTGATTTTAGGAGGGGTATCATGATTGCTTCTCTCCAGGCATGTGGAATACTGCCTAGGGTCTAGCTGTCATTGAAGATCTGCAACAGCTTTGCTTTGGCCTCTGTTCCTAGGTTCCTGATCATTTTATTGGACATACCACCAGCTTCTGGTGACTTTCTCATTTTCAGTTTTGATATAGCTAGCCCCAGTTCACTGATTGTGATAGGTGCCTCCAGAACCCCATGTACTGTTTCAATCTGTCCGGTATGTTGCGATTTCTCTAGAATCTCTTATTGTCTCTCTGGACTAATGTTGATATTGTTATCTTGTGCGAATGAGTCCGCAAAATGGTCAGCTGCTTGCTTTCCTGTGAAGAAACGTCTTTATGTATTGCAGTTTTAATCGGTTAGGTATGCAACGCAAGAACTAATATATGCTGCTGGTGTTCACAAGCTGCGGGCTGCGGTGTGGCTTGACCTCCCACGTCAGTGGGAAAACACTTCATTAAGACATATATATGTTGTTGATTGGGTTCAGCTGGGGAGGCAAGATGTGGTGAAACTCCTCTCCCACGTAAGTCGAGAAGACACTTCATTACGACATATGTATGTTGTTGAATGGGTTCGCTAGGGTGGCAAGATCAGGACCAGACTGCCACTAGGAAAGACCCTGAAGCATCTCTGCGATTATATATAAATCGAACCTGTCTAACGATCCACAGATGGTCAGATTTCTTCGTAGATGTGAGGTTGTATTACCGCTCTTGCACATACCGATGGGATCTGACTATGGAGAGGTAACATAGCTCTACAACACAGTCCCGTTGAGACAATACTTCAGTACAGTTCAGGAGAAAAGACACCACATCAAACTCATTCTGGTCAATGCAATTTCATGTTAAGGGTCGACGACTTGAACATCAACCTACCAGATTTAAGCGTTAAGCTCTCGTCCATTAAGAAACTCACAAACCAACCATTATCTATGTACTTGTAGTAATATCTATGAGTCTTTGCTTTTGTTTGCTTGCTGATGAAAGCTGTATATACCAAACGTCCAGCATGTTATTCGTGATTGAATTCTTCTGCAGCTGCACATTTCGATATTACTTACTCGCATGAGTTGAGTTGATTTGAGTTAAGAACTGACATCACTGCACTTAGGACATTCCCATACGTGCTCCGTCCCCTCGTTCAACAGCCAGCGAAGAGTCATACTACTAATCGTTCCCACCGCTATCTGATTAAAAGTTCTCCTAGTCTTCCCTCTCAGTTTTGAGATTCCCAGAACCCCTGCCGACCCCCCGCAATCTCATTCTTTCCACATATGGGTTCTCAATCTGTTCCTCCGCCTTCTCCACCTGGTCCCACAAGGGCACGACCACCTCCCCGTTGTCCATAGGCAAACTACCACCAAGAAGTGCATTCCCTGCTAGCCTATCAGCCTGTTCATTCCCCCGCACCCCCTGCATGGCCAGGGCAAAATATCCATACAATTCTCACAATCTGTGACCTCTGAAGCGACGAGAGCCATTCCACACGAAACATTCCTTTCTCCACCGTGCTAAGCATACTCTTTGAATCCGTAATGAATACAACGAGTGTTGCAGTAGTCTTCTCTAGCCACCGGAATGCCGCTGTTACTGCCTCCACCTCCATTCTCATGCTGGAGGTCGTAGTCTCATATGCCAGACTCTCCTTTTTCAAGACTCGCCCATTAGCCTATGCAATTAAAGCCCCAGCCACTCCGTCTGTTTCTCACCACTGATCCATCGGTGTAGATGACTGTCACGTTGATGTGACACCTTCAAACTCAGTGCGGCCCGCTGCCCATTCTCTGCACTTACGACCCAGTGTTATTATTGCATTGTGCCAGTCCGTCATGTCTTCCGGAACTTCAATCCACTCTCTTTCACGATTGATGGTCTCTAGATCACACACCTGACGTATAGAAAGTTCTGCCTGTGCCATCCAGAACCTGCCTCTTCTTAGTCTATGACCCTTGACCATATCCATTGCTGTATGCAGCGGGTGATCCCTGTCTGCGGCAACTCTCATGTACCATTTGGCCTGAATATGCCTATCCGTCATTGTTGGTAGCGCCAGGATATGCCTCATGCATATAATTGGTGTGTCCTTTGTACATCCCAGGATTAACCGCATAGCAGCATTCTGTATGCGCCCCGACCTTTCAAGCTGTGGCTCTTTGATACTGTCAGCAGCCTAAAACCATATTCAATGACATAAATTATTAACTGCTGAAAGAGCCTGTACAGCATCCTCTGCTTGCTTGCTTGTGTTCGCTGGCTGTGATCTCCAGCGTGAAGTCCTGTATGCCAGATGAAGACATCCTGTTGTCCAACATCAGAGTGATGTCATACAGGACCTGAGGTTTGCGTGAGTATCCGTTGTCCCATGTCTGGCTGATTGGTGTGCAGACTGGTGGTTCCTCGCCGTGCAGGCAGACACTCTCCGACTTCGGAGGAATCAACGATCCTACTGACTTTAGCCAGGACCTTGAAGGAACCTGTTTCCCAGGACGCTCGGCGAGGACGTGTCAATAGGTCTTAGCCAGTATAGAACCGGGTTCTGGTGCCTTGGAAACACCTCTTCGTCCCACAGCATCCTCTGATCTACCCCGGTTGCTGCCATAGCCCTCAATGCATTAAGTCCCCTACCAGCCTTCACCACCAAAGCCTATACATGATCCTTAAAAGACACACCCCTGTCAAAGGTGATACCCAAGTACTTCAATTTACTCTCTCGACTAAGAAGACATCCATTCAACAAAATACCTGGAACATCTGCCTTGACGATCCGGTTATCCTGGGAGTAACACAACCTATGCCCTGTCTGGATGTATAATGGCCCCTGCTTTCCTGCACCACTCCGCCACCCTGTTTACTGCCACCAGTAAGTCTTTCACCAAACTGGCCCTGTCTCTGCCCTGTCTGTACACCAGCACATCATCTGTAAATGTTAAGATTCTACCCACACCTGGCGTCTCAATTGATGCGATTTTGCTGGTGTAGACATTAAAGAGCACTGGGGACAAGGCAGATCCCTGCTGCAACCCAGGTGTAATAGTACAGGGGTCAGAAGTCCAGGAACCCATGCGCAGTGCACCCTTTCGCTCATAAAGGACTGCCGCAATCCATCTAACAAGGCAAGGGCAGACTTCCATGTTCAACAGTGTGTGTATTAACGGATCATATCTGACCCTGTTATACGCATCCTCCAGGTCAAGAGCTACCGCAACTGTCTCCTGTTTATCCTGGAAGCCATTGGGGAAGCAGATTACGACTTTCCAAATGTCGCTGGAGCCTGGGAGCTACTATCCTTTCGAGGACTTTGCCATACGTGTTTTGCAGGGTGATGATTCGGTATCCATTAAGTCTGGAGTGATCTTTACCTGGCTTTGGGAGTGGGACCAGGTAGCTATGCAGCCAATCGTCGGGTAATTCCGCCGTATGGATGCTTAGGTTGAAACAAAGAGCCGTCTCCTCCAAGTCCCCATCATTTATGTTCCTCATATGGGAGTACGTCACCCCATCCGGATCTGGCGCTGTGTCTTTAGGTCTTCTTGTACCTATTCGCATATGTCTTGCATACTTACAGCCTTGCAGTATTGTCACCCACTTCAAGTATAAGAGAGTAATAAAACACTCACCGATGTATTCAATGAATAATGAAAACAGACATCTTATGTAATCTTTCTCTGAGAGTCCCGAAACTGATTGTTCTATGTGACACCTCACGGATTTATGTTTATTAACAATCACTTTTAGTGTCAATAATTGACAATCTAAAATGTTTTATCTCCTATTGTTTAGGGACATTACCAGGCAACGTGTAAACAATGGCATTAATATAACCGCTTGGGTGGCTGAGGGAGGTTCTCAGAAATGGCTTTACACTTTTGATCTCTTGGCTCGGATTATGTTTATTCAGCGATAAAGGGGGATAAATAGAAAGACCGGCAGAACGAGATAATAAAAGTTATTATCAAAGGGATAAGAATTGGGCATGCAGTCCCGATTGATATTCTCCCTTTTTATCGCTCTCCTAACACAGATTATCTCTTGCGAGACTAATTGTGGACAGTAACAACGACATCGTTATGTGGATTATATATGCATGTGAAATATGAAAACATCATTACTACAACGAGCAACCCCTACACTGGTCAGTTGGACTAGCAGGTTCTCTTTTTGTAGTCTTGGGGACTTAATTTATAATTACCTCAGAAGTTAGAGTAAGTTCGCGTGATAGCGAGGGACAAAGGTAACAGGGAAAGCCAATCCCCATTAAAAAAATCATGCCGATGCACTAGAAGTTGTAACACTTATGCGGATTACGCTTGAGTTCAAAGCGAACGAACGCAAAATTGGAAAAATAAGTAATCATCATTATTTTGATGTACCATGCAGATAAGCGTGGGCGGTCATGTTTCCCCATCTCACAAGAACACCAGATTCGTGGATCAACGCTATGTTCTTGCCTTGATCATGACAAGTGAACAAGCCATCCTAGTATATACTTCTGTGTCTTCCGATTGTTCTTCTCCATTCAATCGTGCCAGTTTTCGCAAAGTTCTCCAATTTATTTCTTTTCATAATGTGTCAAAAATTGTGTCTGGTTTTCATTTGCTTCTTGTTGGACTTGCTCATTGGTTTTTCTGTCTGTCCATGGTATTCTTTGTATTTCCCTCTGAAACCACATTGCTACTGACATTAGATGTTTTCAGTGTGTTTATTCATTGTCCACGTTTAACATCCATAAAAAAGCACAGGTTCTATGTAGCACTTCAACACTCTTTTTCTCGTTGCAATTGACATCGTTTTATTGGTCAATACGTTTTCTATCTTGCAAAAGGCAACCTTTGTCATAGCGATTCCTGTTCTAGTCTCTTCAAGGCACCTCCCATCAGATGTAATAAGATAGTTGTACCTATTCACTTGTTTAAAATAGTCCCCTTTACCCGTATATTACACTGCGGTGTTTCATTCTTCTTAGAGACGACCATAATCTCTGTCTTCTTACAATTCATGTAGTTCTAACCCTAGTTGTTCACTGTGTACAACAACCGCATCTGCTAATTGCTGCAGATCCTGTTTGTTACAGGCAATCAATATTGTATCAGGTATCATCATAAAACTGAATAGACTCTTCACACACGTCAACACACTGTTTGTGACTTTTGTTGACAGCTGTTTATTTTTAGTATGTTTTCGTTTTTGTCGAAGGCAACATTTGCCGGGACCGTTCTTGTTCTAATCTCTAAAAAGCATCTTCCAACGTGTTATGTGAAACTGTAAAAAACCGGAAGCGCGCTCCACGGCGCACCACTAGGCCCGGAAATGCTGTCATCTGGTACTAACCTGGCCCTTTCATTCTGAAGGTTATTTAAGTGTTGTTACAACATTATTGCTTATTGCGCTGTAGATGTTCATTTGGATATTTTAATTAATTACCTGTTTTAAAACAAAGGTAAGAAATATGTTATCAATGTTGTCTTAACTGATTAAATGATATGGGATGATAAATCGTCTTATTAAAATTTTCCGTAACTGCCATGGGCATATACATGAAGCTATAATGTAAATATCAATACAGTAGTTTTTTTTTCCTTTACAACCCCTTTCATTTTGATATATAATAAAACATGTCTGCTGTCATAATAACAACTTTTAAGTCATAAATGTCACACACCCCCGCTTCCCATTTCCCCCAATCCATGTTTGTTTGGTCCTAACCTACTTTTTGTTTGGCACTGAATCTGTTAAGATTCATCTTATCATCATCATCATCATCACACCATCATCATCATCATCATCATCATCATCATCATCATCATCATCATCATCATCACCATCATCACCATCATCATCATCATCATCATCATCATCATCATCATCATCACCATCATCATCATCATCATCATCATCATCATCACCAAGTGCTTTGCCGACTGTGGGCGCTCATTCGTTTCCATATCTCATGATCTCCAGCGGCATGTATCAGTTCTTACGTTGATTGCCTTCCAAGACGCAAGACTGTCTTCTATCTTTGTTTCAACAAACCTTTCCAGTTGTCACAACATGTTGCAATTGTCACTTCTCTTGATATGGCTGACAATGTAAGACTGCCTCTTTCTGATGTTTGTGATAAGTTATCTTTGCGATTATGTCACCCTCGCAATGTCCAGATTGCTCATTTTGGCTGCCCAAGGGATATTCAGCATTCTTCTATAGAACCGCATCTCTAAAGTCTCCTGGAATTGTTTTTCCCGATTGTTTACTAATTGTCCATGTTTCACAGCTGATTAGAACTGGTTCTATGTAACATGCAAGAATTATTTTTCTAACTTCAAATAAGAGAGACTTATTGAATACAATGTTCTTCATGTTTGAGCATGCAGTTTTTGCTTGTCCTATACTGTTCTGTATGTCTGTAAAACATCTTCCATCTGATCTTATCCACATGTCTTGGTATATGTGTGGGTCTTTAACTAAAGACCAAATGTCATAGCAATGCAGACCAGGCCCTGAGCTGTGGTCGGAAACTGGTCTAGAATGGAAACTCCAACAGGTGGACACTTAGAGCATCGCTTTGCTGATACGGCAGCCTCTGCAGCTTGTCTTGCTCCAAACGTATTGGTGTTACCTTTCCTCTGGAGTAAACAAGGCAGGCCAAGAGAGGTATCATGCTGCATATGCAATTCCTGGTCTCTAAATTTAGCCCAGGCTTTATGCTGTGGAGTGGTATTATTGCGTTTTACAAACTAGCCTATATCAAGACAGCAAAGTGCCAGTCAATAAATCCCCACAGATATCCCTAACAATTTATTTATTGCTAAATTCACACAGAGGACAGATGCTCAAGTCAGTGATAAAT
The DNA here is from genome assembly GCA_014155875.1 of Cepaea nemoralis. Lineage (NCBI taxonomy): Eukaryota > Metazoa > Mollusca > Gastropoda > Stylommatophora > Helicidae > Cepaea > Cepaea nemoralis. Next base: position 242,844 of record JACEFZ010025316.1, read on the forward strand.
GACAGAACACGAAGATGTTTTCAATAGCAGATTATCTTCAATAATGTCCTTTTGTTTTTTTAATGTCTCGTGTGTGTTCCATCAACCAAGCAAATCACTTCAAACACAACTGGTCAGCATTATTATTATCATAGGGATCGTAGTTATCATCGTAGTCTTCATCTCCGTAGTCATCGTTACTATCATCATCAGTGTCGGTGTATCATCAGAATAATCATCATTATTTAAATCGTCATCAATATCGTCGTCGTAATAATCATAGCCATCATCAACATCATCCTTATCATCATTATTATGATAATATTCATCTACATTTTCATCTTTAACATCGATATCATCATCATCATCATCACCATCATCATCATCATCATCGTCAACACCTTTATCATTTACATCATCATCATCATATTCATCATCATTTTTTTTTACATTGGAGATCGAGGACTTGTCATCGCCTCGTTGGAAGGTTGCATCACTTCTAGACACTGATAAGGGGCCAGTGATGGCGAAGTAGCCAGCACTGCTGCCTTCCGTCCTGACAATTTAGCACTACTATATGGATAAACACCAGTTCTCAACCACTAACTGAAGCTGGCGTACAGATTCACGACACAGGACGGATCCTCTTTGAGCCGGCTGTAGACGCTGTGGCTGGTTCCATCTTGTTTATCTCCAGTTTGGAATGAGCTATCAACTTCAACGGTGCTATATTCGCAAGCGTCTTCTACCTCAGACATGGACGAGAGTGGGTATTAATTCATTCCATATAGCCGGCTTCAAATGTTATTACAACAGACGACACCTGGGAATAGCGATACTAATTCAAAACAGCATATTGGCTTCAGAGCTGGACATGTTCAGATGGCACAGTGACGAGATACAAATACAGGCTGTAGAGTTCAATTCGGTCTACCATTCGTTTTGGTTAATGTTTATGCCTGTAACGCGAGTGTTGATTCTCAGAGGTGGCAGTGTCTGAGTGACATATTATGTCATGAGAGGAATGTCATTTTCTGTGGCGATTTCAACCTAAAGGCAAATCATGGGGTAACATTTCTTCGAACACACAGGGGGAGTTGCTTGAGGCGGCACTTAAAACCAGTGACCTTATTTGTATCAACAGTGGCTGTGTCAACAGAACAGCAAGTCGTCCAAGTGATGAGGATAATGTTATTGATCTGGCGCTTGTTTCTCCTTCACTCACTACAGTATGTATATAGGGTGTCCTAGCGCACCATGGCAGCGACCACCATCCTTGCAGCATATTGGTGGAGAACGGTAGAACCAGGCAGAACAAGTCAACAGTCCAGGCCTTCAAGTATGACAGTTCAGGGCAAGATGCGGTGAGTAAACTAAGGCGAGACAAGCGCAGGAATCATCATGGCAGGGAAAAAAAGCTGGGAGCAGCCACCTTGGTGGAATTATGAGGTGGAAAAGGCCTGGGTGGATAAGCGTGGTGCTGTAAGGACCTAAACGCAAAAGAGCAAAAGAAGAACAGAGTTGTCCACGCTAGTCTTTTCGTGCACTTGAAACGAAATATGGACACAAAGGTTTGCTATTTCAAAAAAAAAAAACTTGCTAAAGTGGTTAAAAGTGAAAAATGGGCAGAGTTATGTCAAAGAATAAGCACAGACAAGTCACTGAAATTGTTCTGGCGACTACATAAAAGTATGAATGGGGTAGTCAAGAATAAGAGTGTTCCTGAATTCCAAAGTGCTGACCTTATCTTGCAGAGGTCTGACGAGATTAAGGGCAAAGCCCTTTTTGAACGCCATCTGGAGCAGAGCAACCAGACAGACACGAGAGGCCGAAATTTTGCCAAGGCTCAGATATGTGTAAGGTCCAGAACATTGCTGTTGAAGACACAGTGACAGTGAAAGGGATCAGGGCTGTGCTTCGACGAACAAAACACAGCTCACCGGGGCCAGATGGTATAAGGTATGACGACATCAATATGTGTACCAACAATGAGCTAGAGAAACTAGCAGATATGTACAACAACAGTATTGGGAGTGCTAACATCAAGGAGGAGTGGTTACACAGCTATCTGATTCAATTGCCGAAGCCTGGCAAAGACCACACACAGATTTAGGGATATCGGATAATAACCATGTAAAATACAATAGGTAAGCTGCTGGAGAAGTTAATTGCCAGGAAAATTTCAAGTCACCTAGAGAGGCAAGGTTGTTTCCCACCTACCCTTGGAGGGTACCATCCAAACAGAGAAACCTGGATCAACGCAGCAGTTTTTCCCAAGATGTCTATGAAGGTTTCCACTCAGGCATTGAAACAGGTGCTGGCTGCGGTGATTGATCTTGAGTATGCGTGCAACAGAGTACCGTTGGATTTCTTAATGTTTCAGCTTCGTGAACTCAAGATAAGCCCATTCCTCCTTAGTTGTATCGCCACAGCACTCTTCCAACGGAAATTAGGTTTTACATGTGGCAGTTGGACTTCTGAACCAACAACAATATATCCGGGCCTGCCACAGGGATCACCATTATCTCCGGTGCTACTCAATGCCTACACTGTGAGAATTACTGGCGAGCAGATCATTGTCACATACCGACGATGTGTTAGTCTATCCCGAGGGTAAGGATAGAGATCGGGTTGTCGTGGAACTACAAACAGAACTAATTCGCATAATCACTTGGTGTGTGGAATCTGGGGCAGTGGTCAACCCAACCAAGGCAGCCGTGACATGGTTCTCTTTGAATACCATATTGTCAACACTCCAACACCAACTGTAAATCTGTGTTCAGAGACGATGGAAAGAACGGAGGCAATGAACTATGTAGGGATACGTTTTGATCAAAGCCTTATTTATCGTGAGCACATAGACCGTGTGATAACAAAGGCCAAGCGAGGTTTGGCTGCGATGAGGGTGATGGCGGCGGCAAACTGTAAGCAGTGCCATCAATGTCTCCTTTACGAGGGTCTGGTCCTTTCTGTTTTGGAGTATGCGATGGCGATCCTGACTATCAGCCGTAATCAGATGGAAAGAGTGGAAAGGCTACAGAACGAAGCTATACGTATTATTCTTGGATGTACAGGGCAATGCGCTCGCCACCTTCTTGATTTTCCAACCGTTGGGGACAGAATACAAATTTGAGCACGTGTCTACCTCAAAGTCAACGCAAACACACAACATCCACTGCACAGTGAAATTAAGAAGGTAAAGGACCACAGGTTGAAAAGAGAAAAGTCGTGGATGGGTCAAGCCGAAGACATTCTTCAACAGGTGTGTTCACTTGCGGACTTAGAATCTGGCGAAGAGTGGGTACATATGCCAACAGATTTCTGCACGGCTTTTTCAGTTTGCATCCAACTTGACAGAAAATGCAGACAAAAACTACGGCTCCTGCGGAGGCGGAAGTACAGGCTTTGATTTTCGAGAATTCTTTGGAGGGAATTGCTGTCATTAACACAGATGAGTCGGTCGTTCGACGAGGGAGACGTTCGTGTGCTTTTACGGCTCATGCAGGCGGCAAAATTGTGAAGGAAGATTCTGATGCTTTGACCACAAGTATCCTGGCTACGGAAGTCATAGCAGTTAGTAAAACAATAAAATGGCTCGAGACACAGACATTCACTAGGGCATGTATGCCTAGCGACTCAATGAGCATGCTCAAGAAGATAGAGATGGGATGGATCCGAAGAGAGTGGTTGCTGTCTCTGGAGCGGTCTCGGCAGGCAAAGATTAGTTTCATTTTCATGCCAGGGCATGCGGGTGTACAAGAAAATGTGCGGTCTGACAAGCTCGCAGGTACTGCTACTGTCGAAGGCGGACGCGCCATGGACCAGGCTGACATTCTGAATGCTTTACAACAAGTAAGTCTTTCAAATGAACCAAGTGAATGGCACCGACTTTGTGAAGACACATTTCGTCTTGACAGACGAAAGTATGTGGATTGGAATTAGGCCAGAATTCCATCGCACAATGCCTGGGCATGGATTCAGAGAACATGTGTTGCCCATGCAGCATAAGCCCTCTCTCAGCCTTGCCTTGTTTACTCCTGAGGAAAGGATAACCAGTACGTCTGGAACAAGGTAGGCTGCAGATGCTGGCGGCTCAGCATAAAATCTCCAAGAACAAGAGTTGGGTGGCGGCCAGGCTCTCACATCCGAGAGTTTTGAATTAGAGATGATCAGCCATTTCCCTCAGCTGAGTACCTTATACCAAGTGTCTGGACCAGTATAAGCGTGTACATCTGTCATCGTAAGTGTCTGGACCCATGAAAGCGTGTACAACCGTCAGACTCCCCGCCTGAAACTGCGGATCCCGCGAACAGCGAGAATCGGCCCGTCAGAGATATTGCTCGTCTGTTGCGAGCAAATCTTCCGACTGAATGAGTAAAGAAACAATAAAAGTAGTGGAAATTCAATTGCGCTTGCACTCCCACCTATGCTACACCCTCCATGTTTCTTCACAAAGTCGGTCTTGAGTCCAGCTAATGATGACTGTGAATCTACAACCATTGTCAGGATGCGAGAACAGCAAATTAAAAGAAGTGTAGCCAAACAAGAACTGAATGGTTCGATGTGCAATGAGGATGATCTGTCGACTAACTACCTAACTGACTAGTCATCATCAGCATCATCATCAACATTATAATCAACACCATCATGGTCATAATAATGATGAAGATCATCATCA